>CM055962.1:23712087-24129587 GCA_029531755.1 Holothuria leucospilota | reverse complement strand
AATACTAACATACTATAATAATAAATAATAATAATAATAATACTAACATAATAATAATAAAAAATAATAATAATAATATAATAATATAAATAATAATGCTAATAATAATATGGAGATAATAATACTTCGTATAAATCAGAATAGGATAATAATAATATAATATACAATAATAATAATAATGAAAATAATAATTAATAATAATAAATAATAATACAGCGTGGATAACTCACTTAGGGCGACAGTTTACATTGACTTTGCCACATCTAAAAATTCAAACATTTTCTAACCCTAACCCTAACCCTAACCCTAACCCCGCACCCTAACCAAATTTGCGGATAGTACATACTTATATTAGACCAAAATTGAACAATTTTTAAGCCTAGTTGTTCCGACATTAAAATTATTTTTCTATCGAGTAGTACCGAGAAATAAGGACGACACATAAACTGTCGCCTTGAAATTCCAAGTGTCGCATTAATGTTGTTTGAATTAGCAATGAACTGTCCGCCTTAAGGTGGAATCGCATGGCGGATAATAATAATAATAATAATTAATAATAATAATATAATAATAATAATAATAATACTAATAATACATAAATAATAATAATAATAATATATAATAATAATAATAATCAATAATAATAATATAATAATAATAATAATAATAATATATAATAATAATATCAAAATAATAATATAATAATCATAAATAATAATAAAATAATAATAATATATAATAATCAATAAAATGATACTAATAATAATAAGGTAATAATAATAATAATAATACTAATAATAATTATAATAATAATAATAATTAATAATGAATAATAATATAATAGATAATAATAATAATGAATAATCATCATAATAATAATAATAATACTAATATAATAATCCTACTAATATAATAATATATAATAAGATCATAATATAATACTAATAATAATAATTAATAATAATAATAATTAATTCAATAATAAACGAACTTAAGTGGGACAGAATTAAGATCCATGGCTAATCAATACATATCGCCATGCCAGTTTGTCAGCTACACTGCAAGGAATAATTGAGTGGACACCAAACAGAGATGAAGGACCATCGACCCGAAAAGGACAAGGAAACTACTCTGAACATGCACGGAGGACTCCACCCAAGCGCAGATGTGCACAGACTCTACCTCCCAGACACCATTGCGGTAGAGGGCTGAAAGAGGTGGAAGCTACGGTCACCGCAGAAAGTGTGGGTCTCGATGAATTACATCCAAAGAATGAAAGACAAAGAGCCCCTACTCCCAAGCTGCCTGGCAAACGCAAACAACAACAGCAACAGAGGTTGGTCAAGAAGGATGAGTGGAAGGCAGGATGGGCACGGAGGTACAAGAGTAAATGGATGAGAAAAGCCACTGACATGGTCAATACCCCCAGCAAGTAGAAGAGGTTACAACTCAACCACGGAGATGGCGTACAAGTGGCTATCCTGCACAGGCTTGAAATAGAGACAGAAGCACTCCATCACAGCTGCCCCAAGACCAGGCACTTTAACACCAAAAGCCATCAAGCCAACATAATGAAAGTGACAACGGACAGTAAATGCCGAATGTGCACACAGAAACAGATGAAACGGTTGAACCACTCGTAGCGGGCTGCCAGAAACTTGCAGCCACTGAATATCTGGAGAGACATAACAAAGTAGCAGCTGCCCTGCAACACTTGAAATATGTCGACACTACGGTATCCCCACAGCTGAGCAACATCCATGGCCTTGCATAGACCAGAGGCAGTCAATGAAACAGACCGAGTGAAAATACTGTGGGAACTTCGAAGTCAGAACTGACAAGGTCATAACAGCAAGGAGACCTGACATAATTGTAGTTGACAAGGCAGAAAGACCGCCAAGAAATAATAGATGTTGACGATCCCCCTTTGATAATGAAAACAAACGAGGGAAAGAAGCAGAAAAAGATACAAAAATACCAAGACATTGAACTGAAGTTAGAGATACAGAAACTGTCGGGGATGTCAAAGCAGAGGTGATACCAATAGTGATTGGGGCACTCGGTTGCAGTCAGTACCAGTCTGGAAGGCCACCTCCAAAGGGCACCCGGAGAACATGACATGAGGAAACTCATGAAGCAAGCAATCCTCGGCAGCGCCCACATTCTCAGAAGGGTGCTTGAACTCCCAGGATTCCGGGTAGGATCCCGATGTCAGCACATGTGAATTCCAGCTGAAAGAAAGAGCTGTGAATGAAAGGATAATAATAATAATAAATAATAATAATAATAAATAATAATAATAACAATGAATAATAATAATAATAATAATAATAATAATAATCAATAATAATAATAATAATAATAATAATAATAATAATAATAATAATATAATAATAATATAATAATATAATAATAATAATAATAAAATAATAATAATAATAATAATAATAATAATAATAATAATAATAATAATAATAATAATAAGATAATAATAATAATAATAATTAATAATAATAATAATAATAATAATAAATAATAATAATAAATAATAATAATAATAATAATAATATAATAATAATAATTAATAATAATAATAATAATAAAATAAGAATAATAATAATAATAATAATAATAATAATATAATAATAATAATAATAATAATAATAATAATAATAATAATAATAATAATAATAATATAATAATAATAATAATAATAATAATAATAATAATAAATAATTAATAATAATAATAATAATAATAATAATAATAATAATGAAATAATAATAATAATAATAATAATTATAATAATAATAATAATAATAATAATAATAATAATAATAATAATAATAATAATAATAATAATAATAATAATAATAATAATAATAATAATGGAAAATTTATAAGGCGCCAAGACCAATTAAGATTGTTCAAAGGCGCTGTGACAGTAACAGAATTAAGCATAGTATGCTTGGTGGAAGAGATGGCGTTTGAGAAGTTTCTTGACGGCAGCAACTGTCTGTGTAGTTTTGATAAAGTTAGGGCTCATGTTTGCTGTTGCTTCAACCTGTTTCCATGATGACGACACGGAGCAGTCTAGCAGATTAAGAGTGTCACTGTACAATCCCTCAGAATGGGACATTATGCATTGGGGTATCAATGGATAATTCTTCAGCTGAAGCTAGTACCCATGTCCCGGAGGTTAGACTGAGGAAGTCCATGACTGCTTTACTTAATCACACACTGTAGTAACCAGTGCTGTAGTCGAGTTCCCACCTTCCGAGTCCGAGTCCGAGTCACAAGCTCCGAGTCCGAGTTAGCCTGCTGTAAGCAGGCTATTGTTGAGTTTTATCATCTACAAGTACAATTCTTAATATTTGCTTACCACTAATGTTAATGTACAGTATACAGACGAAGTTTAATACAATACAATGGCCTGCCAACTTTCTAGCCAATCTCATTTCCGAGACAAAAATAACTTCATGATAATTAATGCACACGTCACTGCAGCTTTTGTAAGGGGTGGAATCAGCACGAGCGACGGGTTGCTTCGCTACAGCAGACACTTGTATACACGTTATGCAGTGCGCTATTACTGTATAGGCACTGGCTTAGCTGCTACCGTGTACATGTATACATATACAGCTAGCAAGGAACGTTGTCTTGTCCATGCGAGGACCTATATACAGGCCAGTTTGTACAAACCGGAAGGATCTGGGACAAAATCCTACGCCTAACGTTATGCTTGACTTTTCACTGCAAGGATTAGCTCGATTTTTAACCCATGCTTGATAATTACGTACCTAGATGTCACCGTATCTTCAGAAGTATTCGTATATGTGCATCGTCGCAGGCCGTTGATAGATATGAATAATCAGTACCGTGAACATCATGTGACCTTCTTATGAATAATAATCTATCCCGCATTTTGGGGATTCGTGTAAATGAGAACTGGACGAAGGTTTGCAGACTCTGTATAGATATACAGGTGGTGTATTATGATTTCTGAGAGAGCACCATCTTTTGAAAGGCTGCTACAGAGTCTGCTCCGCAGGCTAAGTCCGAATCCGAGCCCCCCTATGGAAGAGTGTACACTAAGAAACAGGAATTTACAAATCAATTTTTACACTACCTTTTATAAAATGTTGTTGTATGTTATCATAGGAGGGATTACAAGGGGACAAGCGGGAGCGCGTGCCCCACACTTTTTCCTAGACCTTAAAAATGAATAAAAATAATTTAAAAAAAAATGAACAAAAGAAAGAGAGACCAAAAAAAAGATGAGGGAATTTTTAACATTATGGTCAATTTTGCAGTGTAAAATGAAGGAAAATATTAATTTCAAAATTAATATGAAACAATGCCAGAATTTTTTTTAGGCGCGCTTCGCGCGCACCCCCAATGAGTACTACCGTAACTAACACAGTGGCGGAGCTCATAAGTGGGGAGGCAAGGGGCAATTGTTATTGAAAGTTTTATTAGGTACCTTAATTAAAATTTCTTCCAAAGCATGGTCGTTGGCTCCGTCCCAGCCTCACTTTTATGACTACAAGCCCTGAAATAAGGGTTACTCAGAGTGCTAAATGTACGTTATTACACCCACCATGCATGGTTCTTGCATGTACAATTCAGAAACCTACCCCAGTAGAATCGTGATTCTCAATAAATTTTTCGGCATGCTTCGCTTGAGCTCAGTGGAAGCAGGGAATAACAATTCCTTGATGGAAGTAGGTGTATCGTTAATACTGCTGTCCGTACTCAGAACCTTTGTGGGTGGAATTGTCTCCTTATACTTCCTGTAGGATCAGTGCCTGAGTAAATTACTATTTCAAAACCCCTACATCAGCCTCTGCTGTCCACTTTCCACTTAAACTGTCACCATCCTCACACAATTGACCGAAAGTCGCTGTCTGAAGTTGCAACTACGATAAGAAAAGTATTCTGTAAATATTTCAAATTATACCTTGGGACGCGAGTTTTTCTCTAGAAATGGTCCAGAATGGCGGCAAAAGCCATCAAATTTAAGAAGAATTCTGGGGAGGATCCCCACCCTCCGGCTTCTCGCCTTCGGCACTCGCAGTTAAACGCTCTGCTGGACACACCTTACGAAGGTGGAGGCTCCAATAAAAATTGCTTCTCTGGCATCTTTTACTGTGGAAGTCCATGCCCATGTCTCTGTAAGAGTTACACATAACATTTCATTCAATTGAAAAAGCATTATACACCATCACCCTCAACCTTTCATCGTCCTTACAAATTTATGCTCTAACCATTTTTCGAAACTATCTTGTTTTTCACAAGGAATGAAAAACTTGGGTCCCTTGTCCCAGACAATGGACAAAAATTAAACAAAAAAGAGAGAATAGCCTGGCTGGGGAAAGGAGGAGAGTCTTTAATGTAATGGATAATATTGTCTTCAAAAAATAAAGAAAAACAATATATTGCAATAAAATTGCGGTTTATTCGGCGTGCATTGCGGGCACCCGTTTTAAATACTGGTTCGTGATTACTTCCTACAGAACATCTTGCATGTTCTATATTCATACAAATTCCTCTATCATCACAGTAACCAACCACAAGCCAAATCCCCTTCAAAATGACCTATAATTCTGATTGAGGCTTTTGGTCAAAATGTTATTTTTCTGATTTGTTTATAGTGCACATCCGATGAGTTTTAAGATAGCCAAACGCTTCCTTACAATGGGTTTAATTCTTTTAATACCTCGGGACTTTCCGGGGCATTGTCCCTGGACCACCACCAGGGTGTCGTCCCACCAGGGCCCGAGGGAGGGCCCCTGAACCCCTCCCCTTCACCAAATCCCGACGCTGTGTGTTATGATATAGGCTCTGAGTCTGCATGGCAGTGCGCACTTGTCCTTCTTGCATTGGTCATGTGGTGTTACCCTATGTACGCTGAACATGCAGGGACGTAGCGAAGGAGTTTTCTTTGGGGGGTGTAGAGACTAAGTTTGCCGACAGATCTGATAATGCGTAGCGCGGAAACGAGCTTTAACGGGTGGGGTCCAGGGGCCTGCCTTAGGGCCCTTGGTTGGGTCTATGGGCAAAGTCCCGCGGGAGGGGGCAGGGGGAAAAGCCCCCGGAAACTCTCAAGTTTAAGCATATCTCTGGGTGAAAAATTAAGTCTCAGGACGAATATATTTTTGTTCATAATGCATCATGTATTAGGCTATTCCTCTCGTCAAGCCGTAATAGATTTAAGCGGTTGGGATCCAGAGGCCCGCCAGTGTTTTAGCTAGGACGTTTTCTCTGTGCCATATTTACTGATCTGTGGCCTGGGGGAGGGGTATAACGGGAGGGGGTGTCCCCCTCCCCTTTGGAAGTTTTTGGAATTTGAAAGGTGCCTAGATTGCAAATAGTGCAATATCTGGGTTGAATTCTTCCCTAATGAGGAACCTCAAAATTTTCACCCGGGTGGAATTTGCTTGTCAAATTTTTATTGTGCGACATTTGTCGCCGTTCATGCGACATTGTAGCACAAATAGGGGCGGACTTAAACACTGGGCCCGCCTTAAGGCAACTGGTGGGGGTCCAGGGGGCGGAGCCCCCGGAAGCTCTGAGGTTTTAGCATAATCTCTTGGTAAAAAATTAAGTCTCATGCAGGATTGGTATGTTTTTGTTCGTAATACATTATTCAATGCATAGATTCCGACTGATTTTCATGTGGTAGGCTATACGTCCCGTCATGCCACTATACTTGAGGAGCTGGACCTGTCGTTCAGAACTGGAACGCTTTGCGTTCAGCATTTGAACACTAGACGCGTCAAGCATTCAAATACGGGAAGTGTTCAAATAGGCGTCCGGCGTTCAGAAAGGGAGAAAAAGTGTTCAGAATCTTAACACAAGCGTTCAAAACGTGCTTTGAACGCCAGGACGGGTTCTGTATCTGTTTCATTTTGGTCGGTGTTCAAAAGTTAAAAGCCTGAGACTGCAGTGAAGGGAAGACACGCGCGGCACGCATTAGTTTTTCCCCAGGATGCATTATTTTTTTTTCCAGGTTGTTTGTGGGTAAACCGGATCCTCGGGAGTTTGCAAAATGTGATTGAAGTCAAGGTTAGGGTTTAGAAAACGGGCTAAGGATGCCTACTCCATGGGAAATAGGGTGCTGCTCCCCATGGTGATGATAAAAGTGAGGAATAATGTGCAGATAGTAGTTTTTTCAAGAATGCCATATGACCCGAAAAAGTGCGCCTATATGGAAGCCTTTAATTCCCTTTAGGTGTGGCGCCAGGATTTGCCCGACAGGGGGCCAAGCTCCCCGACGGTGGGCCAACAACCCAAAGACTCAACGAGGCCGACAGAGTGCCGAAACGATGTCTGAAGGAAAAATTTGGCGCGCGAAGCGCGCTGAAAATTTTGGGCTGTTTCGAGAAAATTTAAAAAAATTAGGCTTTTACCATGGAAAATTTGAAAAAAGTTGAAAATTGGAAAATTTGGGGGTTTTATTGAAGAATTTGCCCTAATTTAAACCAAACTTAAGTAAATCGTCGGGACGACTGACAGTTGTCAGGGACTACATATTTTATCGTATACATAACAGCTCCCCGACGAAATCGGAAAATTTCCCCCGACGGGGGGAAGCCTTCCCCGACGAGGGGTGGGGCATGGTCCCCTGCCCCCGCCTGGCGCCACCACTGATTCTCTTTCTTTCTCCGAGTTGCCGACGGACTCAGTCACTCGTCCAATTACACCGACGGCCGTATACGGCCCTCACATGCATAATCAATTTGCCGACGGGCCTTCAACTTCAATGGGCCAATTAGATGAAGAGCTGAAAATCGAATAGCCGATAACAGACTAGCCACGAGCTCCCGTTCTCTCTTTCTCTTTTTTCCTTTCATTCTCCGTCTTTCTTTTTACTCCCTTTCTTTCCCTTCTCCCTTTTCCCCTTCTCCCTTTTCCCCCTCTCCTCTTTTCCTCTTCTTTTCCTTTCCCTCTCCCCTTTTTGCCGACAGACCGAAAATTTGCCGACGGGCGACCAAATATTGGGGGTGTGACACCCCCCACACACCCCCGCTCGCTACGGCCCCGCGAACATGGTACTGCTTTTGTTTCCTTTCCCTCATTGCTCTGCTCATTAAATTTGAATCGAAATATATCTACACCTTTTTGTTAATTTTCCGGACCCAACGGGACCTGCACCCGGAGATGTACCTTTGGTACTCTTTGCGTAAGAGCGTCTTCATTCCGAATGTGCCTCATTTCTGCAACCGTTTCGCGCTCCTACGGATTACTAGTACCGCACGCTTGTAAAGTGGGCGCATTTGGGGTAAACATTTGTACAAAACAATTGTGCCGACAACCCGACAAACAAGTTAGTTTTGTGAGCTAGAAGTGAGGTGTCTGGCTACATCTTGGTTCAATTAAAGTCTATAGATTGACCTGTATTGCTCCGACAGCTGGAATCCTCTGCTTCAAACCCATCTTGAATTTCAGTTCCTACATACCATCACCAATCCCTCTGCTACATTCCTGTTTGCAAACCGTACCATAATCCAATAGTCCCACACACACACCCAACCACCCACTCACATGCTCAATCAGGCTGCAGTCAAATCCACGGGCCGTATAATTTGACGTATATAATCCAGTAGTGGTAAGGGGGAGCTGGCAAGCCAGTTGAAATGAACTTACGAAATCTTAGGAGACCATACGCCTTTGATAGAAATATTTATTGACCAAATATTACTTTCTTTCCTCTTATTTGCCTTTCTTATTTGGACTGTGCATTTCTAAATAATGATATTTCAGAATAAAGAATACTTACGGTATCGAGGTACAACTTTTGCAGCCTGGTAACTTGCAACTCACGGTAATCTAGGAGGCTTTTTGCCAAAAAAAAATATTCTTTTTACGCAATACGAGCCAACAGATAGTGACGCTCCGCTCAAAAAGAGTCACGCCAAACCACCTCCTGCAGTCATACACTTTTCAAAAAAGATATGCGCCACTTAATCTGGCATTATTTTATTTGTTACCCGCTCTGTCAGGCCTTGATTGGAAATGGTCAGATTGTTATACTTGTGATCATCAATTGAGTGCGCATTCAATGCCATTTACAGACAACGTAGATAAATGTTCAGGTTTATGCCCACTATTTTGTAAATACACTCGGAACTTCCGGCGCTACGCCCTTTTTATTCCATTCTGTGCTGCTCTCAACCCGGGGCCTTTTTGAGGAACCCCTAGACACTACACATTCAGGTGAAACGCTAACCATTTCAAAATGAGGCCTAAAGGCAAAATCAAGGATACGCGTCTGGCTGTGGCCCGTGAGATCTTCCTGATTAAACACCAGCGGAAATAATTAAGGACCCCATGTACGTTTTTATAGTAGGACTTTTTATAATATCACCTACACTATACAGCGCATAATGCATAGACGTGAATACCGTGTGCTGTATAGAAACTTCAGAGGACAAGGTAAAGCTAGGTGACGACGGATTAATTGCATAAAAGTGATTCCCAAATTCTGCCTGTCTCGAGCCCCGGCCAGGGAAATTTAGAGCCTAGTCACGAGTCCGGACTGTACGAGACCGAGTCCGAGTCCGAGTCCTTACCTTTCGAGTCTGAGTCACGAGTCCGATTCCTTAAAATCGTGACCCCTTACCGGTCTCGAGTCCGAGACAGATCTCGAGTACTACAGCACATGTAGTGACCATGGGAGGACAGGAACCCACAGCCGTTCAATCAAGAGTTCCAGGCACTATCACTAGTAGTAGACTACCACATGATCTCCTTGGGGTGAAGGAGAATAGGACTTGACTTTGATATGAGATGTTGCCCTCCTAATGTGGCTCTTAAATCATGATGCTGCCACTTGAATGGCAGCTCCTTGCTTGAATGTGGGCCTAAGATATATTGAACATTTGAACCGAATGAAGGAAACAATGCTGCCAGTAGGCTACTGATCTCTGGGTTTATTGAGAAATCACCGTTTGCTCAATAAACTTCTCTTCACAAGGCTGGAATTGAACAAAACCTTTTTTGATGGTTAGTGAGAGTCAAGTTTCCACCATTCATTTTACAGTACATGCAGTAAGCCATTGCCTGATCAAGAGTTATGAGAATTACAATATAAGAAATACAAGAATTATAACACTTAATATAACCCTCGTGCAAAAAGTGTGTACATTTTCCCCCCACCCTTCTTCTACCCTTCTTCTACCCACACCAATGTCTTAATCTAAAAAAAATGACGTAAATCAACACTGAATCCGAAATCCACTTTCAAAGAAAGAATCTTTTCAAGTCTCTAGCTGCATTTTCTGATTAACTGAAAAAGAGTTAAATAGCACCCATGAGAAGCACATCCCAATTGAAAAGGGGCTATAGGATCACCTCAAACATATTTAGGGATATGATCATACCTCTAAGTGCAATTAATGACTGCTCTTTGATTGACATGAATTGAAACCGTAGCTTCACTGTGGTTGGTCAATGATGACTTGAGTAGTCACTTGTGTTCCCAATTGAGCTTGGCTCACTCACAGTACTGCATGGATATGGCTTTGAACAATGTTAACTCAGAGAAATGTACCATAACTTTCTATGGGAGCTGCAATAGACTGCCGCTTTTGTTCATTTTGAGGAGAGGCTTTAAGAAAATTTAGTAGTTTTTACCCTCTGGGGCAAGATTGCAGTGCCTTTAAATCTCAAACTTTTGGGGTCAGGAGTACTATGTCTTTGAGCTCAGTCATAAGTTGTTGTATAAACTGAAGTTTTATTTGCAGATTTTATAGCCTGATAGTACAATTAAGTCCACATTTTGTATATACAGGTAACAAATCCTAAAAGTTCAATGGAAATGAGGGAGGGTGGCAGTTACCATATTTCCTTTCCCCTCTTATATTAAATTAGCAATAATCTTGAGCAGGGACGACGCTACAGGGGGTGTGGGGGTGTGACATCCCCCATCCACGCAGTCGGCAAAATCCTGCACAAGTCGGCAAAATGAAGGAAAGAGGAAAGTGCAAACGAATGAAAGTTAGAGGTAAGAAGAAAGAGAAAAAACTACAAAAAGGGGAAAGAGGAGAGGGAGAGAGAAATACCGAGCAAATAGAGAAAAGGTACAGGGGAGGGAGGGACAAAGTAGGGCAAGAGAAAGGGGCTGGTGTAGACGGAAGACAGGAGATTGGAATGCATTTGTAGACAACGTTTATTACAATATTTTCAAAGCCCGAAGCAACACTTTTTGAAATTTAAAACATATTCTGTCGGCAAAAAAGGTACATAGGGCTTTTCAGTATCACTGTATACTAAAGGAGTTCATCGTTCATGTGGTTTCTGGCATTGAGTAGGTAAATTCTGCACCAGTCGGCAAAGTGAAGGAAACATGAGGAAAAGAAAGAGGAAAAGAAGTGAAAGAAAGAGGACAATTTCCGTAATCAGAACCCAAAATTTTCGATGCACTACGCGCGCAGTAATGTCACTCCAGTTTCTTCAGTAGTTCCATTCCACATAGCTAGATAGCATAATTCCTGTCAACCTTACCAAGTAATATGTAGGCAGGGTTCACAGGTTATGTAGAGGTGGTAAATTTCATCCCATATCGCACAGCCTAGTTGCCGTTCTCTAGTGTGTATCATGCGGTATATGGTCAGTTGGTGAGCGACTCACGGAGCAAAGTTTGGCTATTTCATCGGGTAGTCCAGGTGGTTTCGACAAAATGTATGTTGTCCCCGATACAGTCTACATTGAACCCTTACAGTTTTTATGTTTTTCTCTTTGTTCTTAATGATAACATGTTTTTGTGTCAGCCTATCAAAAATTTTCGCCCCCTTTGCAATTTCACGATTCAGACTCAAAAGAACAGTATCAGTGCATAACTCGGCTCTTGACATATTAAGTGATATAATACTAAATATACGATACTCTGCAATGGCATGGGATAGTTAGGCTCCTTCATATCCCTTTCTCACCCCCTCGACATGTTGTCGGATCTTGGGGTCCCTGGCATAGCCTGGTCCCATGTCGGGAAAATCCTGTCGCCACCCATGGTCGGTCTACTTTACTACCCAAATTTTCGGTATGCTTTGCCCACTCTTTCTCAGTTTCTTTACTAATAGCCAGTGTTGTAACGAGTCAACCTGAGGTCGAGTTACAAGTCAAGTCAAGTCAAGTCAAGCACATTTTCACGTCAACTTAAGTCAGACATTTTGGTCGAGTCAATTCGAGTCAGTTGCTGGCGGGTGTCTACAAGTCAACGCAAGTCACACTATTACATATTCATAGCAAATTTAAAACTGGTATTTCTTCTTTGGTGTGACCTGAAGACAACTGGTTCCTTTCTGACTCTTCTGAAGTGTACCTGTCACTGACTGCAATCTTTTTCTATGGTATGCCACAGGTACATTGTTTTCCCATGACTTTACATGAAATTTGCCGTACAATTTTAAGCTGCAATACCAAGATATCACACGTAGCTTGCGACTGACACACTAAAACTACTCAAGCAATCAATGTTAATGTGTATCTGCTGGCCGTGGCACAATCTCACTTTCACTTTGCCACGTAGGCCTTACGTTAGATGTCGTCGCCTCATGATCAGACGAAGCCATGGCGTAACATTATACACTTTAACTGAACAAACTACGTAGTCAAGGACCAAGCAGTAGCACTGTACACCTCTCGGAAATAAACTCTACGTCAATAACGAATGAAAATGGCCACAGTGACCAGGGGCTGGATTTGATTTCTGAAAATGGAGGAGGGGCGGGCAAACCCATGTGGACTGCCAAGCGGCGCCAAAGGCTGGGACTTTGGAACAATAATTTTATAAATGTGATATCTAAAACTCAGAGTAGGTGCGCGCGAAGCGCGCTGAAAGTATCGCATTTTTTAGACTTTTTAGCGATGTTAGTAACAAAAAAGCTAAGAATGGTATCCTCAAGGAGAGGGCTCTTTTACCCCGTTCGCTAAGCGCCTGTCCCATATTACGGTACCGGAAAGAGCCTTACAACTTGCATCTAAACAATCTTCAAAAAGTCGGTAAATTTACACAGATTGATGGTGATACACATTTTGCTTTGAAAATTTCTGGGGGAGGGGGACTTCCCCTCCGCTGCGTAAGGCCATGGGGAATTCAAGGATTTCAATGATAGTGGAGGAGTTTGAACGAAGCTATGAAAAGCGAGATGTTCTACAGGAAGTAACATGGAATCCTGGAACAATATTTAAAACGGGTGCGAGTGAAGCGCGCCGATTTAAGAAAACACATTGAGACGTTTAATTGTAGCCTATTGTTTTTCTTTAGTTTTTAATGCAGTATTGTTCATTACACAAAAAATCCTACCTATATCCTGCTCTATGTTTCTTTCTTTCATGTTTCAATTTTGTCGATGGTCTAGGACAATCCCGCTCAACCTTTTTTCATTAGTTTGAAAAATAAGTTAGTGTGGATTTCGAAGGTTATCAGGTTATAGAGTATAATTATGATAATTTAAAAAATAATGGAATGTTTTATGGGTAGTTTTTACATGGACATAGCCAAGGCCATCGGCAGTCAGTAAAATGCCAGGCAGGGAAGTAATTTTCATTTGGGGCTGCATCCTGGGAAGTTGTGACCGGCGAAACCTTGAACAGCGAGCGCCGAAGGCTGGAGACTGAGGGTCCTCTCCGAGTATTTTTTGTTTTAAATTTGACGACTTTTGTGGTAATTCTGGAAATTCCTCGAACAAATTCTGCTTCCCCACGTGTAATTTGAAATGCTAAAGAAATAGGTTTCTTATAAAAATCCTAACTTTTTACGATGGTAACTGTCAGTAAATTTGCTGAGGATGGTAGTAGGTGGTCGAGAAAGTGGACAGCAAGAGGGTTAGCAAGGGTTTTGGGAATAGTAATTTACTCAACCTGTCCTACAGAAAATAATAACGAAGCAATTCCACCAAAGTTTTCCTACGCACAGCCGTACAGCAGTACTAATGAGACATCAATTTATATCAGGCTCATGCATGGGCAGCACGCCGAAAAATATATCGAGAATTGTGATTCCCTATACATGGTCAGATTATGGGATTTTTTTTTTTTTTTGCAAGGACCAGGGTACATTGAATGACGTACAGTACTTTCAGTGACTCTTATGTCAGAGCTTCAAGTCACAATAGTATGGCGCGTAGGAGAGGCCTATGCTTTGAAAGAATTCTTATGGTACCAGACAAAATTTTCAATTGTATTTGTCAATTTTCTCTGGGGGTGCGCTCGAAGCGCGCAGAGAAAAGTCTTCCTAGCATTACGGTATTGTTATTAATGTTTCCTTAATTTAACATTGCAAAATCTAATCATAATAGGCTATTGAAAATTCTCATATAGTTTCGCTTGTCTCGCATCGCTTCGTTATTTTATTATCATTTCTATTTTGTAAAGTTTTCAAAAACAACTACACTATTAGTTAAAGATTTGAAAGGGAAAAGTTATGGCAGTAAATAAGGACTTTAGGTCCTAGCTTTGCTATAAGAGAAAAAATCAATCTCGACCACCACTGTGCTGGTCGGAGACCTCGGATTTTCAATGCGTCGTGGAAAGGACCGCGCATAGGGAGCTACTGGCGACCGGCTATACACATGCCTTCGCTGAGGACTAAACCAATTCCATTAGAGTTGCACAAGCAATATTATTGAGTACTGCTTTACGCAGAGGCAACAAAATTACTATAGAGAGGAAAAAATGAACAGACTCATATTAAAAATCTCTTTCAACGAAAGTCCTGAAACACACCAAGAATCATCCAGATGGCAACCCTGTCTGTGCAACATGTTGTTTTTTGATCGAAACCACTGAGATCGGTGATCGTAATGGTCCATGTCTGGCACGATGTGTACATAGTCTGATATGACATGCTTCGACAGCAGTGAGTGCGGACTTGTCGAACTGCCCGGCGCGGCCCGTTTGTCAAGTGACAACTATATTATAGGAAGACAGGCATGCAGTACTGGTATTCGTTACACGCGGCACTGTGTGGTGCGGGGCCGCGTCTACCTCGCGATATGCACGTGCACAGTCCAGAACGGTACATTTATGAACATCAGAGTCTCGTCAAAGGGACTCGAGTCGCCGCAGGAGGCTCGAGTCATTTTTGGACTCGAGTCATGCTATGCTCGAGTCCGAGTCAAGTCAAGTCATTTTAGGTGGTGACTCGAGTCAAGTCAAGTCATTTTGGCTGATGACCAAGTCAAGTCAAGTCAAGTCAAATATGTGACTCGAGTCGACTCGAGTCCGAGTCAGTGACTTGACTTGTTACAACACTGCTAATAGCTGAATATAGAACAAACCCTTTCCATCTTTTCAAGTAACTTAAGTAGAATTTATCGTTTTATATAAATGCCGGGAATCTCGTCTCATTTCGCTAAACGAAGTTAATGTTCTCTTGAGTCGTACTAGTGACTCGAAGAGGGAAGTACAATGTAAGTTGTGCCCGATAGGGCCCAACTGCCTACAGTTGACCTCAGTGGCGTACACAGGGGGAAGGCCATTGGGCCATGTCCCCTCACGGATGCCAATTTTTTTCAGGTCCTAAAAAAACGTAAATGTTTGAACACAGATTTTACTTCCAAAGGTGGCATATGTGGCACCAGATTGCATGTAAGGACACCTAATTTTTCAAAAATTTTCAGAGGGGAGGAGATCACCTCCTCCACTTACACCCATCCCCAGGCCGGCGATCACACAACATATTGCATCCCCCCCCCCCTTGAGAGAAATCCTGGGTACGCCACTGGTTGACCTATATAAGCTTTAAAAAAAGTACAGATTCATTTTAGTGTAAGCTTACCCAAAAATTTCGCGCGCTTCGCGCGCTTTGTAATTTCACAGTTTAGATTTCGGGAAAAACCTTAAATCGGGCGGAACTATTTTCCTCTATTATATACAAAATTTTATGCAATATATGCCCCGTAATTACATGGTATAGTACACAGGTTTTCTTCAAATCTCCCCTCACCAACCCCTCGACGGCATCGGGGCTGTCGAGGCTTCGGGTCGTTAGTCCCCCCCCCCCCCTCCCGTTGGGCAAATCCTGGCGCCATCCCTGGTTTGACTCATTTTACACCTACATCAACTATCATGAAATCAATTTTCAGGTTTTGTTGCACTTGGTTACTGCTTAAAACTGATGGTTGCACAGTAGCGTGGTTAAGGCTTTGGTCAATTCCTTTCACATTAGGATTCCTCCCCTTTAGCAATGTGACCTGAGTCTACTGAAACCTGCATTTTCTTATGTTATTTCAACTAAAAATTGGTTGCATTATCTTAAAATGACAATTGCAAATCATTTATTTATTTCGCTTGTGAGGTTGTGAGTCTACTACAAGGACATTTTAAGTATTTGTTCTTCATTCCCTTTAAGTGTAACAGCGCCATTATCTTTGCTTGTCAGACATAATCATTAAGAGCTGAGCCCTCGAGCTCACATGGTTGTAAAAATGGCCCAGAAATAGCCATTTTCTGATAGTTTTGAAGTCTGTTGTCCGGGTAGAGATTATTTAAGTTTTACTGTAATGCTTACCAGTGGTGTGCCGCCAGCTGTCTGCTAACCTGTCAGCCCGAATTCGCTAACCTGTCAACCTGTTTGCTAACCTGTGCTTACAGTAGAATGCCCGGCATAAGTAGTAAGTAACCATTTAACTGACCATGGCAAGTAGTATGGAATGTTATGTAAATGTAAATAGCTTGTTTTTTCAGCAGCTGTATTCTTGACTGTTCTTAATCAGTTGTAATAATTTGCCGGCTTTGTCATACTTAAATGGTGGATAATAATGATGCATGTAAAGAAATGCTACGATTTTATGTCGAGTATGAACTTAAATCTGTCTGTAGACCGTAAGATGTTTGACGGATAAACTATGTGCCAGACCACATTTAGGACTGTACATATATTTGATTTGTTACAGGTTGTAAACATGGTATGATATGTTATCCAGTGTGCATGTGTTTACTTAGGATTCAGTGTAGTTGCTTTCTTTTGAGCAATTTCGAGAGGCTTTTAAGATGGTGCAAGTGTAAATCAGTTTACATTTCATGTTTTGAACATAAACAGATCGAATGAGAAGATCAGAATAAACTTCATAGATCTTATTTGACGGCTTTCTACTGCTGTATTTGCTAGAACCTTTCCTTTACAGACATAGTAACACTTTGCATCTCTGGCTGATAAACCAATAGCTGTTTTGCATTTGGTAAATACTGCAATGGGCTCCCAGCAGTCAGCACTTTAATTGGGGGCACAGATAAGACTTGGAAAGGCCACATACACCTTCAAGTTGATATAATATCTACATGCACAAGCCATAGACATGCTTTCATGGGCTGCAGGGCTCACTAGATAGCAGGTTCACTATATCAACGTTTCCCTAGAGTAGACCAAACTCTAAACTTAATAATCCTAAACATAACCATAATCCCAACCCAAACCCTAATCTTACCTGAGGCTAGTCCTTAGCCTGTAAATTCTGTACCTCAGTGGAATCCTTACCTTACCACCAGCTGGGCCAAAGAAGATTTTTGGTCAGAGAGATCCTTTGTCTAGTGAACCTTCCATATAGTGAAAGTTTATTCTAGTGGGTATCCCCCTTTCATGTGGAAGCCTAATGCCTATCAAAAAGGCCCTTAAAATTTCCTCCTTCAACCCTGGCTCTGCCCCTGACCTGTCCAATAAAGGGATCACAGAACCTCTGAGGTTTTAAGCTCTTATATTATGCACTTAGCAGGATTTCGTGGGTTAAGATAGGCCTAAAATTTATTAACCTTCACCAGTGATTTAGCAAACCAGTGTATTTGTATCCGTGACAAATGTTGCCTCATGCAAGGAACTGTCACACAAAAAATTCTGAAGAGCAATTTCTGCACAGGTATTTATTTCAAATATATCACCTTGATTCAGTTTTGCAAAGAATCAGTTAAATTGTACTGCTCACTCTTTTGCAAGGTAAATTTGTGTCGAATATTGCACCATTTTTTATATAGGTACCTCTTAAAATGAAAACTTTTCCAAAGGGCAGGGGCACCCACTTCCTTTAGATCTCTCCCTAAGTCCATCAATTCAGAATTTCGGTTGAATTGGAAACATGCTATGGGCCTAATACCCAAACTGGCAGGCACAACATGGGAAAATGAGATAATGTACTTTGTTAGCCTGGTTTTGTGGTTTTCCAAGCTCAGGTTTGCTGTTATATTCTTCTCACAAGACTCCAAGAGGAACAAGCAAAGCTCAGGTTTGCTGCCATATTCTTCTCACAAGACTCCTAGAGGAACAAGCAAAGCTACTGTACCATTGCCGGGCATGGATGAGTGATTTTTAACAAATGGTCTGAGTCTTAGTCATTACTCACTTGAAGGCACATTGAGCTAGACGATAAAGCTTCCAGCTCCCTGAGCTGAGGTACATCCTAGTATACAAACAAGATAGTACACTTCGAATCCCAGGTTCCCCGCACTCGCGATTCCGAGAGACTTGGCCAAGTCTAGCTCTATGGTAGTATAGTACTAGACTAGCCGAATTGGCTTGGGGCCGAGCTGGCTTAAAGCCGAGTTGTTTGAGGTCAAGCTGATTTTGGGGCCGACTTGGCCTGCTCCCTGCTGAGACACCTTCAACATACGAATCGACCTTGGGCTGTACTCTATTCAGGGTAACCCTGATACAGGGACTTTGGTCTTTCACTTATGTTCTTAGCAAAAGTAAACACGTAGTCCCTTCTCCGGTGGGTGACCATGACTTAAATATCGTGCATTTGGTACTTGAGATAATTTATATCTACAGCACTATGATAGTAATAATAGTATCATTACTATCAAAGTGCCGTAGTAAATACAGTCCTCTCTACGCCGGTGCGACTCATAACTTTACTCGAAGGAATGTTAGGATTATAAAGGCAGCACTGTAAAATGTGTGCAGTCATAGCATCTTGTTCCCGGACATATATCCATCGGGATCATGTCCCGTTCACTATATACCCCTTAGGACATGGGCGGCGATCACGGGAGAGGGGACAGGGGGACATGTCCCCCAATATTTTTAGTGGGGGACATAATATCAAATGCCCCCCCCCCCCAATATTTACAGAAAAAATAAATGTTGTAACACACATTTTCGATGCGAATAATTGTGATATCAGCCTGTTCATTGCAGCTTCGGAGAAATTCAGATCAGAAATATACGATCTGTTTCCTCTAGAATGCAACAAATCACTTGGCTTCCAGGGGCTTTGCCCCAGGACCCCAACAGGGGACCTATGGTGGGTCCCCTGTACCAGTGGCGTATGTAGGAAACCTTTTGGCCATGGCTCCTCTAACTGATACCATTTGTTTAGTTCCTAAAAATACATAAATTTTTTAACACAAATTTTACTTCGAAAGGGAGTCGTATGTGGCACCAGACTGCATGTAAGGACACCTAATTTTTCAAAAATTTTCAAAGGCCCCATTGGGCCATAGTCCCCCATCACTTATGCCAATTTTTTTTTTGTTTAAGTTCTAAATAATACCCAAAGTATTTAAGACAAATTTTACTTCAAAAGGTAGCATATGTGGCACCAGATTGCATGTAAGGACACCTAATTTTTCAAAAATTTTCAAAGGGAAGGGGGACACTCCATTGAGTCATGGCCTCACTGATGCCGATTTTTTTGTTTTAGTTCCTAAAAATACGTTAAGTTTTTAACACAAAGTTTGCTTTAAAAGGTAGCATATGTGGTACCAGATTCCATGTAAGGACACCTAATTTTTCAAAAATTTTCAAAGGAGAGGGGGACACACCCTAACCTTAGACCCCTCCCCCAGAACGGCGATCACACAACATACTGCATGCCCCGTGAGAAATCCTGGCTACGTCACTGCCACGTACCCCTGGCCGGAGGCCCAAAGTGTTCACCCAAGCAAGTGTCCCCCCAATAATTTTAACAGATCGCCGCCCCTGCCTTAGGAGGGGTTGAATTACCGTTGAGTAGTAGCCCAGGTAGCAAACCTATATGGGCCCCATATGGGGTCACCCATATATGGGGCCATTAAATTTTGCACCCAAGATTCAGAAGGGGCCATATGACCCATATGGGGTAGTTCTGGGGCCCATGTGGGGCAGTTGCCCAAATGGACCCCAGCACTATCACATATGGGTAATATAGGCTGGCCCATATTGCCCTCTTATGAAATTCATATGGGCCGCATATGCTGGCCCATATGGGCCCCTAAGGATCCCATATGAGAATGTTACTTGGGAGCTAGGTGGCTGAAAGATGCGGCAAGGGAGAGAATGTCACCCTATCGTTAAGACGAAGTATATCGTCAGGGGGCGTTCCACGTGAGGTTCGATTATGCCTGGGGCTCAGTTAGGGATAAGTCAGTTTAGTGGCTGGTTAGGTAGGATTCAGTAGCCTCTTTATTAACCAATCTCTGAAGCGCTTGCAATGATATACAAGTTCTCATTCGGTCTCATTTAATTCTCATTGACTGAATGAGAATTAAATGAGACTGAATGAGAAAATGTTCCAATTTACCCAATCAGTCTCATTGAAGAATGAGATTTTCTTCTGAGTGAGTACTATTTAACCATATTCTGGGCTCTGCGGATGATGACGTCCTCTCTGTAGACCATATATGGTGGCTTGATGCCTCCCCTGTCAGGCTATTTCAAATGTAGTATCCATCCATGGCCGGCATGGCACAGCAAGGTGGTTTCAAATATTCTAGCCATATAGAATTAAATGCAGTCATGACTGCATTGTAATCAGACAAAATGTAACATTATAATAAAACAAAGCCTGGGGTAAGATAGTGTCCAAATACAGCCTGAAGCTTCTTTTGTAATGATATTGGAAATATTATAATGATTGAACTTGAACAGTAAACTGCATTCTGTAATTTATGACAATTCACCATTGTGAGACAGGGAAGAAGTATTGTGGAGAAAGGAAGCTGGGAAATTTAGTATGAACTGTGCAGAAATACATATTTTCAAGTGAAGTAAGTGATTAGCAAGAGTCTTTCATGCAAATAGCAAAAGTTTTTATCATACAATTTATGAAAAAATAAATGAAGTTTTAGTTTTGTTTGAAGTTTTCAACACACATTCTAACCACTCTTCCCTCTCAGCCCTAAAGTAAAGCTGTTTACCTATGCAAAACTCCTTAAGTTGACTTGTCAAGCATTAAGAAATTTACCAAAGTATGCCCCACCAATCCCACCAGTAATTTAAAAGCAGTAGGCAGTCGCCCCAAAAGTTGCTTTGAAAAATCAGCAAATTCTTGCAAATATCCTCTTAATGCATTACAAGCTCCTCTGTAGACGTTTTGAACATAACTATTACAAACAATAGGCAAAGCAAGGAGAATTTATCCTGTGTTGAAAACTTCAGACAAAACCAAAACTTCATTTATTCTGTCATAAATACTACATTTGAAATAGACACAACTACCCACCCCATCACCCACCTCCTCAAGAAGAAAGTATTACAATTACTGCCACACAAGACATGCCTTACTCAAAATCTATATCTTGCTTCTTATCTGGATATATCTGGCTAATATAACGTTTTATATGGCCTTACTCGAAATCCATACATGGGCCATATATGGAAATTTATATCTGGCCCATATCTGGTCCAGATATGGAATTTGTATTTGGCTTTAACAAAAATTGGGCAGATATAACTTGATATAACATAAAGGCCATATGTGGTCCATATAAAATTGTATATGGCTCAATTGTTATATGAGACAGATATGGTCAGATATAGCTTGATATAAGTGAAAATCCATATATGTGCCATATGAAATTTTATATGGACCAAATATGGATCGCATCTGGTCCGTTCATGATATTGTGTGGACCAGATATGTGGTAAAAACATGGTCCATACCTGCGCCAATGCTGGGTTACAGCTTAACATAAAATGCACAACTTGCCTAAGGTATCAGGAGCCTTTCGAAACCTTTTTTCCAAAAGTCCCCTGACTCTCTGGCGAAGAGCCAGGGGCGAAAACCAAACAATACTCCCTGAGGAGTTCTGCTCCCTGAAGGAGTAACAACGTCCCCAAGGGACAAACTTTGACTTAACTAACACCACCCGAGAGTGGTCCCGTTCTAAACTGGCTGAATAGAACAGGTCCCACCTGGGAGCTCCGCCGTCGTGATCACGGATACTCCTAAATTTAGCTCTCTGAATATCTTTAACAAGTTTATTCTCATATTAGGTTGATATTGAGTTAAGTACAGAAATTTGTCAAGTTAATAGTGAACAATAAAAATGCTTTGAAATTTGTACTTCTACATGCATTCAAAGCATCGTTTTATTTTTTTTTTTTGTAAATCACACTATGGTGTATATTTCAATGTAAAATTTGTTGAAAGTTTGATGAATATCTCATATTTTACTTCCTAAATAATGAAAACTAAAAATCAGGGCTACAATTTGTGACTCCGCCCACATTCACAGATCATTTGCATATGTTAGTTAAATAGAACGGTATATTGAGTAAAAGTGTTGGTCAACCAATGGCGTAACCAGGATTTCTGTCAAGGGGGGGCATGCAATATGTTGTGTGATCGCCGGCTTGGGGAGGGGTGTAAGGGGAGGGGTGTCCCCCTCCCCTCCCCTTCGAAAATTTTTGAAAAATTAGGAGTCCTTACATGCGATCTGGTGCCACATATGCCACCTTTGGAAGAAAAACTTGTGTTAAAACATATATGTTTTTTACTAACCGAAAAAATAATTGGCATCCGTGAGGGGACATGGCCCAATGTCCACCCCCCTGTGTACGCCACTGAGGTCAACTGTCCAGGCAGTTGGACCCTATCGGGCACAACTTACATTGTACTTCCCTCTTCGAGTCACGAGCCGTACCGAACGACAGACTCAAAAGAACGTTAACTTAGTTTAGCGAAGTGAGATGAGATTCCCAGCATTTACATAAAACGATAAATTCTACTTAAGTTACTTGAAAAGATTAAAAGGGTTTGTTCTATATTTAGCTATTAGTAACGAAACTGAGGAAGAGTGGGCAAGGCACACCGAAAATTTTGGGTTTATCGCAGAAATCACCCTTTTGAAAGCTAAAATAAGTAAACCGACCATGGGTGGCGACAGAATTTTCCCGACATAAGGTAGGGCCATGCCAGTGACCCTACCTGTGACCTAAGTTCTGACAGCATGTCGAGGGGGTGAGAAAGGGATATGAAGGAGCCTAACTATCCCATGCAATTGCAGAGTACCGTATACTTTGCATTACATCACTTAATATGTCAAGAGCCGAGTTGCGCACTACTGTTATTTTGAGTCTGAATCGTGAAATTGCAAAGGGCGCGAAATTTTTTGGTAGGCTGACACAAAAAAACATGTTATCATTAAGAACAAAAAGAAAAACATAAAACTGTAGGAGTTGTAGACTGTGTCGGGGATAACATAGGGGCCTACACTGTGTCGAAACCACCTGGACTACCCGATGAAATAGCCAAACTTTGCTCCATGAGCCGCTCACCAACTGACCGTATACCGCATGACACAACCAGAGAACAGCAACTAGGCTTTGCGATATGGGATGAAATTTACGACCTCTGCATAACCTGTGTACCCTGCCTACATATTACTTGGTAAGGTTGACAGGACTTATGCTATCTAGCTATGTGGAATGGAATTACTGAAGAAACTGGAGTGACATTACTGCGCGCGTAGCGCGTCGAAAATTTTGGGTTCTGATTACAGAAATTGTCCTCTTTCTTTCACTTCTTTTCCTCATGTTTCCTTCATTTTTCAGACTGGTGCAGAATTTACCGACTCAATGCCAGAATACCACATGAACGATGAACTCCATTAGTATACAATGATACTGAAAAGCCCTACGTAGCTTTTTTGCCGACAGAATATGTTTTAAGTTTCAAAAAGTGTTGGTTACGGGCTTTGAAAATATTGTGATAAACGTTGCATATCTTGAAATAGCAACTGCACTGCAAAGTCAAGGGCAAATCGCCATTTTTTTTTTATTTTTTTTTTTTGTAGAAATGATTGATTGGTAATTGTTAAAAGGGGGTTTGCTAGACTCTCCAAAGATCATTAACCATGCAAACAAACCTAATTAATAGGAATCTCTGACACACTTGTCGGCCACGCACATAACGCAGGAGTAAGGTTATACCGGAAAGGACTACCGTATCGCAACTCTCTATCGCCTGCTGCTAACAACTGTATCGGCCTACACAAGCAATCTGGAAGCTATATAGACTCATAAATGTTACTTGGGATCCCACCGTGAATTCTGTTTATTATTTTTAATATTATCGTCCTTTTTTGAACGTGACACATTTGCAAACATTGTCTACTTTCAATATACCCCGATACTGATGCTCACCGAAGTAATCGGTCCTGTGCGAAACGCGTGTAGCAATAGCACAGCATGCTGTGGCTTATTACTTAACAAGGTCACAAAAAAGAACATTTACACTCAAATCATTAGGCCTCCTATAAAAGTCTTCACTTAATGGTCGCGAAGTTATTCTTTGCTGGATAATATCGTCCCACGTCTAGCAGGAATTTTTCAGCAAATTCAAGAGACTAAACCTTTAACCACGATTTAATTTATCCCGAGAATATCTGGGAACACACTGAGCATTTGGTGAGTCGGCCAACCCCACCCCCCTTTTTTTAAAGGTTAAGATATGCTTCTTGTGTCCCACGTTTCTGATCCCCTGCTTTGCCACCCTTTCTGTTATTGATTCATCCTCGAACTCCTCATCTAACAGTCTAACAGTAGAAGAAGCAACAGTAAACGTCTAGTTCTCCGAGATTTTCCCGCCATTTTATTCTGTTTATAGGCTATATCAGTTTTAAGTGAGTCTGATTGGTTCAATGTGCGGCTAGCATGCCACCCGACTCAGACACGACGCGACTGCTTAAAACTCGTTAAGACTCACTTTGGGCGAGGAGTCGTAAGGAATTTTGTAGCGTTGCCACCGGGTCGGGGCAGTGTGCGGTAGCCATTACCCAACGATCAAATTGCCAAATGTTATAGGCGCAGCCAATACAGCACATGATAATCATAACTGTTTCGGTTACTTGCTTGCGTCTGTTGCCTGTTTTGTTTTGCATATGCATTCATTGTACGATTTTTTTGTTTTATGTTGCATCTCACTCAGCGGTTACTTGAAATTCGTACTTTCAAGAACTGTTAAGGGCCTCAACTAATTGGAAGTTTACGGTAAAGTTCTCATTCAGCACACCTCTCTCCGAGTAGAAACATATAAGCAACCTGTGCTGTTGTAATTGTCATTTTCTTATCAATTTGTTAATAGTGACATAATTCTACGCTAACTAATCTCAATATTCAAAAGCAGTTATTCTGAAACTTTTTAGGCTAAGGGCGAAATAAAGAGGCAAGGAAGAAGCCGAGAACCGCTTTTGAAAAAAAATGTAAACATCTTGGGGACCAGGATGGAGTAGACCGAAGGACTGTGCAGGGGCGCGAAAGTGCGTAACGTTTCTGGATAAGGCGCAGGGTTCCGGTTAGGACCCCGTGTGGATCCCAAGGTTGGGAAAGTTCTGGAAATTTACAAACCTTTTGCGCATTAGGAAGAAAACTTTCTTTTTACAAGTTTTTTTTTTCCTTTAAGCCAAATACACTTGCTTATCACATTGCATTCTACAGTACATACTGATTAAAAATTTCTTATTCCTTGCCGAAGGCGAAAGAAATCCATGCAATAAGGCTGACAACAGTATAGGTGGGTGTGTGTATGTATGTGTATTCTTATGCCTCCTAGCTGGTAAACACAATATCTCAAGATAGGAATGATGGCTTCCTTTTATACTTGGCATAGAGATATATCATATTCAGAGAAAGAATGCTACTGGTTTTGGTGGAGGTCAGAATTCATCTGAGGTCACCAGTTGTCAAACACCGAAAACCTTGTAAACGCGGTATCTCAAGATATGGAGGATTGATACTTCTCATACCTGGCGTATGGATGTGTCATGGTCAGTAGTGGACCCTATTGATTTTGGTAGAGGAAAACGGTTATCTGAGGTCACCGAAGGTGAAACTGCGAAAACCCTTTTATACTGCCGGTAAAACGTTATCTCGATATGAGAATGATGGATATTTTTTACTTTTGGGACTAGTCGTTTCATACTAAGGGAAAGAATCCTCTTGTTTTTGATTCAGGTCCAAGGCCATTTGACCCATCTCAAGTTAGGAATCATAAATGCCTTTCATACTTAAAATTTCATGAATTATAGTTATTAGTGGTACTCTATTGTTTTTGGTAGTGTTCAAAGGTCTTCTGAGGTCACGGGTCATGAAACTAAGAAAACCTTGTAAACTGCTTGTAAATATATTTCAGGGTAACATTGACGTATCTCATACTTAGCGTGTGCATACGCCATACTAATTACAAGGACCCTTACGAATTTTGGCGGAGGTCAAGGTTCACTTGCAGTCACCATAGTGGTCGTACGGTAAAAACCTCGTGAATGCGATATCTCATAAAGGGAAATCTCGATGGATCTCATAGTTAACATGTGGATGCCCCCATACTGCGCTCACTAAGTCAATTGTTTTGGTGACGGTCAAAGGCCATTTGAAGTCAAAAGAAGTCAAACTGTGAAAACTTCGTATATAACGTGTAAGGGATCTTATATGTTTCAAGTTTATTTTTCACTTCAGAATACTAACAATTAAATTTAATGTACAACACAGCATATTAAGAAAACATATTAGCATTAAAGGTGAAAGGAGCCAGAGGGAAGAAGAGATGCTGTTACTAAGTCTGACCCCCTTAAGAAAAACATACTATTGAAGTAAGCAAAAAGATAACAAAAAATGACAAGCGGAACAAAACAGCATTTATCACAATAGAAACGGTTTTAAACCCAACCTTACATGTTTGGAGTGTCCAGTACAAGCTGTTTATACTTGACTTTAAAAGAATATAGGGAAGTGCAATGCTTAATGTGATCATGAAGGGAATTCCACAGAAGAGCTCCTGAGTGTCTAATCTGAGACTTGGTGAGACACGTTCTAGAGTGGGGAATAGTGGTCAGATGCTTTTTCCTGGTATCATAATCATGATAATGCCTATTTTGAACATAAAATTACTGTAGCATTTTGACAACTTGTAATGAACAAAATTATGCATGAAATTACCAAGCTGATATTTGTAAAGGCGGCACTAAACTGCAGTATGAATCGGCCTCAAAAAACCTCCCTAGTTAAATGTAAACCAGGATCGTGGTCACATATTTAGCCAAGCATTTCCTGGTTAAGAAATATCAGGAAATTGGGGTCAAAAGTAACATTTTCCTGGTTAAATTAATAATTGATTTGAAATCTTGGTAAAATACTAAAACTTTTACGTGGGAAAATTTAACCTACTTTCCTTGTTTATTTTAACTAGGAAGTTGTTGGGTAGGCTGTGACCATAACTCTGGTAAATCTTCCCAGGGTGTACTGAGAGTATGTAAAAAGAAGTAAATCATTATTAAAGTAAAAAGTCTTATTCGGGTATCCACCGTGCAAACTTCTGTTGCACTGATATTGCAGGTTTAGTGAAACTGTTTTTCCATAGCCCTAAGCAACCCCAACCATTACTGATCCTTCTCAACTAACAGCGGTATCTTCCAGGGAAAAAGAGCCATCGGACGGTTTCGGCAGGGAAGGTCAACTCAAACTGCTCGGCTTGAAAGGCAAATTGAAGGGAAGAAGAAAGGGAAAGAGGGATCAAATTAAATGAAACGATAACTTTGGTAATGAAAAATGACGCAAAAAGTTCTAAACTGTCTTTAAATTACAACAATTCGGCGCGTTTCGCCCACTTCCATGACATACATTTTTGTCAGTATTACTTCCTGTTGGACAGCTTCAGTGGAATTAAATGTTCTCGACTCTTAACAGCATCAACCCTCCCCAACCACAGTACCCCTGTATCATCAAATCCACAAGCCGGCACTAGGAGTTTTATAAGAAAAGGGCCGCTATTCAAATCGTAGTACGTAGTCTATTTAGTGCGCATTAAATGTCATTTTCAGACAGTGAAACATTTCACGCCCCAGAGGGGGAGAGGAAGCTGCCCCACTCTTAGACTACGTTGGGTCATTCATACCTGAACCATGCTTACCAATTAAAATCTTCTACCTTCTCTGAGATTCATGATTCGAATAGGGTCGCTATGGTGTTCATCTTTTAACTCAGTGTAACGTAACGTTAGGTACAGAACTGCACACAAATTGACTGGCTGTTAGTATGAGTTAGTCCAACTTACAAAAATGGTCAAATTATCATCTTTTGGTTTGTTAAGTGTACGTCAAGTGTTTTTGCAAATAGTTAAATGCTTCTTCCCCATGTTAATTTGT
Source organism: Holothuria leucospilota (assembly GCA_029531755.1). Classification (NCBI taxonomy): domain Eukaryota; kingdom Metazoa; phylum Echinodermata; class Holothuroidea; order Aspidochirotida; family Holothuriidae; genus Holothuria; species Holothuria leucospilota. Next base: position 24,101,249 of record CM055962.1, on the reverse strand, counting down.
AAGATTCCTTACAGCTTCCGAGGGCTTCGCCCTCTGCTCGCCCACGCGGTGGCGTTGCCTCTTAGACTTCACCAGGCGCCATGAGGCTGACCGCTGAACCCCATTCTACGGTTGGAGGGCTTTCCGCTTTCGCCTCCCATCGCCGCAGTAATTGTGTTACTACAATCTCACTCCAGGTCTCAGAAAAATTCCCGTCAGTGGTGAACACTGTTTTCAAAAGCTATCTTACAAATAACTTACGGTACGAAATATGACTGAAGTTACTACATTTGAAAGTCTTGTGCTGCCAAACCGGATGTGACGAATGTACAAACAATTTTCAAACAACAAATAATTATGTTTGAATTCCATGTTTGATGCTGGCAGGATTTTGTGGTATTAGTTCTTTGATCGCATGCACTAAAAGTTGATGTCCCTGTACGGTATCCAAGTTAACTAATTTTTTCCCAGAATAAACCTATTAGATACTCTGAACACGTTCATTTGCCAACACGGTTACTATCAAAATTTGTTTAATAATCTTTTTGGAATGCATTATGTTCTGTTTCGGAATACCGATATAATAAGAAAAGGAAAAGGGCTGTAAAGGTTCAGGGCTCATATCAGCCCGTGATAAGATTATATCTCATCAAGCTTGCTTAATGAAGTTAAGGGAAAGCGCCCTCGTCAGGGAAGAAGCCCGACAAGCAAGCATGATCTCCATTCTTGCTATGTGAACTTCGGACCATGTCATCATTCAAAAAAATTTTTATCTTTATAAATCGGCTTCTTTGACCACCATCGGCTGTTCTATAAACTGCAGCGGGGTTATAAATCTTACAGTTCGTTAGTCGTGTTGAACATATACTCGGAGTTCCCCTTTCCATGGTGACAGCGCAAAGCTTATTTAATGGTAGGCCTAAAACTGAAGGTTCGTTCATTAGAATTTGTGGATCTGTTGTCAAGGAACATACTTGGACGTTTCTGTTCTCTTATTTTGGACCTATAACTCTAGAGTTCAAAGAAAAGTGCAGCGAAAAGTAAGTTTACTTACATCTTATTCACTTGACAATGGAAAACCATGAGGCCCCGGGGACTGGCGAAGGGAGCATCCGGGGACTTATTGGAAGGGGTACGTTTGAAATACTGTGCATCCCCGCTTATATCCTGGCTAAACTTGAAAGTCTCGGTGACTGGGAAATCGTTTAACCGTATGTCTCCGGCCTGGTTTCGGCTAAGTCCCGAAAGCGCAGGGACCTATTATGTAGAACATTACGCTGAAACCCCGGCTATGTCAGTGCTCTGTTGAACCAGCTGAACACTGTTTACAAATGCTATTTTGTTTTGAGAGACAGGCTGGAGCCGCCATTTATTTTCCCCTGATTTACGTAAGTCAGGACTTGTATACCCGCTCCTGCTGTTGTCAGGCTATGGCTACTCTATTGCAACACTGCAACGAGAAGTCATACAAAACTGAAAGGATTGCCGGCCTCTATTAAATTATATACCTAACTTACACGATGGGCTCTATTAAAATTCAGTACATACTTTCCCTCGCCCGATGTTGATGATTGTCATTATGAAGACGCCTTACCGAAGCACTGGTCTCACTTGCCCACGGTCCTGGGCAAAAAAAAGTCCCCGAGTAAAGTGATTCTACAGATTGGGACATCTATATTTGGCATATGTATGATATGAGTGAGAAAAATGCAAAGTATGTTATGCAATATTTGCAATATATTACTCGGATTGGTTTTTGGTTATTTATTACTATGGCAATATTCAACTAGCATATTCTGTAAAAAAAAATTGTAGGGCGTCAGTCCTATTGTAGGCCCATTTGTTTGTACTCCGAAATTCACAGTCTAAAATATCGATAAAATATAGCAAACTCTGGGGTAAATTTCCGTTTCCGCCCTTGTTTAAACTGTCTTTAACACACCAGTGCAAAGCCACTGGTTTTAGCAATCACAAACCCCAGCCAAGTTCCAGCCTAATGCCCAGCTAGATAACCGCACAAAAAAAATTAAATACAAACATATTTTCCGCTTCGGTGATCTGTCACCCATATGATATTTTTATTTTAATTTTTCTCCTAAAAACTAGTACGAGAGATGAGTTGCTTTGGCTAATGCTGCAAATTTCTATTAAAAATTCTAAGATAAGAAGTTTGCTGTACAAGTGCAAATCTATACTTCATTTATACAATAATTTTCAAATAAAGACGTTTCCGGTTCTAATGTAGCCATGGGAAAGGAAGTATTCCCCGCGTGTACCCAAGACCTTCCTGTGTGTGCACCGTTTATGGCTAACTCTCTGTATACGTTGTAATGCACTATTCATTTAGCCAAGAGGTAAAAATAACAAAAATCTGTTACCTTAATTCTACTTGAACGAAGGTCTTTTAAGTTGATAGAATTTCTCTTTCAATTCTGTTTGTATAAGTGAACATTAGTAAATGGAGATAAAGAAAAATTAGCGCATATCCCGGCTACCTGGCCCACCGCTCGCTTCCCAGCACACTACCACGCAACTCCCGGGTGAGGACATCATTCGGGCATCCACGGCAGAGTCCCGACTAATTCCCCCTCTAGTCCGGTATGAGTATGGAATCACAATTCGTTCCCTTTTTGGCGTATAATGATGAATAGGTGCTTGGCTTAGTGATGAATGTTCTATTGAAAATGTGCACAGGTTTTGTAAGTACGCCAAACACAGGTTTGGCCAATTTGTCAGTACACAAAAAACTAGGGAACGAATTGACAAGTGTATGCAGTATAAGCGTAAGTAATTCATAGGCTAATAATAACCACTAAAGTATTAACCCTGAGAAGGAGTGCGTCCAATTTTCAGTTGAAATCTGCTAAGGATACAGCTGAAGAGAAGTGTTTTTTAAAGTTTGTAAACAGAAAATTACTCCATCTGCCCTCGAATGAGTTCGGAAAATTGCAAGCATGCCACTCAAAATAGGACAAAATATCCTCACCCACCACTCTATATTCACATAATGTGTACTGTTATTGTCAGTAGGAATCAAGCATCATAAATTCGACTTTTGGTTACATATGTCACCTGATCACTGGTAACATTTGGTTGCACGGACACTATCTAGATTTTAAAAACAGGGCTGTAAAGGAGCCCACCTAACATAATGGGAGGGTGGAAGGACAAAAATGGTGATTGTACTGACAGAATATTGAAAATGTAAAGACAGCCTAGAGCGTTCTTTCATCAGTAGCACCGTTAAAGGGGCATGGAGATGCATGCCCCAACACTCCCGCCATGGCCTTTCCCCACTTCCCGTACAAAAGTGTACAGTTTGCAGGGTGCAAAGCTCACATCAGACATATTGCTCCCCAGTTTTTGCTTAACCCCACAGCCCCTTCCCCACTTCTGGAAGTCTTGAGGCACCACTGATCTTGGTACTAAACCACACAGTCTCACCAGTTTGATAATGTACATAGGTTATTCGACAAGGAAAATAATTACAAAATATATTTGCTTATGAATTCTGAATGGATCCATGCAGAGTTCCACTTTGAGCGCTTTACGTTGTAAAAGCGAAGCCTGAGGGAGCTTTCTGATCTTCTTGGAGAGTTTTTTGGTTGTTAAAGGCAATTTTTTAACATCCGGCAATCGGCGTAAAGACACAAAGGCACACCGGTTATGGAGTCATCAGTCCAGCTTGATCAATTTTGAAAGAGGCAGACAAATAATACAAGTATACGTCCGTCAAAATAGCAAAGAAACACGGGGGTGTGGGCCCTCCTTAGCCAAGTTTTAACTGAGTAAACTATGCTCGATGCAAACTTCTTTCATCTGGAATCCAATATGTGTGTACAGTGAGGTGAGGCATTGGATTAGCCACGGTACACTCGTCTGTGAATCAAGAAGAGAAGGGACATTTAGTTCTGATAAATTCGGGGTTTAGCTTAATTAAAGACTGGGTGGTTTTTGAACAGGATGTGAGTTGCTAATTTGCGATTCGAGCAACATGTTAGACTCGCTAGAGGCGCCAACAGAGGGAACACAGGGGACACGGGGACGCGTTCCCCCTCCCAATCGATTGTCGAAAATTTTCGAGAATATTTTAAAATGAGCCCAACCGACGTTTCAGCTATAGATTCCTGTAGGGGGTAGGTTGATGTGAATTTTCGACTAAGTGATGGATCTACTTTAAGCCGTTGCTTTAACAAATCGTTTGCAAACGATCAAACTTTTCGTGAATACTTCGGAAACAAGCCAAAGTTTTGCCCGCTCCCCTCGCATTAACCTTCAGTTCCACTTTTGTGAAATACTATCCCAAAAGTATTTGTTTTAAGCTAAGGTAAAGGTTTAACAACAAATCTAATGCAAACTTTTGGAGCTCTTCGAGCGAAAGTGGTATAGTTTACACGTCATGCCTGATGACCCTTGTTAGGCGATAATGCACGGGATTATTCTGGCAAAAACAGTATTTCCCGAAAACTAGAGGTGTAAGTCCAACCTCAGTTTTGTATCAAGACATGGTATACTGGCAATCTTATACTATGGTCGACGTTTCCAGCGTGATGTACATGATTTGAAATATTTTACACATTGCACAAGCCTATTCAAAGGTCATTAAGTGCATTACAGAGAATGGGCATTATGAAACAGTTACATCCCCTTTTGTTATACGTTTATTCCCTCTTGGTTACTCCCCTATAGGAAGCAATTAACTTGGATTCTCTTTCAAAGTTAGTAAAACCACGATTTTTGTGAAGTGCTTGGTGTAGACCTACTCTCCTGTAGTGAAATTTGATTGTCAGTTAAAGCATTATACTAACATTCCCATTTCAGTTTTTAGCAGCCACAGAGCTTCCAGGAGGCCCTATACAGGTGCCATGCGATAGGTAGATATCACCTAAAGGCATTGTCTGGTGTCTGGTGGCATTTTGCAGGGGTCTTATAGGAAAGATAAAAATTTTTCACTACATGTCATCCAAACCCCACACCAAAACTCCATTTCTAACTCAAGATATCCCTTTCAAAAGACTGGTTACTTTTGACAAGAAATATCTCCAGATTTCCTCAAGGTCACAGAACATGAAGCCAAGTGGACAAATTGTCTCAGGTTCCTTTTATTATTCTATATAATTGGATACCTTGTTTGTCCTTGAAATTTGATACCGTTGGAATGTTTAGATGCTTTTCCATGTAGATATAGTGTAAAACTGTGACGTACTTATCGTACATAAAACAAAGTTATGAAATAATCAATTTACTGATATCAACATTATGAAGAAATGTAAAAGCTACATCTAATCAATTTGCCCAGATAACATCACAGATTTCCCATCATGCACTGCGGAACATGAAAATAAAGCATATCTTCAAAAATTCATATCTTCCAGATGCAAGATGCTATAGAGGTGGGGTTTTCACTCCTAACACAGAAAATTTTTCTGCTTTTTTGAAAACATCAAATTTGGTCACCAGAACCTGCTTTTAATAGTGATATTTTTTTAACTTATAATCAGTTCAAAATTTTGCCACAGATTGCACCATTTTGCATCTAAGCCACCTTAAACGAACAAAAATTTCTCAAAGGTGAGGGGGAACCCCTTCCTCTTAGACAGCTCCCCAGAAGGGCACATTCACACAAGGTTAAAAAAGAAGGGTCCAGCACGAGTATAAAGTATTAGAAATACTCATATGCACACTTTTCACTGACTTCCTGGGGTTATCTGGGGTAGAATTACGACATCATCTCCGTTGGTTCCCCCGATCATCAACCCCCGGCCCCGCCACTGGGGCTCATTAGCAAACCTTTGATCACTTAAGGAGATCGAATGGGAGCTTTTCGATGAGATTACTTTTGTAAACAATTGAATGACAATACAAAGCTATAAATATGCTAGTGAAATGGCATGATTCGTTTGCACCAGAAATAAGTACAATATGCGCTGATTTTTGCCATAAATGATTTTTACACTAGAATTCTCTGTCACATTATGTGTGGGAAATATACATGATCTACTGTTGTGCGAGATCTGATTGGGATCGCAAGGGTTCATTATCTTGTCTTTGATAAGGCCAAGTATTTTGAAAAAAAGTTTCATGAACGGCGGTTTACACTTAACAGTAATGAAACACCTGTCATTAGCGCTCCCAAATAAGCGCCGAAGTATCACCTTGAAACCAATTTTGCAGCAAATAAAACCCAACAATTTGTGGGTTGAAACACTTACAAGATACTTTTTGGGATATAAACGTGGCGCATAGGCTATCGTTAATACTAATCAAGGAAATGTACCAACAGAACAAGTGAATGTACCGAATAAAATTTCACAGGACTAAAGGTTGGGGGCCTACCCCGTCCAATTCCAGTGACTCTCATTCCGGCCAATTTTGAATCCATTCCAATAATTCGATTATTAACAAGCTTGCACGACAGTAATATTTTTGGAGTCCTGTCCTCGCGGCCTCATTAGTCAGGACTCAACACTAACGTCGTAAATGACGCAAAAACATATACATCAGCAACAATAAACTGTCAATTATTAATGAACTAATGAGTATCATCAGGGAGTTATAATTTGGCAAATAGCAACTCCCTAATATTATCAGTGAGTTTTAAATATTAACTCTCTAGAATTACACATCAGAGAGTTGTCAAATATCAGCTCAGTGGTATAACACCAGTAGGCTTATACTACAGGCATCTGCACGGCTGAGATCCAGTTGTGTTACAACATAGCAACTCCCTGGTTGTGGTTACAGTACTACATTAAAACGGCGACGGAGCACAAATGTATGATTTTTGTGCGTATTTTGAGTTTTGACAATTCTCCAGGACTAATACTAAAGAAATGCAATTCGCGACTCCGGTCAGGAGTAGCAACTCTGAAGTAATGTTGTGCAACCCCTAATGCCTATAATTTAACGCATTATATATATTTTTATTGAACTTTTACGTGCACGTTACCTTAAAACAGGTCATTGTTGGAGGTAACTTTCACTGTTTTTCTTACCCCTTGAAGTACTTGGCTGCGTAAGGCCAGTCATTCACAACACTGTGCAGTGGCACCGCCAGAGGTTGGTGATTGGGGAAGGAGCCACTATAGAAGATGATGCTTTAAGCCCACCCAGGATACACCCAGACAGTCGGTAAAAATTGGCATATTCGCCAGGGGAGGGGGGTAGATTGCACCTGGAGGGAATCCTTCCTTTGTCACCTTGTGCATGTGAAGTCCCGGGGAGGGCTCTAAGGAAGGGGTTGTCCTCCTCCCCTTTGAGAATTGTTTGTTCATTTACGATGGCTTAGACGCGAAAGGGTGATATCTTTGACAAATTTTCAAACTGATCATATACCGATAAATATAGGTGTATAGGAAAGGTGTGGTCTAAGTGGAGGGGTAACAACTCCTCCCCTTCAAAAAATCTTGTTTAGGTAAGATGGCTTAGATGCAAAATGCAGCTATCTTTGACAAATCTTTCAATTAATTACATGCTTAGAAATTATCATAATTTTGTGATAGTTTGGCTGTGGTATGGCATTTGTTTTAAAAAATGTGTAAAGATAAGCTAATGTTATACCGTACATGCTACTCATGATATTTCATTGCTCTAAGATTCTCTACTGATGCAGGGTCCCTGCGGAGGTCAAAGCTGTACTTATGTTGTAAAAGTGTTTTTGGTCAGAATGATGTATTATTGCCCCAATAATGGTTATAAGATATGGAGTGTGTACCGTGACGGATGCGCTCGAAGCACCCTGAAATTTTGCTTTGAAAATCATTCCCATAACAAAAGTTTCGTGCAAACTTTGCACTGAGACACAATTAATTCCAAAAAAATGCATCCGCCAATTAGAAAGCGAGTCTTCTGTCTAGTAATTCGTAAAACAAAAGCTTTCAATTTTCATAAAAATGTCTTCCCCTGAATTCCACTACTTTACATTCTTACAATGCTCTGCTCCTCCATACAATGACTCCTCTGCACAAGAGCAATCGGCGTAAATGTAGAACCCTCACCATTGAATAATGCAAATATGTTTGAGACGGTATTGATGATAAACAGAACCATGTGGTGACGCTGTACGCACGCGGATGGCACCAAAAACTGATATTTTGAGAAGGATGTGCGAGAATTTTGACAGTTTGATAAAGACTTGTGATAAAAAATGATAAAAGTAGATTCACCATTCAGTCAGAAACACACCTCATCCCCTACCCCCTACAGAAATCTATAGCTTAAACGAATTTGTGGCTCCTTTAAAAATTTTCGAGAAAATTTTCGGAAATCGATGCCCCCCGTGCCGGGACTACTGACACTCTGCACAAATAAAAACAAATCCCTAACTTATAATCGTGTAACTTTCATTTTTGTGGGTTTGATCCCAATCGTCTTCGAGCCTGAGTCCAAGTGCAGTGCGTTCGGGGCCAATTTAGATTATGGGAACTTCTATTCCGGGCCAATTCTGAGCCCAGCAAATAGCGGACTCAAGTCAGGAATTTAGTCGAGGCTCGGGAGTTACATTCCTGTTTAACAGTCATGCGTAAGGCAAATTTGGCAACTCACAACACCAATCTGCAAAATCTGCAAAATGGATAGAGGAAATAAATCAAGAGCAGAAGCTCGACTATACCCTGATATTTCCTTACATAGCTTTTGGTGAATAATAGTCTCATTGGTTTCTGAATTTGTTATACTGACATTTTTGTCACAAATTAGAAGCTAACTAAGCCCCGTTCTTTTTTTTTCATTATTTTTTGTACACTTTAGTGTTGCTATGTGAAAGTTGGGACATAGACATGAGTACTTGGCGGTTATATTGAAATAATTTAGTCCTGGTCACACGTGCAAATTTTTGTGATACGATTATAAAATCTGAACCACAGCAGCAGTCACATGTACGCGCTATCACGACGGTCTCGTCATTTCTGGTCACAAACACGTAAGCTATTACAGCATCGACTTAAGTTCGTATGAATTACCAGCGCGTCTCAGAAAATCAGTGTTGTAAGTCAACTACTTTTATCCAAGTACCAAGTTCTTCCGAATACTTATGGTTCCCACAACTAGGTAACAAGGTCCAAGAACAGCCCTTTGGAATCCGAGTACCGCGTAGGAGTTTCGAGTTCTTTTACTTTCGATTTATTTAGTATTTATAAAAGAACTCCACCCATTACTGATATTGATAGTTGATACTGCCATTGGCATGACAGTGGCGAAAGTGGCCAGGGTCATTGTGCAGGGTCAAGAGTATACTGGGCCAAGGAACGGCTCACTGCAAATAAGGGGCGCAGGATCCAATCAATGGGCTTCCCGAGGGTTATGTAGATTAGGTCTGTAACAATGGCCTAATCTACCTAACGGAGGAAACACATTAACACCCAGCTCTTAGTAAAAAATTTTTCTGTCAGATATTAAGATGAAAAAAAGTTTCACACAAATTTCTCACATTGGATTAATCTATAACTTTTCCAGGGGTCGCGATCCGCATTCAATTGTGGGGAGGGGGTGTTATGTGAGTCCAAACTATCCAAAAGAGCCAAAATCTTTCGTGAGCACAAAGCGTTTCCCCTGGGAGAAGGGTCCGGTTCCGCTTTAGGGTTTCTGGAGGAGTCCAGAAGAAGCGACCAAGTGGGAGACCAAGGGTGAAGCCCCGGATGCTCCCTGGCATTTGCAAATTTATGAGCATCTAATGCGCACTAAACATACTACGAAATCACTATTAGACTATTTTTATTAAAAGGTTTATTATTAGGAGTTATAATTAGGATAGGGAAATTCGGGGTAAAGAAGCACATACATCTGATTTCCCCGGTTCTGTGGACCTTGCGATGATAATCCAAAGACGTCAATGAAAAGTAAGGGATTTGGAATAATCAAGCCCGACCTGGATCCAGGACTGCATTTTTCAATGTGGGCCCTGTGGCAATAACCTACTCTAGGAAGAAGAGGTTCTGCGAAAAGAACGGTCGAGGAAGTTTATTTTCAGGCCTTATCAGGCCAGTGCAAGTTGCGCATGTAAATCACTTAAACTGGGCCTGCATGGATATACGCTTGCATGATGCGACTAACGTCTTCTAGGCTGCCTAAAATAAGTTTTTTGTCGGAAATAATTCTAATCAAAGGAAATTTGGTATCAATGGAATCGGCATCACGTCTACATTATCGTGATATAATGCCTCCAGTCACACATGTTGGGGGTTTTGAGTAATTTGCATAAATTCAAAATGGCCGCCATTCTTAACTTTGAGAGCCTGTATCTCCTTAGGGGTTGATGTTATCTCCCATAAATGTATTACCGATGGATAGAAACATGATACCAGATTAGCAAATTATCATGTTAAAAATAATTTATGACGTATCTATGACGTCACATGGGTAAAATAACGTGATATTAAGTCATAAGGACTCGAAATGGCGTATAGACCATGGGCCAGAGGGCACTTCACGTGCACTCCCACCCCACCACTCTCCAACCGATCTTTTCTTTTGGATACCTTATGGTTCCCTGTACACAAAATCAAGTAGTAGGAGTAAATATTTTGGGTCTCACTCATTCAAAATGGCTGCCAAAAACAAAATGGCGGTAAAAATTATGAATATTTTGTATTAAATAAAAATAAAGAAAATATTCTTTAAAAGTATTTTTGAGGCATTGACTCTTAAAATTTGGTCATATTTTATGACATAAATTCCAAAATTAATTTTTGGGACTGTATTGGTGAGATTCAGGTCAACCAAGATGGCGGAAAAACAAAATGGCCACCAATGTAACGATCATAATGTATTAAAATAATATGAAAAATAATCATTAAAAAATACTTTTGAAACAGTTACCCTTAATATCTGGCCATATTTTGTGTGAAATAATCCAAAATTATTTTACAAAATATTTCTTTTGGAATTCAGGTCAACCAAGATGGCGGAAAAAGCAAAATGGCCGCCAGTGCAATGATTATGCCATTATATTATAATAATGAGAAAAATAATCGTTAAAAATACTTTTCACACAAGTTTATCTATCCTGTGCCCACATTCTGTTGTAAATATTCCCAAAGTATTTTTCTGGAAACTTTTGCAAGATCCGGGTCAACCAAGATGGCGGAAATATCAAAATGGCTGCTAATGTTAAAATTTCCATATATTATAATAATAGGGAAAGTAGTACTTAAAAACTATATTTGTGACCTACTGCTATTTAGATTTCGCTGTATTTTGAGAGGAATAATCCAAATGTATTTTCAAAACATTTTTGTTGAAATTTAGGTTAACAAAGATGGCGGAAAAAGCAAAATGGCCGCCAGTGGTGAAATTACAATATTTTATATTAATAAGGAAAACAATCCTTAAAAAAAATATTTTTAACACATATAAACGCAAAATCTGCCCATAATCTGTAATAAACATAGGCAAAGACCTATTTTTTGCTTATTTTAGGCAGCCTATTCGTATAAAGTGTTTTTGTGCCAGTCGAAATTGTTTCCTTCATGTTCCTTGTTCATCTTCCTCGTCTTGCATCACGGTTGGGCAGCCGCCGAGAAAATTCGGAAACAGAAGCTTTTGTATGCGATTAAGTTGGTTTTGGGTGCCCTAAAATTGTTTTATTATTATAAGATTATTATTATTATTATTATTATTATTATTATTATTATTATTATTATTATTATTATTATTATTATTATTATTATTATTATTATTATTATTATTATTATTATTATTATTATTATTATTATTATTATTATTATTATTATTATTATTATTATTATTATTATTATTATTATTATTATTATTATTATTATTATTATTATTATTATTATTATTATTATTATTATTATTATTATTATTATTATTATTATTATTATTATTATTATTATTATTATTATTATTATTATTATTATTATTATTATTATTATTATTATTATTATTATTATTATTATTATTATTATTATTATTATTATTATTATTATTATTATTATTATTACCACCCCTGCACGCACGAAGGGTGCAGAAAGTTCTGGTACTCAGTATAAAAAAATTTTCGTGCAAGTACTCCTTATAAACTCTGGTGCGATGCTTGGCCCTACTCGGCGAAGACCCAGGAGATCAAAGATCCCCTTGCAAATGCAAATGTTAAGGCACCGGTATTGAAACGGACATTAGCCTATGAGATGAACAACTTAATTATCCTCATATGTTATTGGAAGGGCGTAAAATGAAGGCAACAAAAAGCGTAATCTTAACAGTGTTCGAACATAATATTGGGATAAAAGATAATCAAAGCCGGAATTGCATTTGATGGAGAGGACTCACGAGGAGAGTGAAAAAGATGTTGAAAATTAAGAGCAGAATATATTTCCCTGTGGAATCTATTTTCCTGTAAGGCAGTGCTTCACAAAGTTCACAAAAGCAGATGCGCTCTAAGCGCGCCGCAAAAATGTGGTTTTGAGATATTTCTGCAATTTAAGGCCCTTGATTGACTGAAAAAGTGACAGTGGGTCACCGTGTTCGAATCCCTCTACAAAGGATGTGTTTGTGTATAATTTTTTGAATACCCAAAATCTCATTGGGGACTGGGGGTACGTTAATCTATTGGGGGCATGTGCCCCCTTGGTCTCCCATGGCGAAGCCACTGACTAACTTATAAACTAAAGCTAAACATAAACTTAAGCTGAGCTGAGCAGAGCAGAGCAGAGTTAAGTTGAGCTTAAATGGGCGGAACTGAACTGTACTGAATTCAGCCACTGTAAACTAACTTAACCTAGCTTGGACTGAACAGTATACTGCATTGCACTAAACTAAAGTTAAGTAAACTAAACTAAGTAATTTTCACTGGGTAATAAGTAGTCTCTTGTGAAGTTGGAATCCATTCCACTATAGTCATAAACAGGGATAGCTTCACAACTTGCTCGCCGATTATCAAGCTTTTCAGGGCGGCAGCAGCTCAAAGCCCCCAAAGGGGATAATAGGTAAATGGGAGAATGGCAAGGGGGTAAGAAGGGGTGACTTTTAAGCTCTTATTCACTAGTTCTCATAGGGGGTTCATGTTAAATTCTTGTTTGTGTATGTTTTATGGATTTATTCTCAACATCTTACAGGAATACGATGTCTTCTCCGTCAGGAAAAAGGACCACTTCGGGAGGAGCTTCTACAAGAGGAGACAAGACACCCAAGAAGGGAGGTTCTCCTGCAGGAAAGAATACAACTCCGGAAGGAGATTTGAAAGGAGGAAACGAGACAGGTAAGGAGAAAACGTCTTCAAGAAAGAAGTCAACTCAGGAAGGAGCTTCTCCGGGAGAAAAGAAGACAACTAAGAAGGGGCGGGAGAGCAAATCTTCTGGTTTGGAGTCATCTGATTCAATGAGCCAGATAGACTTTGATGTGCTCAAAACCTCAGATGAGTTTAAAGAATGGTTTTGGACCGGAAACAATGCAAAAGACATTATTGTTGCTGTTAACGACTATTCTTTCAGGAAAAAGCAATTTGAAGGTAGTTTTGTTCGATTTGAGGAGTCTCCAGCACACATATACGGCGTAGTGATAAACAAGGGTGACCAAAACGATCCCTTTTGGAAGAATATTAACAAACTTGGTCTTAAATTGGTCAAAGTTGGGTTTACACAGAAAGAAACGATTAAAGGAAGTGGAAATCGCATGGAAGTCGTAATGGACCAATTAAAGAAGGACGGACGTTTCAAATATTCCACCATATTTTGCTTGGTCGTTGATTTTACGACAGTGCATACTTTGAGAGAAGAAGAACAAGACATCCGACGTAAAGTAGGCATTGAACTTGACAAAGAATTCGCAAAAGAGCTAAAATTACCAGTACCGACGGAATGGATAATAACAACGCAGAAGAAAATTCGTTACTTAACAGATAAAGTAGAGAAGATAAAGAAACAGCCCGCAAAAGATCGAAAAATGTACACCACAAAGATTGTGGAACCATGTGACCGTCAGAGTATTGAAGAATTAGTGAAGAAAATAGATGCCCCAAAGATAGAAGTAAAGGATGACAAAGTTGTTCTACTCAGCAGGAACGAACCCAGCCCTTCTTCCCCAGAAAAAATACACGAGCTTGAACCACCTCAAGAGTCTAAGGAACCTTAATTGGACTGAATTAGTAGTACTGAATTACTGGAACCGTAGAAAGTGTTCATGGAAGCGATGAAGAGAGACAAATTACAACTTTTCCCGACGTAATGGGTCGTGTTGAGTTGTCTGTCTCAGCCGCCAAGATTCAAACATAGAATTCATTTCTTTTTTGGAGAAGGGTGTACTCAATATAGCTGTTTCATTTCCTCTGACACTGAATGGCTTAATTTATCCGATTGCGAAATGTCATACTGGATTGAACTCATGGGTGTCTGGTGTCATATGTAAATCGCAATCAACTTGTTTTGGTAAAATTTTGGTAAAAACTTGAAAAAAAAAAGAAATTAAGTGTCGTGATTCGTCAGTTTGCAGCTGACTCAAAGGCATACGGGCCATGAGGCAGGGGCTTCCCCTCCCAAGTTTTGTAAAGACCTATGTTTCTGGCAGATTTTGCTAAAAGGACGGTTTTCTCTGGAAACAAAGGTTGTTTTCGTGCAAAAACAGTTCAGCCCTGCCCCCAGAAAAATATCCCTTACGCCTATGAGTTGACTAATTGTCATTCCAACCTGACTGAGGGACAAGTACTTTGTCTATCCACATTCCACAGATGGAGAAACATTTAATTGCTATAAGAGAGAGAAACAATGTATTTTTAACCTTGGAAAAAGAAATTAGTCTATTAAAACAATTTACACAGAGACTATTCCTATCTGAAATTTATAGAAAGAGCCTAGAGGCGTCTGATTTATACATGAACTTCGCTATTTCGTTTCCATTTAGAACATACGTAACCAATGTTGCTTTTGATCATCAAGATTTAAATATGAATACTACTCATGGTCCAGTCCAAGTGCTTTCTTTTACAAGTGACCGTCATGACTTGGTTCCCTCTAGATTTCACCACCAAAAGGACAAGCTTCCTGGAGAAATAGGAAACTTTCCCTGACGGGGAACAGCGGTGCCAGAGAGGCTGCCATGACCCCTGCCCCGCTGCCTGGTGCCCCACCTGATTCCACGAAGCAGTCTGATGCAAGAAATGCAGGTGCTTTACTACGTGTTACATTGTGACAATACGTGGGGAAAACAGTCAGAGCTCAGTGACTTACTGGCTTGTGTTGCCACTATTTCTGCTTATGAACTTCAAAATTTAAGCAGAGGATGATACAAATTGATCTTTGCCCAAAGTGCAAATATTTGGACTCTTTGGTGTTGACAATTGTCGATGCTGGAGAGCCATCTTAAAAAATGTTGCGAAACAATTATCTTAGACTTATATTTTACAGCGCTCGAGAGGGTTTTGTAACATAAGTAGTCTTATGATTGAATAGTGGGTGCTAAGATAAGAGGCCTGTGCTTTGAAAAATCCGTATACACACCGCACTGCAGGTCATAATACACGGAAGGTATAGACCACTCTGTATACGTACTAACTTCCAAATACAGTGTGAATGGGCCGGAGTCGAATAAGCCGACACGTTCGAAGAGTAAAATGGAGTATTTAGTACAATTGGTTGAACAGGCAGTTACAAATTAAAAAATGAGAATGTCACATTACACCTAAAGAATAACATTTGTGGATAATATAATGGAGTGATTTGTACATTCATAATTAAGCTTTCTGCTCATAGAAAACACTTCTCCAAGGAACGCTGACTTTGTAAATTTCATAAAGTGTAAATTTCCCTCCCGCTGTTACGGCAGAAATCTGATTTCTTGCCTCTGAGAGAAATAGCCCAAAGGCTTCAGTTCCTGCGCGGTCAATTAAACAGAATAGTGGCGTGCCAAACTTGGGGAACACGTGTGTTTCATTTCAAATTCATGCACAATTTACGCTTTTGGTATCAATCGAAAGGTCTAGGTCAAAATAACAAGATTTAGTCAGAGAAGACAACGATCAGTACACTAGGGGACCCCGAGGGGTAAGAGACCCATTTTGGCCGATTTCGGCTCAATTCTCAAATTGGTGTTCATTGAATTATGCGCATTTGCAATTTTAAAATGCTAATCAGTCTTATTATAACATTTCTATTTTTAAAAACAAACCAGTAAAGTTTAAGGGATCAAAATACTTGAAATCCCACAACTGAGATTTTATTAAATTACCTTGATTACTCAAGTCAAGATTTTAATTGATATTTTATGAAACAATGGCGATTAGTTAAGTCAAAATTTTTATTTTTAACTTCATTCTATTTAACTATAACGTGAATTCCAACGTTAAATTATTATGTATATTGTATTGCATATATAAATGTCTTTAATTTATCGTTTATTATGTTGATGTAAATTTTGATATTTTCAGCTAAAACTAAAGCATTGGACTTTATGTTGTCTCTTTGTTTTTTTTCATAATAGCTTTTGAAATCACAAAAAAGTTAAACTTTAATCACATTCTTTTGACCTTTTATGCACTATTGTGATTTTAAAAGTCCACATTTCTCCTTTCATTTCTTTTATTGAGTTCCAGTGTCACGATGTAACGTTTAATCTAAGAAGTTTTTAATCTTAAAAATTCAAAATTATAACAGTTTATTCTTCTTATTTTGACTTAACTTCTTTTCGTTAACTTTTTACAAGAAATTTTTGCATTTAATTCCATTTCATTAAGTTTTAGTTGTTACAATTTGAACTAAAACTCAAGACAAATTATTTTAAAGTGAAATAATTTACCATTTAACTGTAAATGTTGAATTTACGAGTCAAAATTTGGCATTATGCCTTTAAATGCTTGCTGAAAAATTTACTTCTCTCATTTTTATTGGTTTGACGGTCATTACTTTGACTTTAAAATTTATGACTGCAACTTTTAATCTTCATATTTTAACCTAGAAACTGAATGTTTTGGCTAGAAAGTCAAAACAATGAAAATTAAAGTAAATTGTTGGACTTTGAAGTCAGAATTTGGAAATTAAATCTTGATGCTTTGTAGGTTAAAATATCTAACTTTTTATTTTCACACTCATTATTATGACTTTTTTTCTATTAGTATATAATGTTCACTGTTAATTTCTTAGTTTAACCTTCCATTTAAATATTTTGATCTTTTCATTGAAACTTATGGCCTTCCACTCAACAATTTGACAAATAAAGTCAAAGCCGTGACATTTCATTTCATCATGATAACTTAGTCTCATTGTTTGACTTTTAAGCTCATTAATTCACTATAAAGACAAACCTTGTGAGTTTTAAGTCAGGAGTTCGACTTTTAATGTCAATATTTGTACTTTAATGTCCGTAATTTTACCATTTAACCTCACCATTTTGACTGTGACGTTAATTTTATTTCTATCTTATTATCGTGAAATTTCAAAGTCAAAACTTAGACGCTCAATTATTATCTGACTTCGTCTCAAGAGTTTAGACTCAAGAGTTTTTTTAATCAAGATATTTGACTTTAAAAAAGTACTATTTCAGGTTAAACAAAAAGATTAAAACCAAGATTTCGACTTTTACTCCCTTGCTTAGCAGCTTAGCCTTTTGAACTCATGGTTTGGCAGAAACTCATTTTTATTACACAGAAAGTCACTAAACTAAAAGTGAAAAGTCAACAGTATGAGATTAAAAGCATAACTATTATACTAAATGTCAACATTATGACACTTCAAATTGTTAAAAGCCCATATTTCAAGAGTAAAAGTCACTGTTTTCTATGGCCACATGAAACTACTCTACCGAAGTGCCCTACACACTCTTCTGACAAAAAACAAGACAAATCCCAAGGAACCAGGTTTGGACCGAAGCTACTCAATCATAAAAAGTTACGTGGCTTTGGTTGTACCTGGTTATAGGTCTGTCACCATTATTATCATGGTGAAGACCTCCTGATACTTAATATAGAGATCAACCTGCGACCAAATTTTAAATCAGTCTCATTTGTAAGTGACAAAACGCATTTTCTAGGATGTATATTTCAATATGTAAGAAAGCTACTGTAGATTAGACTTCAGATTTCGTTCATTTGTCCATCCATAATTCCACCCACTAATGTTCAGCATTATATCTAACTGTAGTATAAAAATAGTTACCTGCCAAAGCACTGGAAATGCCAATGGTAGCTTTCCTGCAAATATAACATTGCCAAATAGTTTGCGGGGGTGTAATTTCTGGACCGTTGGAACTTAAGGGCTGAAAACCTCAGTGAATTGACTGTATGTCTAATCAGGGAGTTGTTTCATTTCCTTTGACACCGAATGGCTTCTTTTATCCGATTGCGAAATGTCATACTGGATGAGCTCATGGGTGTCTGGTGTCATATGTAAATCGTAATCAACTTTTTTCGGTAAAATTTTGGGAAAAATTTTAGAAAAATAAAAGAAATTAAGTGTCGTGATTCGTCAGTTTGCAGCTGACTCAAAGGCATTCGGGCCATGAGGCAGGGGCTTCCCCTCCCAAGTTTTGTAAAGACCTATGTTTCTGGCAGATTTTTGCTTAAAGTACGGCTTTCTCTGGAAACAAATTTTGTTCCACCTCGGCGAAGACCCAGGAGAGCAAAGATCCCCTTGCAAATGTAAACGCACCGGTATTTAAACCAGGGAGCTGTAAGCTGTAAGCTGTTTAAACGGACATTAGTCTAAGAGATGAACAACTTAATTATCCTCATATGTTACTGGAAGGGTTAAAATGAAGGCAACAAAAATCGTAATCTTAACAGTGTTCGAACATAATATTGGGCTAAAAGATAATCAAAGCCGGAATTGCATTTGATGGAGAGGACTCACGAGGAGAGTGAAAAAGATGTTGAAAATTAAGAGCAGAATATATTTCCCTGTGGAATCTATTTTCCTGTAAGGCAGTGCTTCACAAAGTTCACAAAAGCAGATACGCTCTAAGCGCGCCGAAAAATGTGGTTTTGCGATATTTCTGCAATTTACGGCCCCTCATTGACTAAAAAACAGTAACAGTGGGTCACCGTGTTCGAATCCCTCTACAAAGGATGTGTTTGTGTGTAATTTTTTGAATACCCAAAATCTCATTAGGGACTGGGGGTACGATAATCTGTTGGGGGCACGTGCCCCCTTGGTCTCCATGGCAAAGCCACTGACTAAACTTATAAACTAAAGCTAAACATAAACTTAAACTAAGCTGAGCGAGCAGAGCAGAGCAGAGTTAAGTTGAGCTTAGATGGGCGGAACTAAACTGTACTCAGGGGCGTAGCGAAGGTGTTATCTCTAGGGGGGTGTGGAGATTATGATTTGCCGACGGATCTGGTAATGCGTAGTGCGAACATGAGCTTTAGCGGGTGGGGTCCAGGGCCCCGCCTAAGGACCTCTGGTGGGGTCCAGGGAGCGCAGCCCCCGAGGCTCTGAGGTTGAAGTATATCTCTGGGTGAAAACTTAAGTCTCAGGATGGATATATTTTGGTTCATAATGCATCATTAAATACAAACTAGATCCCCACTAATTTTAATGTATTAGGCTATCCCTTTCATCAGGCCGCTATAGCTTTAGGCTGTTGGGATCCCCCAGTCCGCCAGTGCTTTAGGTAGGACGTTTTCTCAATGCGACATTTACTGATCTGTGACCTGGGGGAGGGGACTAAGGGGAGGGGGTGTCCCCCTCCCCTTTGGAAATTTTTGGAATTTGCAAAGTTCCTAGATCGCAAATCGTGCAATATTTGAGTGGATTTCTGCTCTTATGAGGAACCTCAAAGTTTGCACCCGTGTAGAATTTGCTCGTCAGATTTTTTTGTGCGACAATTGTCGCCGCTTATGCGACATTGTCGCACAAATAGGGGCTGGCTAAAACTGGGCTGGCCTTAGGGCCCCTGGTGGGGGTCCGGGGGGCTTCGCCCCCGGAAGCTCTGAGGTTTTAGCATAATCTCTCGGTAAAAAATTAAGTCTCATGCAGGATTGGGATATTTTGGTTCATAATGCATTATCCAATGCAAAGATTCCGGTTAATTCTAATGTGTTAGGTTATTCCTCCCATCATGCCACTATACTTCAGGAGCTGAACCTGTCGTTCAGAAATGGAACACTATGTGTTCAGCATGTGAACACAAGACGCGTCAGGCGTTCAAATACGATAAGTGGATAGGCGTCCGGCGTTCAAAAAGGGAGAAAAAGTGTTCAGAATCTTAACACAAGTGTTCAAAATATGCTTTGAACGCCAGGATCTGAAGATGGGTTCTGTATCTGTTTCATTTCGGCGTTCAAAAGTTAAAAGTCTGAGATTGCAGTGAAGGGAAGACACGCGCGGCACGCGTTATTTTTTTCCCAGGATGTTTGTACATGGGTAAACCGGATCCTTAGAAGTTTGCAAAATGTGTTTGAATTCAAGGTTAGGGTTTAGAAGACAGGCTAAGGATATCCTCTCCATGAATAATCGGGTGCTGCTCCCCATGGTGATGATAAAAGTGAGGAATAATGTGCAGAAAGTGGTTTTTCAAGGATGTCATATGACCCGAAATAGTGCACATATACGGAAGCCGTTAATTCCCTTTCTTTTCCCGAGTTGCCGACGGACTCAGTCACTCGTCCAATTACACCAGCGGCCGTTGATACGTCCGTATAAGGCCGTCACATGTATAATCAATTTGCCGACGGGCCTTCAACGAAATAGCCGATAACAGACTGGCCCGTTCTCTCTTTCTCTTTTTTCTTTTTATGCTCCGTCTTCCCTTTCCCTCCCTTCCTTTCCCTTTCTTTTCCCTTCTTTTCTCTTCTTTCCCTTCTCTCTTCTTTCCTTCCTCTCCTCTTTTCCTCTTCTTTTCCTTCCCCTCTCCTCATTTTGCCGACAGACCGAAAATTTGCCGACGGACGACCAAATATTGGGGAGGTGTGACACCCCCCACACCCCCCGCTCGCTACGGCCCTGACTGTACTGAATTCGACTACTATAAACTAAGTTAACCTAACCTGGACTGAACAGTACACTGCACTGCACTAACTACTAAACTAAAATAAACTTAAGTAAACTAAACTAAGTAGTTTTCACTGGGTAATAAGTAGTCCCTTGTGAAGTTAGAATACTTTCCCACTATAGTCAAAACAGGGATAGCTTCACAACTTGCTCGCCGATTATCAAGCTTTTCAGGGTGGCAGCAGCTCAAAGTCCAAAAGGGGTAATAGGTAAACGGGAAGAATGGCAAGGGGGTAAGAAGGGGTGAGTTTTTATATCCTATTCACTAGTTCTCAAAGTGGGGGTTCATGTTAAATTCTTGTTTGTGTATGTTTTATGGATTTATTCTCAACATCTTACAGGAACACGATGTCTTCTCCGTCAGGAAAAAAGACAACTCCGGGAGGAGCTTCTCCAAGAGGAGAAAAGACACCCAAGAAGGGAGGTTCTTCTGCAGGAAAGAAGACAATTCCGGAAGAAGATTTGAAAGGAGGAAACAAGACACGTTAAGAGGAAACTTCTTCAGGAAAGAAGTCAACTCAGGAAGGAGCTTCTCCGGGAGAAAAGAAGATAACTAAGAAGGGGCGGGAGGCAGATCTTCTGGTTTGGAGTCATCTGTTTCAAAGAGCCAGATAGACTTTGATGTGCTCAAAACTTCAGATGAGTTTAAAGAATGGTTTTGGACCAGAGACAATGCAAAAGATATTATTTTTGCTGTTAACGACTATTCTTTCAGGAAGAAGCAATATGAGGGTAATTTTGTTCGGTATGAAGTCTCCCGCACACAAATACGGCGTAGTGATAAACAAGAGTGATGACAACGATCCCTTTTGGAAGAATATTAACGAACTTGATCTTAGATTAGTTAAAGTTGGGTTTACACAGAAAGAAACGATTAAAGGAAGTGGATATCGCATGAAATTCATAGAGGACCAATTAAGGAAGGATGGACGTTTCAACCCTTCCATCATATTTTGCTTGGTCGTTGATTTTACGACAGCGCATACTTTGAGAGAAGAAGAACAAGACATCCGACGTAAAGTAGGCATTGAACTTGACAAAAAAATTCGCAAAATGGCTAAACTTACCAATACCGACGAAATGGGTAATAACAACGCCGACGAAAATTCGTTACTTAACAGATAAAGTGGAGGAGATAAAGAAACAATCCGGGAAAGATCGACAAATGTACGCAAAAATGATTGTGGAACCATGTGACCGCCAAAGTATTGAAGAATTAGTGAAAAAAACCGATGCTCAAGAGATAGGAATAAGAGTTGACAAAGTTGTTCTACTCAGCAGGAGCAAACCCAATCCTTCTACCCCCAGAAAAAGTCCACAGAAAGCTTGAACCACTTCCCGAATTTAAGGAACCTTAATTGGAGAGAAAGACAAAAACAAAACTGAGTTGAATTTGGGCGGGAACCATAGCAAGCGTTCATTACAGCTGTTCCCGACGTAATGGGTTATCTATCTCAGCAGCCAAGATTAAAATATGGAATTCGTTTCATCGAAGAAGGGTGTACTCAATATAGCTGTTTTAGATTGTTTGGCACTGAATGGCTAAATGTATCAGATGGGGTAATGTGTCATATTGGATTGAGCTCATACAGGTAGGTGTCTGGTGTCATAAGTAAATCATGTTGAACTTGTTTGGCAAAAATGTACAAAAACTTACTAGAGAATTATTGAGTTTTTAATGATTCATCAGTTTCAGGCTGAATGAAAGGCTCACGAACCGTGTGGCAGGGGCTTCGCCCTCCCAGGTTCTGAAAGGACCTATTTAGCGGGCAACAAACTTTTTTCTTTAGTAAAAACAGCTCACCCCTGAGCACCCCCAGAGGCGGCCATGTCCCCTTCCTCCTCCTGGTGCCCCACCAGACTCCACGAAGCAGTGTGATGCAAAAAATGCAGGTGCTGTACTACGTGTTACGTTGTGCAAATGCATGTGGCAAAACCTGTTTAAGCTCTGTGACTCTCTTGTGTTGCCACCATTTCTGCTTTTGAACTTAATTATTTAAGCCGGATTGATAAGAATTTATCTTTACCCAAGTGTAAATCTTTGGATTCTTTTGCGTTGACCATAGTCGACTTGGGGGATTTATCTTGAAAAAGTGTTGGCAAACAATGATCTTAAACTTATTTATATTTTACGGCACTCTAGAGGGTTATGTAACATCTGTAGTCCTATGACTGATCTTGTTGAGATTAGGGGCCGGTGTTTTGAAAGATCCGTATGCAAACCAGGGATGTAGTACTCGAGACCGGTTTTTCCTGGTCTCGGTCTCGGCACCCTGTGGTCTCGGTCTTGGTGTCGGTCTTGGACCCTTGCGGGGTCGGAATTTTTTCCGGTCTCGTTTCGAGACCGGCAAAAACACTTGTCGTCCTTTTTTCATTTTTTGAAGTAAACTCATTTATTTCAAACTATTTTTAAGTTCATTTACTTTCATTGAAAAAAAAAAATAATTCATTGCAATGAGAAAAAAATCATTCATCCAGCGAGTCCATACACTGTATCTAATGTGGGTTGAACTTCCTTCTGTGAGGTGGTGAGTGGGGTCTTTAACTTACCTTGGTCAATGGGGATAAAGGTGCATTGGACTAACACACAGGCCAGATTACTCAGTATAATCAGAACAGTGGCAGTCTGGTGCTGCACTGCATTGCGTGTTCACTGTGTGTGTGGGTGCACCCGCGGTGTGTGTGTGTGTGTGTGTGTGTGTGTGTGTGTATGTGATGCCATTGGAATTTTAGGCAATAAAGTGAATTTCTTTTAGTAGCTATAACTCGGTGATCGTTTTTCAAACTGTGACATGATTTTGGGATAAGATAGACTGGTAGGAGGTGCATGTACTGTAATATTTACCAAATAATCTCAAAGGGCCAAAAGGTCAAAAAGCAATGTTTTATTGATATCTCGCCAACGAAACATTTTAGGAGGATGGTGTAATGGAAAGTTGTGTTCGTCTCAGTGAAATGCACATGATGACCTACTTTGACCTCACTTGACCCCATTTGACCTTTTGACCTTTTTGACTTTTTTGTGACGCCTGGATTCGTCTTGTTGAGACGAACCAAAAAGGCAATTATACTACCCTCCTACGATGTTCCTAACTCGAGTTATTGACATTTAAGTGAGAGGTTAGTAGTAGTGTGTGTGTCATATGCATTGGAATGTGAGGTATGCGGTGCAGTAACTCAATAACCAAGTGACATAGGATGATGGTGTAATGGAAAGTTGTGTTCGTCTAAGTGAAATGCACATGATGACCTTCTTTGACCTCACTTGACCCCATTTGACCTTTTGACCTTTTTGACTTTTTTGTGACGCCTGGATTCGTCTTGTTGAGACGAACCAAAAAGGCAATTATACTACCCTCCTACGATGTTCCTAACTCGAGTTATTGACATTTAAGTGAGAGGTTAGCAGTGTGTGTGTGTCATATGCATTGGAATGTGAGGTATGCGGTGCAGTAACTCAATAACCAAGTGACATAGGAGGATGGCATAATGGAAAGTTGTGTTCGTCTAAGTGAAATGCACCTGATGATCTGTTTTGACCTCATTTGACCGCATTTGACCTTTGGACCTTTGTGACTTTTTTGTGACGCCTGCATTCGTCGTGTTGAGACGAACCAAAAAGGCAATTATACTACCCTCCTACTATGTTCCTAACTTGAGTTATTGACATTTAAGTGAGAGGTTAGTAGTGTGTGTGTCATATGCAAAAATGTGAGGTATGCGGTGCAGTAACTCAATAACCAAGTGACTTAGGAGGGTGGCATAATGGAAAGTTGTGTTCGTCTAAGTGAAGTGCACCTGATGACCTTGTTTGACCTCATTTGACCTCATTTGACCTTCGCCTTGCACTACAGGCAATAAAGTGAATTCCTTTTAGTAGCCATAACTTGGTGTCCGTTGTTGAAACTGTGACATAATTTTAGGATAAGATAGATTGATAGGAGGTGGAAGTGCACATGATGACCTACTTTGACCTCATGTGACCTCATTTGATCTTCTGACCTTTCTAGTCATTTTGTGATGCCTGGATTGGTGTTGTTGAGACTTACTAAAAAGGCAATTATATGCTACATTCGTAGGATGCTCCTAACGTATTGACATTTTAGTGAAAGGTCATGGGAGGTAAAACCTGTAAAAGGGCTGTGGAGGCTTCAGCCTTGTCCACTAGTGAAAAGTATGTGTACACTGGAAATTTCATGGATTAGGAGAAAGGTATTTGGATCTTCTTTGAAGTTACCAAATAGTTTTTCATATAGTAGCTAATCACACTTAAATTTGACTGAAGCCAAATGTTAGATATGACCACTGGTAGAATGCCTAGTAAATTGTGTAAGTTGAAATTGTATCCACACTTTTAGCCAAAACTGTTATTGCTTAGAAAAAAACACCGCATCACCGTATCCTCAAGAAAGGCAACTTCTCAACATCATGATCTAGTATAGTAAGTGCAAACTTCACCATGTCAAAATAATGTCAATCATGTTGAAAGGATACATGCTTTCCTTTGCCACTCCCTTCATACAAAAGAATCTTTAACACAAGGAACCAAAGTGCCCTGGGGCTCTTGTTTTACTTCAATCAGTAATAGACAACATATAGTGTGTTAACATTTATGAAGTCTCCGAAACATGAGTGAATGTTTAACTTGACACCTTTGAACACATGTATCAGAAAGAATATGCTTAACCTGTGGTATGGTGATTAGTGGAATTTCATTTTAAACTGTAGTAATGAGTTCCTTTAATGGTTAACATGCTTACATTGCAGTAAATCGAATTACCCATTCATTGCAATTGTTGACTGCTGCTAACAATCAAGAAATTGTTGATTCATGTAATAAGTAACATGTACTTTGTTTATAACAAATGTTGAAAGTGTTTGTTTTGTGTTTAAAAATATTTTTGAAAGTAAAGTTGAATCTTATCCATGAATGTTTTACTTTTGAACATGTTAACAATATTGAAGCCTCCAAAACATATCATATTGTTAACTGAAGCCTCCGAAACACATTATCCTGAAAAACTGGAAGTTTGGTAAAACAAATACAATTTCTCCAGAATCTGTGTGGGTGAGTACCCCTAAGGTGCAGGTGTTGTACCCCAGTTTTGAATCTACATTCCCTCTTAGGTCATGTGATGAACACCAAAAATGTGTTGCAAGGGTCAGGTTTTCATCCAAATTCAAACTTATCATTAAAATATTTGTGTGACTGGACCAGTGTGAACAGAGATGGTTAATTCACCTATGAAGTACATACTAATGACAACTGAAAAATAGCAACTGCGGTATATTATCTCTGTGAAGGCTGTTTGTTGAGCCCTGAAGTCTTAACGTTGTTTCTGATCAGATTCCCCATATTTTGCTAGGTACGACAAATTTTTCTCACATATCACAAAGAGTTTAAGCTCCAGAACTTGTTTTTTCCAATAATTTAGACCTTTCTGCACATTGGAGGCTCGCCATTGGGGCACGGGGGGGGGGCACTTGCTCCCCACCAAAAGTTGTCAAAGCATGGTCTTTAATTTTCAAAAATAAAAATAATAAATAAAAAACATGTAATTCGAGGTGGGTTAGGCCCTCCCTTTTCCTTGAGTGGGCTTAAAATTAAAGAAGTGAATAACTTTCCAATGCAATGCGAAGGTAAAAAGTGCTTTCAAAACGACATTTTTCGGCGCGCTTCGCACGCGTTCTCTCAGTTGCTTGTTTGCTACTATATATACTTCAGACATCACAAATGGACCTGCCGTTAGTGCGAGCCAAAGTAATCAAAACAAATGATCACGCTGTGATATTTGTAATCTGATAAGCTTAGGCATCATAATGTCATTTGCAGAGTGTAACGGTAATCCTGGAGTTAAATGCCCATAGTTTTGCAGACACTTCAGAGCTTTTGGGGTCATTACATTCACAACCCTTTAGCAGTGTTGATTATCTTCCACGACTAAAAGCAGTTTTGCCGGGGTGTCACCTGGATAGATTAGCATAGGTATCTGTCTACAAAACGTTGTAACGTCCATGTAGTCTAAAAGTATTGTGTTTCCCATAGAATGAGAGGTTTCCCTTCCCTTTTCCAAATTGACAGCGCCGTTGGCCCACGAGCGATCTTATGACTTTCAAATGGCCTGTTATAAGCAAAAGGTTCTCCACCTCTTTGCTAAAGTATACCGTTTCAATTGTTTTAAAATAAAAACACCAAACAATCAATCTAAACTCAGATGAGACTTTTGACTAGTGGCCTAGCTGTTTGTATATAGGATGAGACGTACGTCGTTCTGAGTTAGGGGAATTCCCCTTCCCCTTTAAAAAAATCGTTTCGGAACGGTACTGAGATCCAAAATACTCGTGCTATCATTTCATCGTTTTCAAGTGTCTTCATGCTCGAAATTTTCGTTAGTTTAAGAAAACAATCCAGAAAACCAACATTTTATGGCTTCTTGCCAAAGCTGAAACATATTGTGACACAATGAAAGAAACAACAACATATTTAAAGGTGGAGCTCATTTTATACAAATGGATCAAGCCGCCTTGCCGATTTCACCTGCCTCTTACACCACCCATATGGTAGTACGTCCGGTAGCGATCGGTTGATATGGTTGTATTTATTTTTAAAGTAGTCAGCTCATGACTAACTGCCTGAAATGGTTTTTGAAGAGCTTTTGAAAACTACATGGGGCATCGCTGTAATACATAATAATAACCATACTCCCATAGGCGTAAGAGGCGGGGGGCTGGAGGCTGCAGCTCCCCCCACCAAAATATTTTTTGTGAAAATTCGGGCAATATTCTGAGAATTTTTCGGGCACCTACTGAAAGAAAAATAATGCAATAATGTAGCTTAACGGAAATCGATACTTTAAAAAACTTCCTTGGTAATTAAAATATAGTTCTGATTTGGATTGCACCATCACCTATATATTCGGTATTAATTCACCAGTGTGTTTGTTAATGGTTACACTAATATATTATGATTATCAGTGGTGTATTTGAGGAGCCATTAGGCCAAGGCCCCCGTCACTGACGCCGATTTTTTTAGTACCTAAAATAAAACACAAAAATTTACTTCAAAGGTAGCATATGTGTCACCAGATTGCATGTAAGACACCTAATTTTTGAAAAATTTTCAAAGGGTAGGGGGTGATGCCTATTTTTCCTTTTAGAACCTAAAATACGTACGGTAAATTTTTTTACACAAATTTTACTTCAAAGGTAGCATATGTGGCACCAGATTGCATGTGTGGACACCAAATTTTTCCGAAAATTTTCAAAGGGGAGGGGGACACCCCTCCCCTTAGGCCCCTCCGCCAGGCCGGCGATCACACAACATAGTGCCTGCCCCACCCCCATGAGAGAAATCTTGGCTACACCACTGTTTATGATCAGCATTATTGTAACGACTTCCCCCAGAATTATAACCAATATGGAATAGGTAGTAACGTGGCAAATTATTGTATGTAATTGGCATGCGGTGTGGTAATGGATGCATGCCTATGATATGTACATTAACATTTTGAACGCACGCGGAGCGCGAGGAAATTTTTGTTTCTATTTTTCGGGCAGATCGTTACAGCCCCCCCCCCCCATCAACTTGTGCCCCTACGCCTATGCATACTCCTATTGAGGTATTGTACTATCCGGAGCTGACCATTAATATTGCATATTGAATACGGACTTGAGTTTGACCCCCCCCCCCCAAACAAAATTTCTTTGGAGCCGCCCATGTTTCTGCACATGATTACAGTTGCAATTTTTAACAAAATCCATTTTGAAATTTTTGCGTCAAAAATCAAAAGTTACACCCTTTACCGTAAAAATGACCATATATTCATCAATATACTTCCTATAAAACCTCCTATATTTCTGTGATGGACCACTTTGAAGCCTGCTCTTTGTAAACAAATAGGCCCCCACAGTGCTTAACAATAGAACTGATACAGCCTGCATGTTAATACACTACAACAGTCAAAATAGTTTGAGGTCCATTCAAGTGACAAAGAAAAGTATTGTGCTTATATCAGTCTGAATGCTAGTAGGAAGATGTTGAAAACATTTGCAAACAAATTGTATTAAGGATTTTCGGAATTTAAAAAAATCCAAAAAATCTGATCTTAATAAAAAAAAATAGATTTTAACAAAAACAAATCTGATTTTTTTACTTACAAAAATAGAAAAAATCAACAACCCTGTCTAGAATATTTGACTTAAGCATAAAAAGTCTAGTATAATGAAGTCATCGAAACCACAATGCATTTTTGCATTCTGGTTTTCCAATCTCATGGACTGGAACTTCCAAATAGGGGTCAAAATTAGATTGGTCGATTTTGGCTGCCATGGCAACCATTTTCAAAAGCAAAACCCTGGTTTTGTGCACAACATATGAACAATGGTGCCAAAATTTGAAGTTTATGTAGCTACAGTTGTTACCAGTTTTGACCAGTGAGAGGCTTCCTGAAGCGAAAATTTTCTTCTTTTTTTTCTAGATTGAACAAGATTTTGCTGTCCTGTATGAGTGGAGAAACTGCTGATGGTTTATAACAAAATGGGATGTGTACAAAGATCGCATCTTTTCTCATGCACAGACACAGGGTTCAGGATGGAAACAGCAGCTTGGAATTCATTCAGATGGTACGTAACACTACAGAAATTGTTTTGTACGTTGTATGACAATCACGTCGCTTGGAGCATTCCAAAGATTGCACCAAAATTGTTATCTGAAAATATTTCAGCAAGATGCTAGATGGCATGTTTGTTATGTCTACGGTAGCACACATTTTTGTACTGCAGTAGAGAATATACTGTGGGCAGCTTTTTCCAGGAGGCATACATCACAACTAACAATGCTAAAGAATGTGGTACCTTGTTGGTTATAAAGGCTCTTGGGACTTGAGATCCGAAAATCAGACGTCTGAGCCCCACCACGGAGTCCTCACAGACAACGTACTTCAATGACTGTTTCTTAACTTTCTCTGTCTACCCAGGTGCTAATTGGGACCTTGGAGGGTAACTTGTTAATTCGGCACTGATGTGTGGGCAAACTAAGTTATTCTAATGGCCAAGTGTAACGGATGTGAATCGTAGTAGAATGTGGAATGTGCGATGTGAGAGCATGCATATTTTTTGTGTAGTGTCCTGCATTGTAGTTTCCAAAATGATTTTAGAAGCCAATTTAGAAGCCAGACAGGCCACATAAATAATTGGGTGTAAACTTTTACTTTGTAGAAGGTAATTAGCCATACCTCTTGTGAAATCGAGAAACTCTGATACCTGCCGGCTGGGGTACTAGAATCATAAAAAGTAACAGACTTTCTTCAATCTGGGGGGAGGAAATGCCCCTACCCTTTGGAACAGGGCTTCTTAGTGTTCTCTTTGATGTCAATAACTTTCATTGTGATCCTACAGGTCTACTGGATGATGTTTCTCTAGTTGCTCTGCAGCTCTTGCCATGTATTCTGCCGAAAGGACTGGAGAAAACAGAAATGGAAAGATGGTCCGTGCAACGAAAATCGAATCACTTGCCTCTTTCATCGATATACAACCGGTAGGAGTCTTCCTTTGTTGGCACTATTAAGGGAACTATTACCAGATGTGTGGGCCTTTGCACCAGAATGATGTCATACAGAAGGCTGCAACAGCCTGCGACCAAGATGAGGGCTTTCCGTCTTATAAGCAAGTCAG
This sequence comes from Holothuria leucospilota, assembly GCA_029531755.1. Lineage (NCBI taxonomy): Eukaryota > Metazoa > Echinodermata > Holothuroidea > Aspidochirotida > Holothuriidae > Holothuria > Holothuria leucospilota. The sequence continues at coordinate 24,070,665 of CM055962.1, read as the reverse complement.
TCTTCATTTGTAAACAAAGGACCACACATCTGGTTATTACTGCTATTTATAAACTCTCCCCTTCTCGCCTGGTGTACTCCTTTAAAGCTTAAATTTTACAAGATTTTGCAGTCCTAAACAGATTTCTCTTACTGTAAATATTAATTATGCTTACTTTCAGTGTCACCTGAAAATAAGCACAATAAGCACAATCAATATTTACAGTATATATATACATATATTATATATATATATATATATATATATATATATATATATATATATATATATATATATATATATATATATATATATATATATATATATATATTATATATATATATATATATATATATATATATATATATATATATATATCAATCAATCAATCCAATGGTACACTATGTTGTTGGTGAGGAAGTTGCCTTGCAGTGGACACTGGCAACTGCCTCACCAACAACATAGTGTACCAAGCCACTGTAACACATCATGACAATCACAAGGAACAAACTTACATTGGTCTGACAGAAAACACCCTCAAAACCAGATACAACGCCAACAAGTCTAGCTTCAAACACAAAGACAAGAGGAACGCAACTGCACTCAGTGAATACATCTGGAAATTAAAGGATTGAAATATAGAATACTCTGTAAAATAGAAGCTTATAAGGAAAGCTCGGGCATACATCAAAAACCTGCAACCTCTGTTTAGAAGAAAAGTTCTTTATCATACTCAAACCTTCCTTAGCCACTTTAAACAAAAGAAACGAATTCATCAGCTCTTGCAGACACAGAAATAAACATCTGCTGTGCAATTATTCCAGTAGGTGATGTATCTTGACTCGACCTGATCACCGTGCCTGTTTTCAAAAACGAACACGTTTTCAAAAACGAACACGTCCACAGTACGGTTCAACGGGCACGGCGTATTCAACGTTGTTGACACCATTCTACATCAGGCTTCTGAAGAGTGAGGACCTGTTCAAATTAGCCCTTACGAAACAGTTCTGTAAAGCTGTCTTGTAGTAACCCAGTTGCAACCATCCTTTTCTCATGGTATAATTACGTTTTTCAATGATGTACAATTCATGCAAAATCAAACCATCAGTTGTATAAATAGTAACAATAACACAGAAGGAAAGATAGCTGATGGCAGAAGAAAATTATTATGGTACTATATGTGAGCTTTGTTGGCTTGTGCAGAATTATGAGCTGTCTTCTTCAGAGAGGTATGTCTGCTTGGTGCTGACAAATCCATGGTGATCTTTCATTACAAATGCTTCAAGATCGCATCTTTTTTGCTTGTGAATGTATGGGCTCATTCAATCAAGCTACTGAGTGTTTATTTATAACATTTTCAAAATCTTTTGCTTACTTCTGGCAGGTTGGGACTAATCTACCAGCCTACTTGGACCAACGACACGGTGGGGTACAAGCAATCCAGCCTTCAGTTTTGGTTCTGGGGACGCGACTAGAACCATCCCAGTCCTTCTTCATTGTGGATGGACTAGCCATTCAGGCCACCTCATTGTTGAAGGCAGTGGATATTTGTTTTAAGGCATTCTATGTTCTGGATGTCTGCTATCCGAAAAAGTGTCACACTACATGGGAGTTCTTCCAGAAATTCTTTTTTTTTAAATGGGAGAGGGGAAAGGAAAGTCTGTGACTTCATCTGGAGTAAGATCGTTAAGAACTTTTATTGAAAAAAATTAGAATCGGTAGTAAAGTGTTATATTTTCATACAAGCCATTGTGCTAACAGTTCATACTTTTAAGTTTTGGGGAGTCATCTCGACTACATATAATAACATAAGGAATGTGTTTCACCAACTTTATGACCAGTGTAACTTTTGCTGACTATCATAATGACAGCAAGTAATGTGGTTCCAAAGCACTTGTTGTTACTTTTCTCATTTCCGAAGAAGAGTAGGCTGCCAAAACATCTCACGTTTGGAATTTTGTCTGATGCTGGTTTAAAATAATTTTTAATACTATATTGTGGGAGGGAGGAGGGTGGTACTTGCTGTCATAATTGCAACTACGTGGACTATATTTTGAAGGAACCTTGTCTTCAAAATGAGCTTTTAGCCTTTTAGTGCTTTTGACCCGCCCCCCCCCCCCCCACACCCCACACCAATGTATACTGTAATGAATGGATGGGCTGGTAGCAACAGTGGAAGTTGAAAAGGGATGAGTGTGGTAAACAATAGAGAGTCTAGATTTGAGATCTGAGAGGGAATTAAGACCTGAATAGATTGATTATGTAGCAGAGAGAAATGAATTTTTCTGGGTCTTTTCTAAATTTGTTCTGTTTCCGGCTTCTAGCTTAAGACAACTATATCTTAATTAGAACAAAACTATGGAGAAGAATCTTTAACCAACGAGGAGGAACGTTAATTGTGACATATACCATGACTTAGTTACTTTGTTAGCCATGATACCATAACGCCATAGATTCCACTTCCTAGATTGCTTTAAGACAAAAATGGTGACCAATCCCAAAGTTTTTCCAAGTTTGAAAACTGCAAAACTGATCCTACATTATTAGTTTCAATTCACTGTTTTTGTTTACCATATATGGCTCCTGTTAGCCTTTTTTGTCATCCTTAATTTCAAGGACACTGGTAGCATTGTTATCCCCAGAGAGGTTTATTATGAACGTTAAAATTCTTTTCTTAAGAAATATTGATATCACTCATCAAACTGTAATCTATCTGATCAGTAATTAAGAGATAATTTATATAGGGCTAACAAAATATATCTTAACACTGTGCAGCACTCCACATCATTATTTTTGCATAGACAATGGGTTACTTCAGAAACTATCAAACTTTGAAGATTTATATTTTAAGAATGGTAAAAGATGTTGCAATAATTCCAACAGATCTTTTATTGGAGGACTAATTCTTTAACTGACAAGTGAAATAGCTCCTTTTGGTGGCATAATCACACGACCTTCAAAACTAATGTTTTCATTACCAAAGTTGTCCCTGAATAAATGAATTCAGACAAAAGAATATTTGCTTCAATTTTTTTTTTGGTTATGTACAATAAAGAATGGCTTGAAGCTACTGACTGAGCTGGTCTCATGATTGGAATGTCCAGGTTGTTTACCACAATATGCTGATGTGTTATACTTTGTACTGTCTGGAGTAAACCACCCGAGTCTAATGTGACCATGTTATGGTAAAGTTGACCATTTTAATAATGTCATTTTGACCAGTATTATGGTCAGTTTCTTTGACAATTTTATAATGGTCATCTGTATGACCATTGAACTATGGTCACATTTGACCATACTTGTATCGGTGCATAGTTAACCAATGGCATGGTCAAAAATTGACCATACTTTGGTCAGATGTGACCATTGTTAATTTAGAGTGTATAGGCTTCAACCTTTGTATACAAACTACGAAGGATCACGGCTTTACTGAGACCCTTACATTGTGCGTCAGCCATTGGTGGTGGTGTCAGCCAATATAATTTATAGCCATTGTGGGATGGGACGTTCGTCCTCGGAGTGTGTAACGTGTAATGCGGTAAGTCTTGTGATTACTTGATTTTGCAAAATAGTCACGAAGCAGGGGGGCTTGGGAAAGGAGGTTTGTTATCTAATTTGGGGTGGAGCGGAGGTGGAGGGTGTAACCATTTAATGCTTTTGGCTTAACAACATACTAAATGAAATGTACAGGGGGCCTTTAGGCCACTTTAGGCCTATACTTTACACTGGTCTTGTAGGTCTACACAAGAAAGACTTCCTTTAGGCCTACCTTCCGCTTGCAACCGAGTAAAATCCTTTGGCACATCTTGCGTTTTATTTCTATGAGTAAACGGTAAGTCCAAATTTTGTCACATTCATGAAGAACTGACGATCGTTCGAAAAAAACCCGTCAGAAGCATCTAAAGAATAGTTGATAGAACGTACTCATCATAGGTCAAAAGTCTCAGTTCCTTCGGTTCCCGCAGCATGTAAAAAGGTAAAATGTGCACTTTGTAGTGGTTTCAAAGGGTTGGGCTACACTGGTTTTCAAATGAGTCAACGCTGGATAAATGTGGAACTCACAGTCATGATAATTTTATCGAGTAGTGTAGACTGCAAGGAACTATAAGCAGACTGTTAGCCTTGATTTAGTGGTCACTATAGTGGTTTCGCTAGACCGCATTTTGCTCAAGTTTTTCGCTTTTTACGCATGATAAAAAACATATTTGGTGTAGTAGTGTTTCAACTAGTATGATCGATTAAGTTTTGATTATTATCAATTCACTGGGGAAAGCATGGAGCCAGACGAGTTTCTGTGCAAGGGGTGGGACAGTGTAGCTTTCATTTGGAGTATCCTTTCAGAGGGATGATGAATAGTGAAATGCACTTGTACAATCATAGAGCATTTTGTAATTTTTAAGGGGTGAAAATTTATCATCTGAGTGCGCACCCCCACCCCCCGTCCTCCTTTCATACGTGCTTCGACAGAAAATTTGGACGAGTTTGCATTATCAATCACCCCTAGAAGTGTATAAACCACGCGATTGAATTCATTATCGCTTAGCCTAATTGGAGCAATTTTGGTGATCCCTATAGGTGGATTATTCAACGAGGAAGGACTGGTGCATAACAACAGTTATCCATGCACCACTTAAATAGAAGATATACAAAAGGTTAATTAGCCGGGTTGTTCTGCTTATCACCTTCTGGCAACTTGAACTGTTAAAGCTCTGATTCCTTTTTCGCTCCGCCTAAAGGTGTATGGAAAAGCAAGTGAAATACGAAGAGACGGCGCTATTTCTTTAGTTTGGATACAGCAGTTAGTTCAATATGCTTGTGCATGATATATGTGAAAATTCTGGCCCTGTATTGCAAAGTCTTCCAGAGTATTCATAGCGGAGGCAGCAGGAAACCCACTATCCATTGTGTCATGGTACGTGAATGGAGAGCAGGGATGCAACGGATCCAAAGTTTAGATCAGGCCGGAACCGAATTTTGCCGGATAGTATTTCAAATACGGTCGAAACCTGATGTTTTCACTTAAAAAGAGAAACATTAAACAGGAACATTGTGGGCAAGGTGATGGTGGTGGTGGTAATGGGGGGGGGGGGGGTGTTTGTGTGAACGGCAACGCAGGAGAGCTGCTAGATAACTTGGCAATAGTACTAGCCTTCAGTAGGTCACTGAGCTTATGTGATTTGTAGGATTAAGACTCTAGAATGATGCAGTCAGAACTGTTACACTAATTAGTGAAATTTCTTAAAATAACAGAGTCCAACTTTTAAACAACAAAATATATTACTGTCAAAGTGACAACAGTTGTTTAAAATGGAAGCATGCTCATGGATGTGACTCAGATTGTGAATAGTGTCAAGGAATAATTGACAGAGATTGTAAATAATAATAGAGTAAATTATTATTGCAAAATATGGGCCCAGTGGGATGAAAGTGAATAGGCTAACTTGGAGTTTATCGGAATAATTACCTTCACTAATTTTGGACGTGCAAAGGCTACTGCAAAATGGAAGTTGTGTCACTGTCAGTGCCACAATGACCTGGTACCACCAAACCTAAAACAACAACACCTTTAATGGGTCAATTTTTACATACAAACGTGGAAACAAAAAGTAATTGCAAAACTATGAATGTCATCTGTAAATCAACCCATATATTTTAATGAGAGGAAGAATATGCTTGAAGTAACGGGTGTATGAAGCACGGCTGTAGTTGCCATGACTCAGAAGAGAGGTATAATGTGAGTACTGTCCATTAAATTCTTTAACTGGTTAGTATTAAACGTGTTATAAAATATTTACCATCAATGAAAACAATAATTTGTCAGTCAGTCCGTTGTTTTGTAATGATAGTAGTAGTACTACACGTGGTATACAATATTTTAATTTCAATAAAAGAAAAAACAGTAATTTGCGTGTTAGTCCGTTTTCACCTACTAATTGAGATAGTATTGTGCGTGGTATGAAATATTTCACGGTCAATGGAAACATTAATTTGTCAGATGCCAGTCTGTTTAAACATAATTACAGCAGTAGTATTATACGTGTTCTAAAATATTTTACCTTCAATGAAAACAGTACTTTGTCAGTCTTTTCTCACGTAGGCCTAATTATAGTAGTGGTCGTAGTGGTATTAAATATTTTGCCTTCAATGAGAACATTCGTCTCTTTGTATGTATGTACGTACTTTCATTAGTAGCATGCGTGGTATAAAATATTTTACCTTCAATGAAAACGGTTCTTTGTAAGTCGTTTTTTCACGTAATTATAGTATTAGGAGTATTATACGTGGTTTAAAGTATCTTACCTTCAATGAAAACAGCACTTTGTCTGTCAGTCTTTTCTCACGTAGTTATAGTAGAAGTGATATTATGCGTGGTATTAATTATTTTACCTTCAAGTAAAACATCCATTTGTCTCTTTCTATGTGTGTACGTATTTTCAGTGGTAGTATAATGCGTGGTATAAAATATTTTACCTTCAATAAAAACCGTATACGTATTCTTTGTAACGTAATTAAGTAGTAGTCAGACTTTGTAAGTTGTACAGTTATTAAGTAGTAGTGGTATTATAGATTGCATTGAATATTTTACCTTCGATGAAAACATCCCGCGTTCGTCTCTTAGTATGTGTGTACGTATTGTCACTAGTAGCATAATGCGTGGTATAAAATAGTCTACCTCCAAAGAAAACCGTACTTTGTCAGTCTTTGTAACGTAATTAAGTAGTATTGGTATTATACGTGGCATTACATATTTTATTTTCAATGTTAAAAGTAACTTGTCTGTCAGTCTGTACTTAATTTCAGTAGTAGTATTATAAGTGGTATAAACCACTCTACTTTTAATGAACATAATAATTTGCCTGTCAGTTTGTTTTTACGTAACTTCAGTAGTAACGTACCGTGATTATAGATAGTATAAAATATTTTACCTTCAATGGAAAAGGAAATTTGTTTTCCAGTCTGTTTTTACATACTTTCAGTAGTAGTATTACACGTGGGGTGAAAGTATGTTACGCGGGGTGAAATATCTTGCCATCAGTAAAAATCATTTGTCTGTCATTCTGTTTTACGTAAGTATCAGTGGCGTGTGCAGGATTTCGAAGGTGGGGGGGGGGGGGCACAACCTGTGATTCCCCCGACTGACATGGAGGAGTGTCACAAGTGCACCGAAGGTGCACCACGAGCGCGAAGGGCGAGTTTGAACGCTTGGGGTCCAGGGGCTCGCTCTAGGGCCCCTGGCGGGGTTCAGGGACAGAGCCCCGGTGGGGGTCCAGGGGGCGAAGCCCCCGGAAGCTCCTGCAATATAAGGTAATAAGACAGCCGTAAATTGGTTCTAGAGGCCTTATTGATCAGGTTTCGCTTGTTTCAGATTTTGTGAAATTCGATGCCAATGACGGAGAATTTAGGTTATCTTCTATGCGTTGTAAGCTGCAGTGTGCAGTATGTGTCACAAACATAGACAGGACTGTACATTTAAGATCACGAGACCAGTCAAGAAGGCTGCTTGAGATGATCGCAAACGTTAACAGATACAGTTGTACCATTACAGATGATTAAAATAATTAGGAAGGAAACTAAATGATAGTAGGCCTACCTGCACCATAGGCCAGGTATTCATATTGATAGCATCCTGTCTGATTATTCACTATAGGGCGATTGGAAGAGCTCTACCCTTTGGTAAAAGACCAGATAATGAAAACATTCTCTCCTAATCTCATTCTGTAGGCTACTTCCAAGTTTTGAGTGCCAGGGATGGCGCCAGGATTTTCCCAACGGGTGGCCAGACGGGTGGAGGCCGCGACCTGAAGCCCCTATGCCGTCATCGGGATGGTGAGGAGGTATCTGAAGAAAACCTGTGTACTGAACCATACCATTGTGGGGCATATATTTCATAAAATGTGTATACACTAGAGGAACGTATTTTCAGTGCTGATTTAATGTTTTCCCCAGAGTCTAAAGTGTAAAATTGCGAAGCGCGCGAATTTTTTTTTTTTTTTGGGGGGGGGGGGGATTATCCTACACTACAAAGAATCGGTACTTATTAAAAGCTAATAAAGGTCAATTGTCCTGGCAGTTGGTCCCAATCGGGCATAACTTACATTGTACTTCTGTCTTCATGTCACTATAGCCTCACCGCACGACAGACCCAGGAGAATATTGACTTGGCTAAATGAGGTGAAATTCCCAACATTTACATTAATTCATGTATTCTACTTTTTCAGTTACTTGAAAAGGTGGAAACGGTTTGTACTATATTTAGCTATAAGTTACAGAACTGAGGAAGAGTGGGCAAAGCGTACCGAGAATCTTGGGTTTCATTGCAGAAATGACCCTTTGAAAGCCAAAATAAGTAAACCGGTCATGGATGGCGACAGAATTTTCCCGACAGAGGGCTGGGCCATGCCAGCAACCCCAAGCTTCGACAGCCCCTCTGTCGAAGAGGTGGTGGCAAGGGGATATGACTTGATAAGTTAATATATTATATTTAGGGCATATTTTGCATAATATCACTTTAATAATTCATGAGCCGAGTTGCGCACTTTATATAGTGTTCTTTCGAAACTGAAACTTGAGTTTGCAAAGCGTGCGAAAATTTTTGGTAGGCTTACACAAAAGAGACAATGTGATCATTACGAACATAAAGAAAAAAAAAGAAAAACTGTAGGTTCTAGAACATATCTTGGATAGCATACATTTTATCGAAACACCTGGACTACCCTATGAAATAGCCAAACTTTGGTCCGTGAGTCGCTCACAAACTGACCGTACCGCATGATACACACAAGAGAACAGAAACTAGGCTTAGCGACATGGGATGGAATTTTCGACCTCCACATAAACAGTGTACTCTACCGACATGTTTCGTGGTAAGGTTGGCAGGACCTGTACTATCTAGCAATGTGGAATGGAACTGCTGAGGATCCTGGAGTGACTGTACAGCGCGCGAAGCGCGCCGAAAATTTTGGGTTCTTGTTAGAGAAATTGTCCTCTCTCACGCCCCGTCAGGGACTGCATACTCTATTGTATCGATTAAGACTCCCCAATGGCGGCCCCTGTCCCCCTCCTGGCGCCATCCCTGTTCAGTGTTCAGTGTGTCTCTTCAATCTTTTTTCTCTTCCCCTAACCCTTAAATTCCCCGACTAAGGGATTTTCCCCCGACTGACTTCGGAGGTGGGGGGCCTGTGCCCCCCCCCCCGCCCCCCTTTGAACACGCTACTGGTAAGTATAGTGGTAGTGTTATACGGAGTATAAAATAACATACCTTCAATGAAAACAGTAATTTATCTATGAGTCTTTTTTCACGTAATTCTTTAGATTTTGCACCTTTCCTTCCATAACTGAATATTTCACTTACTTTTTAATGAGGTAGTAAAAAAATAGTTTTAATCGATAATTCACCTTGTATCGTAATAGAAAGTCGAAAATACAAGAAGTGAGAAGAAAAAAATGAAATTTGTCTTGTAAAGTGCCATTTTTTCCTGCCCTTATATATTGACATGTTTACTTTTATGTAACTTTCATCAAAATTTAGTGGATTACGTTTCTTAACGTCGTTTATTTAATATTTCGACAAGACGGAAAAATATTTAAGCAATCTCATTTGAGAAAAGTTAAAGTTTGTTTCATAAATTATCTAAAAATCAGTATTTGCTTTAGAGAAATATGAAAAAGCCGAGAAAAACCCTTCAAAATCTGTCCCCGTTATAAAACCGTAATGATTTTATAAAAAAAATGCACATTTTACAAAAATAAGAGTGAAAAATCAGTTATTCTAAAGAAAAGAGTGATTTTTCGCAAATATTATAATTAAGGATTAGTTTTCACCATGTATAATAAATAAAATTATTGAAAAAAAATAGACAAAGTACCAGGGCTATGTCGGAATAACATGCAGCTTATGATCCTGCAACCATTGCCCGAAAAATCTCCCTAAAAGTTTATCGGAAGGCAAGTACAAGACTGAACACCGTCGGGAATACCTACTTAGCTCCTCGACGAAGTTGGAAAAATCTGGTAACGGCGCTGTAAACTTGCAGATTTAGCTGAATTGGCAGTGGGTGGATACGGTTAACCTACATAGGATAACGTAACCTTGTGAACCACACTGCAAAGAGGACTGGAGTCTACACATTAGAGGTAAACATTTCCAGTACCTATCACGTGATTAAATTTGTTCCCCTGAAGCTATTCGTCGTGAGGCCTCTTCCATCAAACACTCTCCCCTACAACTTTGGCTTACCGGATGAAAAACTAGGATATCATGTCTGTTGAGATTGACTCATACCAAGATGATCCCACAGAACTTACCGTCGTAAGAGTTGGCAATGAATTGGGAAAGTCTGGCAACGAATTGGGAGATATGTCCTTCACTGCCACTTTATTTTATGGACTTCTCAAGTTTGACTGGTACTGGGTATATTATGACACAGGGTTTTCTTCAAAAGAACACCTTCGTCAATAATATTATTTAAAAAAATCAGATTCTTTGGAAAATTTACACCTTCCTCAATCTAAATTTTGTCAAATTCAAACCTCCAGAACATTATAAATGATAGAAGAAAAGTAAGCAATAAATCACATTAGCTTAACACCTGTTCGACAGGTATAAAACTTACTTCCTGCCGTCAAGAGAGATGGCACCACAGAATTCTGTGATTTGGGAACGACTTGGTAAATAAAATGGAATATTGAAAAACTATCTGCTAGGTCAATAAAACTTAAAAGAGGGAGTAGGTGCTGAGGGGGAACACCTCGTTTATGAGCTCTTCTTTATGACTAGATACATTTTAGGCTGACTGGTATTTTATTGGTTTGTACGACTGCGTCTTCTGTGGGATCAACTTCTCATGCTGCACTTTTTCGCGGGGGACATGGGCGACATTTTGCACTATTTAAGCGTCACCCCAGTGTCTGATAAAAAAGAAGATAGCTGTTAGAAACTACCTCGTTAAAAAAACGACGGTACTGCAATGGTACATTGTTTTAAGCTGCCAAATCCTACCGTAGAAACTAAAACAAGTGACCAAGAATGATAGGCCTACCCCCTTTTAATTTCTTCAACGAGCAAGAAGTGTGGTGTGAATAATTTCAGTTGAAAATGGAGGCTAGAACTTCTATGATAAATGAAAAATGATAGCTTTCCACACTGCAGGTTACAGCCATAGGCGTACGGACGATGGAGGCGGGGCTATATCCCCACCCTCTGAGTTGCGATAAAAGTTATTTCTCGAGCAGTTTTTGGCGAGTGTATATATGTGCGTGTGGGTGCATTTGTGAAGTTATGAGAACTGTTGCATAAAACATGCGAGATGTGTTAAAGCTCTGTTTTAGTTTCAAAAATTTCTACGAAGGATATTCTTATGGGACAGCTCCATGTTCACCCCATCTCTCCTTGTCTACCTGACTGGACGATTTTAACAACTGCGTTGTATTTTAAAACAGATTGGAAAGATCAAAGATTCCCCTTATGTCTGAATACTAATAGTTTTGTTGTAAAACACAGCGGTATGCTGCAGTATGCTATTCTTGCGCAAGCCGGCGTGCAAAAGAATTAGTAAGTCATTAAACTTAGGTTGATGGGGCAGGACGCTGCCTTCCAGCTCCTTACTTGAGTTTCTCTGCAGCACAGAGTTGCCATGGCCATGGCAACATGCACGAACGGTAACTTCCTGTTTGCAGTTTCAGCAGTATGTGAACTTAGGTGACTGAATACACTTCCTTGGTACACTTTATTGTACCTTTAGCTTTAGTTCTAGCTCACAGCTAAACGGGTTTCCATACTTACAACTTGGGATTACTACCTTAGAAGCACTTCTATGTAGAGAAGATTTAGACTACTTATGGCCAAGATTTGAGCACTAATAGATAAACCTTGGGTTCAGGGTCTTATTTTATGAGATGAAAGTAGCAACGTGTTGCTAATTGGCACCTTCCTACATGGCTTGGAGCTTTCGTCAGATTCGATGAATAGATAGTTGGCATGGGCTTGTATCAACCCTTGAAGAGCTATGATGGAACTAACTACCATTTCTTTTTTTCTTCCTCTTTTTTACCTGTTATCAGCAGTCTTAATTGAGATGAAACACAATTTGTTACCTAATTGTTATCACTCAGAAAATGTCAATTTATTCCTTCAGGGTCTTTATATTTTTTCATTCCTTTCTGATATCAGTAAAGCGGTTGGCATGTAGGTGAGGAACTGTCCTTTTTCTTAATCTTGCCGTGGGTAGAAAGGAATACTGGTGTCGTAGGTTTAGAGTCACTCTTTTTGAGGGGGTGGGGTGGGTCAAGGTTTTGTGACTCTTACTGGTACTTTGTTTTTATTTCCTTTGCTCTCTCATTGCTTGGACTCGTTTATTCGAGTTAAGACGGGATGATACTTTTTGTATAGTTGTGAGCTATGTTTTGAGCCATGTATTTAAAATGATGTTATTTTGATCAATTGATGTTAGATGATTTCAATATCTTTTGCTTCTTGTTGCGTTTAATGATGTACCAGCACGCATGAAAGAAATAGTGTTGGTCGTCAGTCAGTTCCGCGCATATAGAGCAGGCAATTACCCCTAGAAATCCCCAGCATAGAGTTTGAGTCAATTTTGACACATTGTTTTGTGGAAGTTCACCGACGAAGTATGTCTAAACCATATCAAGGTCAGAGATATGAAAAAGCCCATCACGTTTACAGTGCACACCATAAATCCTGTTCTTATGAAACCAATGTTTCCGACCAAAAGAACAAATCGAAAATGAAAAGAAGTAATAGGCAATCGTGAGCTGGGCTCTGTTTGCCAAAGAGTAAAATATATTCGAACAAATAATTTAAAGCCTTGAACTTCTTAGAAAACAAGGAACATCCTAAAACTTCTAAGCAGTAGGATCATAAAATATCTCAAAAGAACCCAACTAGATATTATCGCGAGATTTATTGTTCCCTAGATGCCATATCACCTGCTTATAGAATTTACCTGTATAAAATGATTCAAGCGTTCGAGCAACTTTTTTTTTATTAAAGTCATCAAGTTCTGATCAAACGTAATAAAGGTTTGGAAAGTAACTAAATACAGTCAAACTGCGAATTGTAGATGTAGTTCAAACAATTTAAGAGAAATCATAAAATTCTGAGCTGACAACGCATGATAGAAACAGTTGGTTGTTTGCAACCTTCTTGTGGAAACGAGTCGTTGTGTCGAAAGATTAAAACATAAAAATGTCTGTTTTAGCTGGCTGTCTCTAATGATTCATACGCTCAAACAAATAAAGGGAAGTCATAAAGCCCTGAGTACACAAGGCATGACAGAAATTTTTTTGTTTCTGCAACATCATAAAAAATACAAGGAGGCTTTAAAAAACCTAACCTCTGGTTAACAACGAACGTTTTGGTTACTCAACACAAATACCAGCTGCGAAAAGCATTAATTTTTGTCTTTGGTGTTTGCTGAACCCAGCCTGCATTTTCCTTGTAACATGTTAACTAACATATGTGGAGTTACCACCCCCGAGATGTTCATGAACTGTACATTTTCAAGTTGTTCCTTGCAAGGTCTTTTGCTCATGAACGTTTATTTCTGTTCTTGCTATATAATTTACCATACCAAACTAAATAGTTGAGCAAGAGGGCAATACAAGTTGTTTAACTTATACTCAACCCCACTCCCATCCTCCAACTGCTGTAATAGTAAACGCAGCTAATGATGTCACTGGAGGCATTCTTTGCAGTGAAAAACTTGAGAAGTGAATTGCGTGATCCAAAGCCTTTTCAAAATGCCTAGGCTACTCTTTATTTTGAATTCTGTACGCACATTGAATGATTTTTGATATTCCTTTACTGTAAAACCGGTCTGAGACAGGGTTTGGATGTGAAAAAAGAAACGGATACGCACATACGCAGCTCGACACAGGGGCAAAGGAGAACAATTGCCATGCCCCAAGAGCTTTGCAAATTATGGTCTCCATTCATAAAAAATGATATGTAGTAAGATATTATGGTATCGGTAACGACGAAAGCATTCTTTCCATCTCACAAATGTCGTACATTTTATTGCATCCCTCTTAAGATGGTCATATGGATTAATATTGTGCGAGATTTGGTGAATTGAAGATATTTGTCTTGCCCCCACCCTTCGTAAACAAAATTTCTTACAACGACTATTGGATATAAGCAGTGTAAATTCCAAACAAATCCATAGACAAGACGTCCCAATTTTTTACAGATACTCGAGTTCCTGCTCTATTATCACAGGACAAACCACATGATTGTGACAAGATTTATTTAAAAGCAGGTATGGGGGATGAAGCCTCAGTCAAAATGGGTGAGTAAAGTATACTATCTCGCCAATCTCATTAGAGGGAATGTCCATTAGCCAGGATTGAGAAGAACTCTAACCACAACTAATCCTCTTAGCAAATAAACTGTGCAGCTCAACTTCCTGGCAGGCATGAACCTCATCTTGACTCCTGAGGGCTTGTATTGTTGAAATTCACTCATGCATGACACACTGAATAGCTGTGCTGGGCCTGAATTCGAGAGCCTCCCCAACAGTTGTGAGGAGGAAACCACAAAGCAAACAAATCAATAAAAAGGTCTAATATTACTTCCCCGACTTGCTACTGGCAGATAAGGTTAGAGTAGGTAATGGAAAATACCTATCATGTTTTCAAGGACGAAACCCTATAAAATATCTATGAAATATCAAACTTTTCCATTAAAATATGAAACGTTTTATTAATAAATGTACTTTTGACAAACTACACTAAATGTAGAACCAAATGTTACCTAAAGGCAACTAATTATAAAAAAACAGTATCCAATAAGGCACAGACTGTGACCCTTTGTTTTGAAAGGCCATCCCGGTTTCTTTACTTTGAGGGTACAAAACACGTTAACATGACAACGTGACACGAGTTATACAACGAAATGTGCAAAATATATTCTAAAATACAACAAACATATATACACTTATAACGTCAAAATATAACGTAGACAGATAGTTCATTTTTTAGGCAAGTCTATACTGGCCATGCATGCAAAAGTTCCAAGAATACTTCAGCGAAGCGAGTCCTTAAAATTCGAGTTCATTTATGGTTGGCAAACTGATGACTAGGTTATCCGTCTCTTGAATCGTAACTCCTTTGTTTACAGTCTGCTTGTCGTGCCGAGTAGGCTGTAACGAATTTAGACCAATCTTTAAATAGTTTCTTTCAAAATACAAAATCCAGCCTTCATAACATGTTTTCTCTGAGTTCCACCCTAACAACTGCACAGTCAAATATTATCCAACACAAAAATTATGGTTGTCTCTCTACTTTTCTGCGATACTCTCTATCTAGTGATTACACATAATTTAAAGACTCGAGCCCATCTAAGTTTCTCATATATGCCAAATTACAACTTTATATGCTTTTCTATCCTAATTTCTGTACACTTTCCTATATAAAATGACCCTATAATTTGTATTGCACCAAAGGTACCATTTCGTCTTAATACATAAACATTCTAAATTTTGCTATGGCGTTTTCTCTTTCTCCCACTTCTTCTTTTCTTTTACATCAACACAAGCAACATCAGAACATTCAAATACAAACTTAAACTGAAAAGAATCTGAAGAAAACTTTTACGGAATACTCACATGATGAATTTATACAACCTGACAGCACCCGAGCCTTTCCATCTCCATGTGAACCCTGGAAATATACATCCGCAAGCTTTCATAGTTATAATCTGGCTTCCACAATTACTTTACAGAATAGTACTGGCTTCAGCACATTAACCAGTTAACCAAGTCTATTGGCACACTAGGCATGAATACAAGTTCTCTACAATAATTTCTCAGTAACTGCACTTCAGTTACTAGCTTCACCAAATTGATGGCCACACCCGGGGCCTATCAGTAAAAACAGCTCTACTACCTGCACCTCAGTTAGTTTTCTTTGCAGTTAACCTACTGGCCTCCTGGAGTAAAGTGCATCCCACAAAAGTTGAACGCACATCTTTCCAAGAATTTTTGCATTACAAATACCACAATACAAAGCACAGTTTACTAGAATGATGCATGACCTCAGCCCCTACATGAATAGACCCAACCTAACATTGTCCTGAATACCTACAGGTGCTCTTACTCACAACAATAATAAAAAGGGCAATCTGGGTGCAGTTTTACTGTCACACAGACACAGTAATGGATTGCCCAACGTTTTGCAGAGGGGCATGCTCGTGAGAAAGTACCCAAATCAGAACGTTGTAGCGTTAAACTATTCAATCCCTTCTCTTTACAATTTTTTTTAGAGTCAACCATATGGAAAACATTTTATTTTCTTTGAAATTAATTGGATAAAATAGGCACCCTCCCCTTAGAACCTTCTCTTGGACAGTGGTTTAAAACGTTAAGACTCGCTAAGAACATGCAGTTCCCAAGTTCCTGGAGCGTACACGCTATGAAAAACCTATGCGCAGTAAACTTTTCTAGAAACACGCTGTACACGAATAGAGCGAGTGACTTGTGTCAGCCTCAAACGAATGACGTAGCATACATACGGCTGAAGGAGCTGTGTTCGTCATTGATCGACGCACACTTTGACGAAAAGCCCCGTGCTCTTTGAAACTACTCTTGCTTTTGTGTTGCATGATTTTTGAAGTAATTGCAAGACACCAAAGTATTATCAATAAATTGACTGTGGCAAATCTACTTGGAAACATCTGCTGGCATTCATTTGGCAAATCATGGAGTTGTGGTAGCTCCATGGGCAAATATATGTTTAAATACGGGGCATTGGGACGTCAAACAAGACTCCCAATATTTGAAATGACCCCGAATGTCCTGCATGGCCATGTAATGGCACATTTATGACTAAATTGTTGTAAATATTTTATTGATTTTGGCCTGTGTTGGCACTTGTTGGCCTGTGTTGGCAACTGTTGACGGACATATCGATTGAAGGATTAAACAAAGAAGAAAAAGTAAACTTTTCCTAACACATGCCTATGACGTATAATTTTTGGTAGGTTTAGGGAGTTTTCCTTCTAAGAGTCAGAAAAGCGTCCTAGTTAAAACCATGCACTAGCAATGCGAGGAGATGAAGGCCAGACTGAGTCCTACGTGGTGCGAAGAGCAGCTGAGTTGATTGACGTACATTACAGATCGCTGGGTGTCAATTGGTGGTATATTTACGGTATATTTTACAAGTACCTTCCCCCAATATTGGTTAAAAAGTAGCTTTCATTGGTCAAAATTTGCAATGTTAGTTGGGCAAGTATTCTTTTGATAGGGTAATCTATGGCAGGCTACATGTATAATGCCTCTCGCCATGGAATGTGGCCCCATTTCTTTTCCACTAAATATAAAGTTAGGAAAAAACTAAATGTGGGCATGTCATACTACATTTCATGAATCTCAGATTATCCCAAAGAATGGGGGACTGGAGACTCGAAGATTGTATTGAAGAAAATATGCATGAGCACAAGATATCGGTGCAGTATTCAACTCTTGTATCAAGTTCTCCTTAACAGATTTGATTACAAGTTCGACATAAACATCAAGTACTGCACAAAGTATATTGTGCTCATATTTTTTCTCAAACTTCATCTACAACCCTCAAACCACCATTCCTCAAGGTAATCTGAGACTTCCTTCCATCATCAAATCTGTCGTCGTTCGGTGAGCTAGCTATGATCGTGAACGTGATATACGTACTGTAGCGAAAAGGCTAGATAAGCGCCCTCTATTGTTGCGTAGTGCCTTTAATATGTCTCGGGAAGTAAATTGACCCTTGACACGTACTTCTAATTAGTAGCTATGGTAGGAATTATCAAGCTCTAGTGCATTAGTTCTTTTGTTCCACTGCTGGGTCCTGATGTCACTTGTAAGAATTCCCGCCGGGTTACTGTCGCTGAGCCTCGCAGTGTTTCCACTCCTTCTGAAATTACCCGAAATTCGGGAAATCTGGGGGCTCTTCGGTAAATTTTCGGGAAGGGGGACAATTTCAGGAAATTTCGGGAAATCTGGAAATGGTATATGGCGTATGGAAAACACGTATGGCTTGACAAGGTGCAATCCTGGATCAGCCATTAAAGTAGCATGAAAGAAGCATTATTGAAAATATCAGAAAATACCAAACCGATTTCAGGAAATTTAAGATTCCATTTCAGGAAAAATGAATTAAGAGTGTGGAAGCACTTGAGCCTCGTATTTAACAGGGAGTGAAGAGCAAGCGGTGGCCAAGGAAAGACGTTGTACTTACTCGGTCTATTACTAACGTGTGTTAAGCCGTAATTTTGAAGAGAAAATTAAGAGATTGGCAAGTAATTCCTTCCAAGCAAAGTAGAGTGAAGTAATCGTAAAGTAAGGAAATTTAAGTTCTGTTCAGAGTAGACCAGGGGCGTAGCTAGGATGAAATTTTTAGGAGGGCCTAGGTAACAAATGGGGGGAGCGGCACCGCCGAGGGTCAGGCTTGTCAAGACTATCTAAGCGGAGAGCCACCATCGGTTGGCGCAGAGCGTGCAAGAAAATTTGGGGCTTTACAAACCCTCCAGATGGCCGGAAAGGGCACTTCCCACGTGTTTTAAGCTGCGTGAATTCAGCCGTGAAATTCGAATCTCATGTCTGTCATTTCTCAAATAATGGGGAAAAAATCAACCCATGAAAAATGGTAATAAACAAGGCCGCACATACACTTTTTTGCTAGGGGGTAAAAAGTGGGTATTACTGATCTGTGGCCTGGGGGAGGGGACTAAAGGGAACTGGTGTCTCCCTCCCCCTTGGCGAAAATTTGTAATTTCAGGAGGACGTATTGATAGCAAATGGTGCATTATTTGAGGGATTTTAGCTTTAAAAGGAAAGCGAAAAGTAGTTGTGACTAAGTGCGACAAAAGTCATTTTTGAGAGGGTAGTGGATATGATGTGAAGCATGACCTCAACCATTGAACTCCGTTGTGGGGGAGAGTTTAAGGGAGGGGAGGGAGTGTTATTGGTTATAAAACGTTTTCATGACTAAACTGGCACGGTTTAAAAACGTTTTTAGGTCATTGATGATTGAAGCTACCTATAGCAACAACAGCAACACTGTAGCTATGCAAAATCGCGCGTACTAGCGCGAGAATTCCTAATAGAGCTGTAAATGATTGGTGGTGTGTACAGATATAGGTATGAAAATATTGATCTGCCTATTTGAAATTTTTTAAGTTCTAGCATTACGATCACAGCTGTTTCTTATATTTTTACTGCTTTTTCTTTGTACATTGTCAAAGTTGGTTACGGTGTACTGAAAATTTCTGGAGGTAATCTGGCCCCCCCCCCTCTCCGCTGTGTACGACCGTCATATCATATGAGCTGAGATAATACAAGAATCATACTGAATTTTATGCATCCCTTTTCATTTATTCTGCCTGCAATTCTCCCATATTCACCTTCTAGTATATCTCTGTTACATTTGTCCATCACCCTATCCATCGGCTACATGTCCACTACTCAGTTACATATCCCCTAGATCATGACATTTGTCTCCAACCTAGGGTTAACATATTTATTTTCTAGCAAGGAGGACATAGATCACTGTCCTGATGTAGGGGTCTAAGGGTGTCACCTTCCCTTTTGAAATTTTTCCGGTTTTCAATGGTGTCTAGATGCAAAATGGTGCTGCATTTTGTCACAGACTCAAGGCATCGGTATATTACTTGGTCAGACCTGAAATACCACCAGTAAATCGTTCAAACTATTTAACCCGCAAGTCAGAAGTAGGGATCATGTGGGAAAGAAATGAAATCCGCACCTTGTTGGCAATTTTACAAATCCGCTCGGACGCCAGTGCGAACTAGTAATTAAAAGGAAGACTTGTCGAAAACATTCGTTCTACAGTGCAGTTGTCATGGGCAAGGAGAGAGACACGACATACTTGTTAATTCAGGATAGAAGAATTATTCGAACGCAGTACCTTACCGTACTGCATATTTTGTGTATGATACCGTATAGGAATGGTCGTCTAAGAATGGTCTTCAGTGTATGGTTGCCATGTTTTCAGTAAATCAACCAGCCATCCGAAAGGCAGAAAGCTGAGGGTCTAAACCTAACAAAGCCGCATCCGAATTTGTCCAAGTGAACTATATGCGAATTAAACGACAGTGCAGACTATATACCTAATTTAGTGAAAGTAGGCATTTTAAATGAAAGTTATATTGAGTTCATAATTGCGCACATTTACTTTTTCTTAAAAATTCTTGCACATTTTATTTAATTACTTTTTGAAGGAAATACTGCAAAGTTTATTTCCGTCCAAACATTTATTTTTTCTTAATTCTTACACATTTTATTAGGACACAAAAAATGGGGGGGGGGGGGACGGGGGGCTGACGAATCTCTGGGCGGCCTAGGCTCCCCAGGCCCCCCGTAGCTACGCCGCTGGAGTAGACGAGTGTTTACAGTGTTTATTAACTTGCCGTCATTGTTGCTGTGTAGGCCAATAGCCTAGACTCGGTGATGGCTACGACGCCTCGTTGACACATTCTGTTGCATAGTAACGATAGGACTGAAATATTTTTTACAGGTTAGCGTAAATAATCTCTACATGTATTTGAAGCATTACATTTACGGTAGCATGTTAGAGAATCTTAAGCATATATGGCCGTAACCTGTGATTTTGTAAAGTACAGCAGTATTAAGCCTTCAGCCTTGAGAAATTTAGGTACCTGTTAATAAGGAGTAAGTGTACGTCTACTGTTATACGAGAATTAAACTGACCAGCTATGTACTTGACAGTGACCGACCATAGGTTAATTCGAGTGGTTTTAGGGCAACATGGCCAAAAGATCTCTGTGTCTTAGACACGTTTAACAAACTTATCACCTAGTTAGGCCATCCAAGTATTCTCCGTACTCAAGAGTAAGTGCTCACGAGTAAGTAGTGCTCACGAGTAGGTAGTTCTCACGAGTAAGTAGTGCTCACGAGTGTGCTCACGAGTACTGAAGTAGTTCTCACGAGTACTGAAGTAGTGCTCACAAGTAGCAGTGCTCACGAGTAAGTAGTTCTCACAAGTA
This sequence comes from Holothuria leucospilota, assembly GCA_029531755.1. Lineage (NCBI taxonomy): Eukaryota > Metazoa > Echinodermata > Holothuroidea > Aspidochirotida > Holothuriidae > Holothuria > Holothuria leucospilota. Next base: position 24,049,667 of record CM055962.1, on the reverse strand, counting down.
AGTAGAGCTCGCGAGTACGGACGGCTTGGGAGTAGTGATGCTCACGAACGCCTGTGTCACAGTTATATCCAATGAGTAGTTGCTGTCCATGAGTAGTGCTCGTGAGTAGTTTAGGTTGCTATTGCTCAATGTGTTTAATCAGAACGCCACGGTAGTTCAGGAATGCTTGCAATAGTAATGATAGCATGTAACGGATTACGCTTACTCAGAAGTGCTATCATAGACTGAAGTGGCTTGTTCTTTACTCATCAATCACACCGAATCAACTTGTACAAATTTTGAATAAAATTGATCAAGACTGTACCCATACCCTGTCTCCATCTCTGCGTGTGTCTGCTTCAACATCACTGCCCCTTGACTGGACTGGCTGTGTCGAGGACGACGGCGAGCACAGTACCTTCGCAGATGTTCACATGTCCATATGTTCAATGCTTTTATTACATTTACGTATGCAAATTGCCCAAAATTTGAGCGGGAAAATAGCCCAAAGTTGGATAAAATACTTAATTTATAATTGGTGTCGATCCCTTTTTATTGTGTTTTGCTTAAAAAGCCTCATGTTGGTAAAAGGAATGCCGAACACTCGTCATAAACACAAGTGCCCTACCGTAAAATTACCCAACTTTTTAAGAGTATAATACCAACAAATACCAGCTTTTGGATTTAATACCTGGGACAGGGCCAGACTTAAATATGAAAGCCTATAACCCAAACGACTCAGCCTTGCATGTTCACTCAAGTTGCCGAAAAATGAAAAGGTACAATATGGGGCCCTTCCTCGAGCTAAGAAGTATGGCGCTATCACACGATGAATCTATCACTTAAGACATGTTTCAACGAGAACGCAGTGTTTCAAAAGTCCTTGAATACTGCAGAATTTCTTCTTAATACTTGCATGAAATGGTTCGTATTTTATATAAAAACACCTGAGGCTGTGGAATCTTCAAACTCACATACAATATTGCAAAATGGTGAATAGGGAACGTTTTCCCACTCTTGAAAGTGAATGTGAAAAGAAAGTAGGAATATGAGGTAATGGGAGACAATAGTAATGGAATGATTCAACTGTGCCGAGGAAGGTAGAAGTACTGCCAGCTAGGGTGTGGAGTGTAAGGGCCTGCCTTACACCTCCGCAAGCGGGCCATGAGTATCGGAGGAGTACCAGGGGCGACCCTCTCACCAAGCTCTGATGTATTATTGAAATTTTGGGAATAAGGATGAAGTATTTTAGAATCATGGAAGACCACATAGATTTTTTTTTGATAAGGCCCTAAGTCGGACTAATGGGCTATCGATTTGATGAAACATCGTCACTCAAGCTGACCCATATGAAGTAAGTATGGGACATGTATCCCTCGATGAATGGGTGCGAAGCGCATAGGAAAAGTCAGTTTAAAGATATTTCAATGGCCCATTGTTTGTGTTTTCTTCTTTTTGATGCCCTAAATTTTGGGGGACAAGTTTGGAGGTCGTGAGCCCGTATCCATTTGACCCAACTGTACATTCGGCCATGGCAGAGACCCAGTGAATCAGATCATGGGAAATAAAATATTCAAAGGTACCTCCTATCGAGTCTTAAACATATGAGAGATTGGTTTATCTAAGCACTGTGTCGTGCCATAGCCAGGAATCGGGAGTTAGTGCCGCTTTAAATTATGTTATTTGAAAATCCCGTACTTTCCTGTCATTTTTACTTCCTGTCCAATATGCGACAAGTTGTTGGTACTTCAGTTTGAGACTAGTAAGACCTTGGATTGATATTGACTGATCAGCATAGACTCAATGTTATCTAGTCCCTACTCCGGACAGTTCAAAACCCGATGTGGAGAATGGATGATTTACAGTCCTTCGTCAACGCCACCACATTCGAACATACCCCTTGCAATGTTGCTAGCCCCTCCCGCATTTGATCGACCCCATTTCTACCGAGGATTACATTAGCGTAAGATTGTGATTATTTTATCACCCACATGTACACATAAACACATGAATACAGTCTAAGCCTAAACATGTGCCGAAACGGCTACATGATGCTTATAATTATCAGGGCTGGATGACTCGAGACCGGTCTCGGTCTGGAGTCCCGATTGCCGTGACTTGTGACTCGGACTCGGCCCTCAGGACTCGGACTCAGACTCGGACTCAGACTCGGACTCAGACTCGGACTCCGACTCGGACTCAGACTCGGACTCAGACTCGGACTCAGACTCGGACTCGGACTCGGACTCGGACTCGGACTCGGACTCGGACTCGGACTCGGACTCGACCGACATAACTCGGGGACTCGGGCCGAGACCGGGTACGAGACCGACCATTTTTTCCCACTACGGTAAAATTACTCAGGTCGGAAGTGCGCGAAAAATATCTTTGCTGAAAAAATATTCCTACGTATACTACGTACAATACCATTGCTACATATTGCGTACAGTGCATTAGTCAGTGTACAGTATGAACAATGTACACTCGACTTAGTCCCAGGCCTCCAAGACTAGATTGAAGATAGCACGGATCCAGCACGAAATGTTAAACACATCGTCCATGGGATTGCACTTGTGAACCTGTATAGTAAGCATTCAGTGATCAAATGTTTGGAGAATTTACCTTCAGGTCTGAGCATGGTTTAATCAGGGAGCTGTGAGAGATCCCTGGTTTAATGTTATTTGTATCCAAAAACATGTACCAGATGGGGTCGAAATAAGATATTGGCGTCCGCCTTACCAGGGCCCTAGTACTCAAGCTTTTGTTTCAGACCTATGGGGCAGTTTTCAGGAGCCTACAGGCTGATTAACTTGTCATAATGACAAATCATGTATTGCAACATCATATCAGAATATCATTTAAGCATTCAGCATTCACCATGTGCTCCTCTTGCATAGCTCGATCTTGGTTCCTGAAATACTACTTGGGGCAACTCGGTCTAAGTTTGAAGAAACCAAACCCCTGGGTTATTTTCAGAAAAAAGTACTCCTAGTCCATGAGATTTTGGTTATATGGGATTTCTGTGGAAAAATTGCAGTAAAAAACAAATTTTGTGAACTGTCCTGGGCTCAAATTAATGTGGGGGCCCCTCCGACCTTAATTCTCCTCAAGACTACAGTGGCGGAAGTCATGAAAGGAGGGAAAAGATTGTGGTCAATTTAACCCGCCCCCCTCCACTCGAAATGAACTCCATAGATTTCCGTCTTACGTAATGTAAGCCTACAAAACGAAAATTAGCACAGATGATCTTCACAACCTACCCCAAAAATACAATAATGTAATTTTGTCGGGCCGCTGGGCACGTGCCACGTTGGCCCATGCTTAAATCCGGCCCTGTTCCCGGGATGGAGTGGGGGCGTTCTGGTTAACACTGCCGGGCATCTTTTAAATACCAAGCACGGATTCAGGCGGAGCTCAGGGGAATTTAGCCCCTTCTCTCAATAGCCATTAATCTTAAAGTAGTCGATTTTTACTGTTGGAACTGTCAGTAGTAAATAATTCAATTTCATATACATTTCACAGTAACATAGACGTCTGGAAAGCTAGAAAAGCTGACTTTGGGCGTGTGGTGTAGCATTGCTGTGCTCTTCTATTATTTGGTCGACCCCCTTTTTAGAAATTGTAGATCCGTGTCTTATCCGTCTATGTTCATAAGAGGAAATTCAGTGGTCTTTGTTTTGTTACGTTTACTTGTTCATGGCCATCTTGGGGAAGGAATAAAGGTTAGAATAAGACTATTTCGTTGTAGTTCTCGTCCTCTTGCACTCAAAACAAGTTCAATTTACACAGGGATTCGGGGACTCGGACTGGGGCCTTAGGACTCGGACTCGGACGTCAGGACTCGGAATAGCGGAAATGACTTCTTTTTATGACTTCTTGTAGACGATGTCTGAGAGACACAAAAAATGAAAGTATTCAAAAAGGTTTTCATGTGATTATATACCATTTTAGAGCTTACATATTTAGACTATGAAAAGTTTTACATCTAGACGAATATTTGTAATGAAAATGTGAAGCCATGTGAAAATGTAGACTAGCAGAATAGCTTCTGATTAGAGATAATAACGTGTGATCACACCTGCAATTAAATAATCTTTTGTAAGGGATATGAAAAAGAAAACTTGCTTAATACCATATTACCTCACACAATGACAACTTGTACTTTAAGCTAACTTGACATTTGAGAAGCCTTAACTATACTTTTGAAGTAACCATGGAAAATGAGAAACCTATTTGTTGCTTGAAAAAGCACTGTTTAAAAACAGAAATTATCATGGTAATGGCATGCGTCAAATAAAAAAGACTCCTCAAAAATTGATTTCAGGTTGCTCTTACAACAAGGCACACATGAAAAAAGAACTCGTGCCACTAAAATAAGTTATTTAAAATATACATTCCCACTAAAAGTGGTAATAGATAAATCTGAACGTGCAATGAACCTTTAAATGCAAAGGCAGTAACATGACTAGGCGGAGTTCTAGCAACATTGTTATTCAAAAGGTAGGCATTTGTAGATATTAATGTGACAAATGATTGCACCGAGTTTACTAACTATACAGATTTACTAACCAGAATAAATCTACTCCTTACATTGATCAGTTAACTTTTCGTTGTCAGTCGTCCACGCAAACATATGAAATTTTACAATTTTGTCGTTATTGGTCTCCATAAATGACATTTCTGTTTACTTCATTGAAGGCTTTCCACACAACTTACATTTCAAGTATATTTCTAAGTAAGGAAGAAATTTGCCTAAATTGGGAAATATGATTAAGGCTTGAACAATGCTAAAAGCAGACGACGCATCTAGTTCGTAGGGATACAAAGGAAGTACATTATTTAAACTTTCATTGCTAGTCGCTAGTTGCTAGTCGCTAATTAGCTAAAAATCTTGTTTAACGCTTGGCCCCGTCGGTAACAAACCATAAGTCAAAGCATGTTTTGCAAAGGCAATTGTTTCAGGGTTACTTGGGTACGAAAGGGGAAGATCATCGTTAGGAAGGGGGAGTCAACAGTGCTAAACAACAGGAGTAAAGAGACATGTCAATAAAAGTTTGATACCTGAATGGGATTAAACCATTTGTAAGTACTTATTGTCTTACAGGTTTGGTTACTGTTTCTCCTTCCCAACAGCTCCCAGATTACCACAACTGTAAACATTTCACCAGAAGACATAGCCGTTTGAAGCTTTGGGTAAAGACGCCAACACTTGTAATTGACCACGTGTGCTGCTTGCAACACGAATTAACCAGGAAGCTGTGGGAATTAACCTATCCCTTGGGGTAATTTATTGAAATACTGAACTGTCTCACAATTTATTTTGCTTTTCTGAAACGCATTGGCTACTAAACTTTTGTTTTCAAGCGGATGTGGAATACAGTATACCCAACAAATGGGTTCTGTACACGCAACTAAACTGGCAAAACGCTACCATTCTCGTCATGAAAAATTACAACTGAATCAAACTTGATATTTACAGCATGATATTCATTTTGTTGGAGAGTATCAACTTATTAAGTATGATTGTTTGGTGCCGGCCCGTAGCCAGGCTGTGGCGGGACCGTGTCTTCCATGGCAAGCTGCTGTGCCCCATTTGGAGAACCTATCGAAACTGAAACTTTTAATTCCTTCTTATAGTGATGAAGCCACGGGGTGTGGGGCGCATGCCTCCAATCGATTATCGACCAAAATTGAAAATGATCCCACAAGGCATTTAGGTTATACAAGTTTTGAAGGCATAGGCGTAGGCCCCTTTGGAAAAGTTTTGGGTATTTGAGGGTCCTCAGATGCAATTTGGTGCAACATTTTGGACAAGCTGTAAGGAAAATTACTGCAAATGTTTGACATTTCTTACAGAAGAGACCGGGGTTTTTGCCCTTGGATCTTGGGGGGCGGAAGCATACTTTAGCCCCCCACATTTTTGACTGGGGGCTAAGCCCCCTAGCCCCCCCGCTTCCTATGCCCTTGTTTGAAGGAGTGGGTGGAGTGACTTACGAATGAACTCTAATAGACGAAATTTAACCGTTCTTTGTTACAGACCTTTAACCTACTACCGAAATTTTCACGCAGAGCGCGCTTTCACCTTTACTTCTTTTTCTTCAACACCGCGATAATTATGGAGAACTACATATTTGCAGAGATGTTAGGAAGGGGGTTCTTTTTCAATTTACATTTAGTAGGAAGATTCTTAAGCAATTCTCCACATTGTTGCAGACATATTCTGCTAGAACATTTGCCCATGGTTAGTGATTTCTAATGAACGTTCTGCACCAGATGAACATTATTAGTAATTCAATACACTATAATATTCTGAGCTAAAATACCTTCACCTTTCTTACATTCGTAGCGTAATAAAAATACGATTCATACCTTTCATAACAGTAGTTATATAAATTTATTCAAAAGTTACTTTTAGCTTTATGGTAACTGCACTCATAGGCTATTTATTCCATTCCCTCTCATTCTTTGAACAGCTGTTCGTCCAAACTTTCGTTCAAAGGAAGTAAATATATGATAATTATGAAGACATAGGTGTGTTTCCAGTGTCATTTGGAGATTAGTTGACCTTCCATGCTAGTGTCCTCGTTTTCAATATCACGGAGCTCCCGAGTGTTTCATCCCTAGACCCCACCAAAATGTTAGACTACCCCTGAACCACACCAGGGCTCATTGGCCTTGAATGGGTCCCTCGCTGCTAGGAAAACAGTCAACGTTCTGAAGGCCCTTGTGGAGCTAAAGGACCAGCATTGTAGCCTACTTCTGTTCAATGGTGTAGACTTTCCACTCCTCTGTATCGCAATAAGAGAGAGCAATGTTTCTCGGTAGGGAAAACTTTTTTCACGCTTGATGTTCATCTTTCACACCGATGCTGCCTGGGGTGAACTTTGTTCGATGTTCCCTGTGGTTTCCAAAATTATTATTTTTTTTCATGCACCACAGGCTACAAAGAACAATCCTCTTTCTGTTTCTCTTTGTGTTATAATTGCCGCACACTAGCCTGCTCTATACCAGTAGTCCACTTAGAAAAGTTTCGACCTTTACATAAGCTAACTAATGTCCAGCCTTGTTTTTGCAATACGTGAAGTGGTTTCAAATGTTAATACAATTGTAGAATGAGCAACGCTTTCATACGTACTTAATAGCTGTACAGTACTGAGTAGCACAAACGATTCCAATTCAGTTACACTAAGAGTTCATCCCCTGTTTTTATGATTTTAAGAGAGTGTAAAGTGTGTTCTTTGTTTTGATTGCCTCTCCCTCCGGTTTCTTCCCCTCCCTTCCCCCTCCCCTCTACATCCCCATACCCCTAGCTCCCCCTCCACAGGGTATTTTGAAGTGACGATTTACGAGGGAAAATCTTTGATCCCTATGCAAGCATGACAAGATTAGGGGAGACATTTTGATGTGCTCTTCCCCTTTCACTCTCTGAGATACCAAATTTGGATTCTCTTGAAGTACTATTCAGTTGGTGATCCAGGATTTGGCAAAAGGGGGGGGGGCAGGTCACAGTGGTTTGTATAAAAGTCCGATCTGGGAGAAGGGTCTAAGGAGAGGGGTTGCCCCAGGGGCAGTGCAAGGGTATTTTGATAGGGGGCAGAGCATGTGATGAGTAATCGCCGTCCTGGGGGAGGGGTCTAAGGAGAGGGGTGTCCCCCTCCCCTTTGAGAAATTTTTGGTAATTTAAGGCTGCTCAGATGCAAAAATGGTGATGTCTGTGGTGCATTTTTGAACTGAACTTATATGGTTGGAAAGTGTTCATAATTCAGTAAATTTTAATTTTTGGTTGGGTGAAAGATGCTTTTCTGGGGAGGGGTCTAAGGGGAGGAGCGTCTCCTCCCCTTTGAGAAATTTTTGTTAATTTCAGATTGCTTAGATGCAAAATGGTGATGTTTTAGCATATTTTTGAATTGATCATATATCGCTAGAAAATGTTCATATTTTAATGAGTTTTACCCTAAATTCACAGTGCATTTCATTAAAATAAATTACAAGGCTTAAATAAGACACTACAGGGTAATATTGCGGCAAGTTATAATTAAAAGCCTGATGTTGTCGAAAATATTCATCTAAATATTAAAGAATTCTGAAATTCCCTTGAAAGTAGAAGCAGTGCTACCAATGCTGTGGGCCTGGCCGGTAATAGACTGAAGTTAGCAATCCAGCTGAAAGTCAGTAGCAGAGTTATTATCATAACACTTATTTTCTGAGGTAGAAAATAATGAACAAGTTTGAGTTTCACTCTGACACATCTCATAGGCCTATTTCACTGGAATAGGGCCTTTTCCTTTGTTTTATGAAGTTGAAAAAACTTTCAAAATTTTTTGGAAGGGGGGCCCGGGCCCCCTGGCCCCCCTAAATCCGCCCCTGCTATTACAACAACTAAATTTATTGTTTGATTCTTTGTTTGTCTGTTTGTTTGTTTGTGGTATATGTGAGAGAGCAGGCCGTTACATTAGCCTAATTCTTTGATTAACTGATTGCTCCAATGCCCAAAGAAAAATCTCTCCTTTCGGTTCATCTCATGAAGCGATCGCAAATTGCTTAGATCAGGGAGTAGGTATACCATCTCCCAACTTAGATATTAGAGGAAAAACTTAAAGGCAGAGATCGATAGTACGATAGGTATTACCTTGGCCGAAGAACTTTTTCAAGCTCGAATTACGAAAGGCCTACAAGGCTACAAGCGAAGGATCCATGGCTCTCTTAAGTCCCTGGAATAATTCGGAGACCAAATGATCTGTGGTGTAACTATTAATCCATTAAATCACTGTTTCCAACATTTTTGAGTCTAATCCTATTGAATCAGCTATATGGCAAGCTTTGGAATAATCAAACTGTTTTCATTTGGAAGAAAATCAGCTGACGACCCCCCCTCACTTTCAAAAGTGGGGCATATTTCCCCATTCCTCACCCGTTGACGCCCATATATACTTAATGACTCAAACAGAGTTGTTATAAGGCTTAATCCTAATTTTCCGCGTTACAGATCATTAAATCCATCTTTTAAATTGTTACATTCCTAACACCAATTTCAGAAGAACATCATAGTCATTTTTTTCTAAAAATAGAAAGCTATGTGTAGGCCTATACTGAGTTTATAAAACACTAAACAGATGATTTGCCTCACAAAGATGCCTACTAGGTTACCAAAATCACCTGAATAGTTTTTATTGCCTCTTTTTCTTCAGTAAGGTTTCTCAGATCACGGAGGTGTTAGCCTCCTTTCTCAGACGAATTGCTTTAAAGCTTTCTTGAAATTTTCGACGAGGACTTCTTCTTCGGTACGCAGAACGATTTTTTTATCATTTAGTCCTACGTAAGTAAGGCTTATTTCATTTACCAATTTTTCGATACTTTGAAGATCACAGGGTTCCATATCTTTTGTTGTGTAAATTGTTTTATTATTGGTACATTGTTTCTTCTTCTACTCTATTCTTTTTGTCAAAGAAGATATCATTTCCTGCGACGTCAGTACCCATTCCGTCGGTATCGGTAGTTTTAGCCATTTGGCGAATTTTGTGTCCAGTTTAATCCCTACTTTACTTCGGATATCTTCCTCTACTTCTCTAAAAGAAGCCGTTGTCGTGAAATCAATGATCACACAAAATATAGGAAAACTCTCAAAGCGCAATTCCCTTTTTATTCGTTTCTGTATAATTTCCATTCGATTTTCACTTCCTTTAATCGTTTCCTGCTGTGTAAAACCAATTTTTACCAGTTTAAGACCGAGCCTGTAAAGTTCCTTCCAAAACGGGTGTTGATGTTGACCATACTCGTTTATCACTAAGCCATATATTTGGGCGGGAGACTTCTCCAACCGAACAAAAGGACCTTCTAATTGATTTTTCTTGAAAGAAAAGTCGTTACGAGTGACAATCATGTCTTTTAAGTTGTCTTCCTTGAAAGAGCAGTCTTCAAAGTTTGTTTCACAGGATATCTGTACACCGTAATGTCCGTATGAAAACGCACAACCTATAGGAGGCATCCTGCAAAGTGTAAGAGAATAATCCTGTTAAACATGCAAAGTTGATATAAGCCGTCATTGTCAAGACTGGTGAATGGGAAATGGCTACACTGCCTATATGGGCGATCAGAACGAATGCCTATCGCTTTAATAGTATACCTTTTCTAAAAAGGGATAGTTTTACCTTGGTTTCACCGACGCTTTGGCAAACAGGTAACTTCCCGTTCAAAATAACCATTAAAAAAAAAGACCAAAACATACCTTGTATATTTGCTAAGATATTCTGTTACCGAAATCTGATTGCATACAGCTAATAAAACGGGCTTAATAAACGAATTATTGTTATTATTGTTATTGTGATCGTTATCGTCACCGTCGTAGTCGCCGTCGCCGTCGCCGTCGCCGTCAACGTCAACGTCGCCGTCAACGTCACCGTCATCAAGAACAGAGAACCATACCAAAACGTTTCCTGGACATACTGTGTTTGCTGGGCTTCATGTTTGTTACTGCTGAGTGTAACAACTTTGCCATCTCTTACTGCTATTCGTCCAGAATCTATTTTGTTCACTAATTCTTCAATTCTGTTACGGGGACATTCTTTCACATCCTTTGTTGTGTACATTTTTCGATCTTTGGAGGGCTGTGCCTCATTCTCCTCTTTGCTACCAGGCAAGGAATCAAGATACGTATCTGTCGTTATCACCCATTCCTTCGGTATTGGTAAGTTTAGATCTTTTATGAATTCTTTGTCAACTTCAATGCCTACTTTACTTCGGACATTTTGTTCTTCTTCTGCCAAAGTATTCGCTGTTGTAAAATCAAAGATCAAACAAAATGCGGTGGAAGCGGTGAAACGTCCACCCTTTTCTATTTGGTCCTTTACGTCTTCCATGCGATCTTCGCTTTCTTTCTGTGTAAACCCAACTTTGACCAATTTAAGACGTAGTTCGCGAATTTTCTCCCAAAAGGGATCGTTTTGATCACCCTTCTCTATCTTTACCCCGTAAATGCGTGCGGGATACTTCTCATACCGAACAAAACCATCTTTACATTGCTCGTCAGAATATTTGTTTAGAGCAAGAATAATTTTGTCTCTATTTTCTTTGGTCCAAAACCATTCGTTAAAGTTATCTGAATCTATGAGCAAGTTATAGTCTATCTGGCTCTTTGAAACAGATGACTCGAAAGCATAAGACTAGTCCTCCCGTCCCTTTTTAGTTGTCTTCTTCTCTCCTAGAAAGGCTTCTTCCTGAGTTGACGTCTTTCCTGCAGGAGAACCTTCTTTCTTGGTTGTATTGTTTTCTCTTGTAGGAGCTCCTCCCGGAGTTGTCATCTTTGCTGACGGAGAAGACATCGTATTCCTGTAAGATGTTGTTGAGAATAAAGCCATAAAACATACACCAAGAAGAATTTTATCATGTGCCCCCACTATAGGAACTGGTAAATAAGAGCTTAACTAGTCACTCCTTCTCACCTCCCTCTTTGCATATCTTCCCGCTCACATATTATCCCCTTTTGGGACTTTAAACTGCTGCCGCCTTGGAAAGCTTGGTGTCGACGAGCAAATTGTAACACTTTCCCTGTTTTAAATATTGCCAAGGGATTCCAACTTCACAAGGAACTACTTGTTACCCAGTGAAAATTTCTTTACCAAAGTTTAGTTTAGGGCAGTGCAGTGTAGTTCAGTTCAGGTCAGCTTAAATTAGTTTACACTAGAGTAATTTAGTACAGATCAGTTCGACCCACCTCAGCTCAACTTAGTTTAGTTTTAAGTTTAGTATTAGTTTATAAGTTAAGTCAGTGACTTCGCCACAGGGAACTAAGGGAGCACGTGTCCCCAACAGTTTGTCGTACCCCCAGTCCCCAACTGGGATTTTGGGTATTCAAAAAATTATGCACAATCACACCATTTGTAGAGCGATTCAGACACGAGGACCCTCTGTCACTTTTTCAGTCAACCAGGGCCTTAAATTGCAGAAATATTCTCAAAACTACATTTCTACGGCGCGCTTAGAGCGCATCTACTTTTGTGAACTTTGTGAAGCACTGCCTTTTAGGAAAATATATTCCACAGGGAAATATATTCCACAATTATTGCTTCAACATCTTTTTCCTCTCCTCTTGAGTCCTCCTCATCCAATACAATTCCCGCATCGGTTATCTTTTAGCCAAATTTTATGTTCGAACAGTGTAAAGATTGCGATTTTGTCGTCTCTTTTTAACGCCCATCCAATAACATGTGAGGATAATTTAAGTGTGCCTAAGGTCTAAAATTTCAATATTACGTTACAAACTTGAAAAAATGAATCCAAATGATCCAATTTCCATCTTCACAGGACATTTCTGAGCTGAGATTTTAAATGTTGAAGTTTATTCACTCAATTTAAAATGGCAGATTGCGCAATAACTTGTGATGTCATTTTTGTACTACTCAAATTACCGTCTTTGTGTTTCTGTTTTTTATCGAAGGCCACTGCACCTTGTGCCAAAATGTGATCACTAGCTTACTGGTACAGGGTGACTTGAGTACACAAACCCTTCCCATACAACATGCTTTGCAAGGGAACATTAAATTTTTCAAGGTTATATAAACAGTTCAATTTCAAAAGGGAACAGAAAACGGGTAATGTGAGTTGTACAAGAAGGACATCACAAATTATTGTGCAATCAACTATTTCAAATAAAGTGAATAAATTTAAACATTTTATACCTCAGCAACGGAGAAAGCTATGAAAATTGGAGTTGGATGAATGAAATTTATTTTTCCAACCTCTAGGGGAGATGGATGAACTAAATTTATTTTCCAACCTCTAAAATATGTGTTCTTGTATTTCTACACTTTAGGTAACTTTAAGTTGTTCACCTCATAAGCTAATGTCCGTTTACTTTAAATACCGATACCTAACATTTGCAAGATTAGGATCTTTGCTCTCCTGGGTCTTCGCCGAGGTGAAACTAGGCACCATACCAGAGATCATGAGGTGGCGATACCTCCATAAGGAGTATATTAAGGTGAACCTAAAGTCTGGAATTTGACTATATGTTACAAAACTTGAAAAATGCATCTAAATGGTCCAACTCCCTTGTCTTCAGGGTATTTCTGGGCTGTGATATAAAATGTTGAAGCTTATTTACTAAATTTAAAATGGTAGATTGCCCAATAATTTGTGGTGTAATTCTTGTACTACTCAAATAACCGTCTTTGTATTTCTTTATTTTGCCGAAAGCCACTGAAACTTGTACCAAAATGTGATCATTGTCTAACTGTTGTAGGGTAACTTGGACGTATAAGCTCTCTCCTCTCCATACAACATGTTTTGCAAGGAAACAGTAAATGTTTCCAAGGTCATATAAACATCTTAATTCCAAAAGGAAACAAAAGCAGGTGATGTGAATTGTACAAGAAGGACATCACAAATTCTTGGGCAATCGACTATTTCAAATAAAGTTAATAAACTTCAACATTTTATATCTCAGCAACTGAGGAAGCTATGAAAATGAGAACTGGATGAGTGAAATATATTTTCTAACCTCTTAAATATATATTCTTGACATTCTAGACTTTAGGTCCACATTAAGTCCTTGCACAAAAATTTCTTTAATACTGTACTTAATACCAGAATTTTCTGCATGCTTCGTGCGTGCATAAGGGTGATCTCACTAGGCAGCCACCAGATCTGTAGTACTCGAGTACGTACTCGTACTCGAGTACATCATTTTTCTGTACTCACGTAATCGTGCTCACGACTTTGTACTTGTACTTGTACTTAGAGAATTTAAAAATCAACTACTCGTACTGGTACTCAGGACTTTGAACTCGTACTTGTTCTGAGAATTTTGTACTCGTACTCAGGATGTTAATGTTTGTAATCTTCACTGATTCTTTTCAAAATTAGTGGAACTTGTAAAAATTTAAAGTTTCGTGTGGTGATCAACACAGACTCTATTTCAAAACTTAAAACATAAATTGTGCTACTAAGGAGCAGCAACAGAGGATTTCAAGGAACCTGGCTTTGTACAAACTCAAGAAATTTCTGCAGTATCAATCTCTAAGGGGTACTAAATAATCTTAAGAGTAACATCTTCTTATGCAAGTACTATGGCCCCCTACTTTAAAACAGAAAACATCCTGCCTTGGTTTAGTCTAGACCTACAGTGTTTGAAATTACTTTGGATGTTAGAGTCTATCTCTCAAAACTTAATGACTCAGATGGCATTACACTGAGTTGCTGGCAATTGTGATCCTCCAATAATAAAGATCTAAGACTGACTGACATGTTTGTGGAGAGCATGCCTTAGATCTTGTAAGCTGAAACTAAACTGACCAGTATTCGAATTGCCTACTTGTATTAATGCTAAAACCTTTTAAAGTGACAGACCCTAGCAGAAAATGAGTCAAAATTAAAAACGAAAACCTGTAAATCAGTTTTCTTTACAGGCTGGAATCAATCTTAATTAGTCTCTTTCACTGGTAAATGCAAACTTTTGCCCCTTCACTGAATATAAAAAACTGCTTTGCGGCAGACTGCAGTTTACCAAAAATATCTTCTTCTCAGAGATGTTACTTTGAAATAAAACACTTAAACAGTGGGTTTTATTTAGAACATAATGACATTGAAACAACAATTGTATTTGTCTTTACTTCCCAAGTACCACTGGTCAATATAAAGTGGCTTCCAAGTGACATCGAAAGTTTTTACAATAAAGATTAACTGCAAATATGCAGTAGAAAATGGCCATCCTTGCAAGTTGGACATTCGGCTTCAAACCCCAAGTTAATATTCCTGCTTAAGATCTGACAAAGTGAAGAAGGAAAAGCGTTTTTATAGCATTGAAAATAATCATAGTTATACCACACGTACTATTTTATTCACCTCTAGAGCGTTTCAGTCACAAAATGAAATATTGACAGCGGTATCCAGACATTAAATGCAGCATTTATTTGTAACAGGGTTTCAAAAAGGTGTTCAAAATTATCAGTTTTTTTCTTTTGATTTGATAATTATCATGGGGATATAGTAACAGCTCCCTGCTTGTATTCACCTAAAAATACTCAAGCTGATCACTTAATCATAATGTTAAAAAGTATAATGATGTGCTAAAATGCTTTTTGAGGTACGTTTTGACAGTTCTCATCTTTTTTAAAGTATTTTGAGATATCACGCCCAGGGAACAATAGTCGTTTTTTGTCTTTGTAGTTTGTAACTTAATTCTCTGTACTGACCACATCTTGATTCAGCTCAAGTAAAATTTGTTTTCCTATAAATGTTTTCTGCGAATATAAAGTAAATCAGAAAACACACAAAAAATGTTTTCAAACGCTTTTGTCCGCACACACAAAAAAGGTTTTCAAACAGACAAACAGTTATTACCAGACAATTGTATATTTGTTAGTTGTTTTGTCCCTCCAGTCTTAAATTCTCTACATGTACTCGGAAATGTGCTCATACTCGTACTCGTACTCATGGCGTTGGACTCGTACTCTTACTCATGGCTTTGAGTTCTTACTCATACTCGTGCTACAGGTCTTGTAATCGTACTCGTACTTGTTCTGCTTGCTCTACAAATCTGCTAGCCACCCCTTTACTCATATCCTCATTTATTGCGTATGGAAATGCGGGAACTTCATCTGTAATAATAATAATTTTAAGGAACCCCAAAGCAACTTAATCACATACAAAAGCTTCTGTTTCCGAACTTTCTCGGCGGCTGCCCAATCGTGTTGCAAGACGGGGAAAATGGAACCGATGATGTGATTAGCAGACTGCCGACTCCTCCTTTTCCGATAAGGAACATGAAGGAAACAATTTCGACTCGCGCAAAAACACTTTATGGGAAGACGTTAGTCGCACTATACAAGCTTGAATCCATGCGGGCCCAGTTTAAGTGATTCACATGCGTAGCTTGCACTGACATGATTAGGCCTGAAATTAAATTTCCTCGACGATTATTCAAACCCCTTATTTTATTACTGATGTCTTTGGAGTATAATAGCAAGGTCCTCAGAGCCGGAGAAGTCAGATGTAAGGGCTTCTTTACCCAAATTCTCCTACCCTAATTACAACCCTTAATAATTAACCTTATTATAAAAATGGTCAAATAGTGGTTTTCGTAGTCTGTTTAGTGCGCATTTGATGCTCATAAATTTTCAACTGTGTCCGGGAGCATCGGGGGCTTCCCTCTTGATCTCTTACCTGGTCACTTCTTCTGGATTCTCTAGAAACCCTAAAGCAGTAAACCGGACCCTACGCCCCGGGGAAACGCTTTGCCCTCCCTAAAGATTTCGGCTCTTTTGGATAGTTTGGACTCACATAACAAGCCTCCCTACAATCGAATGCGGATCGCAACCCCTGGAGAAGTTATACATAATCCAATGTGAGAAATCTGATAATTTCTTCCACAGCGCAACTCCAGAATGTTGGTCAAAGCATCATATCTGCTTGTTTCAACATAGTTTACATTGACTTCTAAAGTTATAACAAGTTTGTATGGAAACATAAGAGTACCATATCTCAATGATTACAGAGTAGGCCAATTTAGCCAAGCAGGGAGGTAATATGATCTAATATCACCTTCCTGATACAAATATGTATGATGCGTTAAAATATAGGCTCAGGGGTTGCCCAACATTACTTCAGGGTTGTAACTCCTGGCCGGGAGTCGAGTAGCGACTCGAATTTCCTTGGAACAGTGAGTCTTGGAGAATTGTCAAAACTGTCAAAATACGCACAAATATCATTCATTTGGGCTCTGTCGCCGTTTTTACCGTAGTATTGTAACACAACAAGTTTAAGCTTACTGGTGTATAAGACTAATTAGTACACTAACCATTGACAGTTTAATGTTGTTGAGGTGTGCGTTCGTGCGTCATTTATGACGTTAGTGTAGTAGTTGCAACTGTATTCAGAGTCCTGACTAATGAGGCTGCGAGTACACGACTCCAAAGTATTTCTGTCTTCTAAGCTTATTCAATGATGGCATTATCGGAATGGACTTAAAACTGGGCCGGAAAAAAGGCTATACTGTTAAAAAAAAAAAAAAAAACTTGTAAAACAACAGGAAAGTTCTGGCAGCAGAGTTTCCAGGAAACTTCTGTAATTTTAATTTACAGATTATTTTCTGTAAAAAAAAAAACAGACAGAAACTGTAATTTATGTGAAAAACAGAAAACTTCTGGCAGCAGACTTTCCAGGAAAACTCTGTAATCTGACATTACAGATAATCTTTGTAAAAAAAAAAACAGAAAATGTGGCCTTTCATCATAATGATCGTGGTGACCACAGGCCTGGACTATGGCAACGAAGATGTTACGTGTTCCAATGTGCTTTCGTATATCTGGCAAGGAGCCAGAGCGGAGCTTTGTAAGTACGTAGAAACAGGCACTGAGAAACTAAAGGAGAACCCCAAACCCAAACAAAAACCCTGTCGGATTACAAACACAATGCCAAACAAACTATACACACCATGCAACAGGGAACGAAAGAGTCTTTGTTACGACTGACATTCAAAAACTGCCACTGCAGCCAACCCCAAAACAACACCCAAACCCAACAACCACAAACCACCCCAAAACAAAGTCCCACCCGTCAACCACACGCCCAAAGGCTACCACACGCCCGAAGGCAACACCACGCCCAAAGACAACATTACGACCGATGGAAACACCACGCCCAAAGGCAACAGCACTTAAAAAGCACTGGGCAAATACAGGTGCACCTTGCTCAAGAGTGCCCGGGAGGCAGTTGTGGCAAAGGGTAACCTCATTACTCCCACGTTTAAACAAACCCCACAAACGGATGCAGTTTAAAGTCCTACCCAGTCCTAGCCAGAGCGCCGAGCTTTTTAAGTACGTAGAAACAGGCACCGAGAAACTAAAGGAGAACCCCAAATTCAAACAAAAACCCTGTCGGATCACAAACACAATGCCAAACAAACTATACACACCATACAACAGGGAACGAAGGAGTCTTTGTTACTACTGAGATTCAGAAACTGCCACTGCAGTCAACCCCAAAACAACACCCAAGCCCAACAACCACAAACCACCCCAAAACAAAGTCCCACCCGTCAACCACACGCCCAAAGGCTACCACACGCCCGAGGACAACACCACGCCCGAAGGCAACAGCCCTTAAAAAGCACTGGGCAAATACATGTGCACCTTGCCCAAGGGTGCCCCGAGCGCGTGCTGTTTACGTACGTAGAAACGGGCACGAAGAAACAAAGGAGAACTTAAACCTGACCGGACGAAAACACAACGAGCTTTTTTTCCAAAAGTCCCCTGACTCTCTGGCGAAGAGCCAGGGGCGAAAACCAAACAATACTCCCGAAGGAGTTCTGCTCCCTGAAGGAGTAACAACGTCCCCAAGGGACAAACTTTGACTTAACTGACCCACCCGACAGTGGTGCCCTTCTAGACTTGCTGAATAGAGCAGGTCCCACCTGGGATCTCCGCCGTCGTGATCACGGATACTCCTGCGCCAGGTAAGTAACAAGTAACACAACGAGCGCCGAGCTTTTTAAGTACATAGAAACAGGCACTGAGAAACAAAAGAACCCAAACCGGACCGGAGCAAAACGGAACCGACAACCACCCACAGAATCGCCAACAATCTCTCACCATCCACACCCAGCATAGGAAACGAAAGAGTCTTTGTTACTGCTAACAAACCATCAAAGATCAGAACAACACGAGGCCAAAACAACACACGCCCAAAGGCAACAACACGCTGGAAGGCAACCACAGCGCAGAGGGACACGGGGGGGGGGGGGAGTCCACCTGCCAATCACAATTTACAGTTTATTTACAGTATATACAACTATTTACATATAACAAAACAAAACTCCCGAAGAGATCAAACGAGCCCGGCGGGGGGGGGGGGAACGTCCACTCTCTTCGGGAACTCAAACTGAACTGGGCAAATACAGGTGCACCTTGCCCAATGGTGCCCCGGAGGCAGTTATGGCAAAGGGTAACCTCATTATCCCCACACTTAAACAACCTCCACAACCGGATGCAGTTTAAAGTCCTACCCAGGACACAACGAGCGCCGAAGCTTTTTTCCAAAAGTCCCCTGACTCTCTGGCGAAGAGCCAGGGGCGAAAACCAAACAATACTCCCAAAGGAGTTCTGCTCCCCGAAGGAGTAACAGCGTCCCCAAGAGACAAACTTTGACTTTACTGACACCACCCGACAGTGGTCCCGTTCTAGACTGGCTGAATAGAACAGGTCCCACCTGGGAGCTCCGCCGTCGTGATCTGGGATACTCCTGTGCCAGGTACAACGAGCGCCGAAGGCAGACTTTAGCACTTATTTGAGAGCATTGGGTTAGATTATTACACGTTTTTTTTCCAAAAGTCCCCTGACTCTCTGGCGAAGAGCCAAAGGCGAAAACCAAACAATACTCCCGAAGGAGTTCTGCTCCCCGAAGGAGTAACACGTTTTTTTTTCCAAAAGTCTCCTGACTCTCTGGCGAAGAGCCAGGGGCGAAAACCAAACAATACTCCCGAAGGAGTTCTGCTCCCCGAAGGAGTAACAACGTCCCCAAGGGACAAACTTTGACTTAACTGACACCACCCGACAGTGGTCCCGTTCTAGACTGGCTGAATAGAACAGGTTCCACCTGGGAGCTCCGCCGTCGTGATCACGGATACTCCCGCGCCAGGTAAGTAACACGTTTTTTTTTTTCAAAGTCCCCTGACTCTCTGGCGAAGAGCCAGGGGCGAAAACCAAACAATACTCCCGAAGGAGTTCTGCTCCCCGAAGGAGTAACAACGTCCCCAAGGGACAAACTTTGACTTAACTGACACCACCCGACAGTGGTCCCGTTCTAGACTGGCTGAATAGAACAGGTTCCACCTGGGAGCTCCGCCGTCGTGATCACGGATACTCCCGCGCCAGGTAAGTAACACGTTTTTTTTTTCAAAAGTCCCCTGACTCTCTGGCGAAGAGCCAGGGGCGAAAACCAAACAATACTCCCGAAGGAGTTCTGCTCCCCGAAGGAGTAACAACGTCCCCAAGGGACAAACTTTGACTTAACTGACACCACCCGACAGTGGTCCCGTTCTAGACTGGCTGAATAGAACAGGTCTTACCTGAGAGCTCCGCCGTCGTTTTCACGGATACTCCTGCGCCAGGTAAGTAACACGTGCTTTTTTTTTTCAAAAGACCCCTGACTCTCTGGCGAAGAGCCAGGGGCGAAAACCAAACAATACTCCCGAAGGAGTTCTGCTCCCCGAAGGAGTAACAACGTCCCCAAGGGACAAACTTTGACTTAACTGACACCACCCGACAGTGGTCCCGTTCTAGACTGGCTGAATAGAACAGGTCCCACCTGGGAGCTCCGCCGTCGTGATCACGGATACTCCTGCGCCAGGTAAGTAACACGTTGCTTTTTTCCAAAAGTCCCTTGACTCTCTGGCGAAAAGCCAAAGGCGAAAACCAAACAATACTCCCGAAGGAGTTCTGCTCCCTGACGGAGTAACAACGTCCCCAAGGGACAAACTTTGACTTAACTGACACCACCCGACAGTGGTCCCGTTCTAGACTGGCTGAATAGAACAGGTCCCACCTAGGAGCTCCGCCGTCGTGATCACGGATACTTCTGCGCCAGCCTTACCCTGGGAGCTCCGCCGTCGTGATCACGGATACTCCTTCTAGACTGGATGTCGTGATCTGGGATACCCCTGTGCCAGGTAAGTAACACGTTGCATCCTTTAGCACTAATTTGAGAGCATTGGGTTAGATTATTACACGTTGCGCTTATGTTATATGTACCACGTCTATGACACGTTGGTTATAGTGACAAATGTTACTCTATATTTTTCAAAGAAATACAGTTCATATATATTCTTTATCTGTATAGATAAACTACTTATCTTTAGTCCAAAAGTGTCTCTTGCTACAGATCTGATTAGTTTAGACCCGCCCTAAGCATAAATTTGAAATTTTTATATCAAAACTTTTCGCCACGCCCACTTTAGTAGCTTCTCCGTAAAGGAGTTTCGGTCAGTCTGTACTCTTCTGAAGGTTACAGAGTGCTTTATTGTGATATCACTAATAACCTATACCCTAAGGAGTGTTTACGGTCTTATCATTTACCAAGTTAGGTCTACTTCTAATTTGCATTTGAAAAACATTTTTTTAGTAAACTGCTGGAAATACATAAAACGTCTGTTAAACAGAATATTTTCTTAAATATAAAAAAGATACTTTCTTTAAAATTTTACAGAATATTAACTGTAAATTTCCATTTGTATAATAATACAAACTTAGTTCGTAAAGCAAGTGAAATACGTAGAATTTCTGTAAAAATCAAAGAACTTTTTATGTAAATTATAAACTTCAGAAATTTGCTGAAAATTCTACAGAACTTAACTGTAAATTCGCCAAAATTTTTTACAGTGTATACTGGAGCCGGAGTTGGCTTGGGCTTCAAGTTTATCGAACTTGGAAAAGGCCCGGAATGGGGGTCACTGGAATTGGAGGGAGGGGGAGGGGCGGAACTCCCCATCCTTTAATCCTCTGGAATTGTATTCGGTACATTCACTAGTTCTGTTGGTTGATTGCTGAAAAATTGGTATCAAGATGATTTTTCGGCGCTTATATGGGGGCACTTATCAGTGGCGTAGCCAGGGGGGGGACGGGGGGCGAGTTGCCCCCTCTGGAAAATCTTGGGGGAAATTTTGAAAGTGAATATATGGTGAAATTTGCACATGATCTGGTAAAAATTTAAATTTCTCAACCAGTACACTTTACTTATTTACATGGGCGTCAATCCTGGGGGACGGGAACTTGCATTTCGATGGGTGGGGTACACAATATCAAACGTCCCCCCCACACACACACATTTGCGTTAAAGAGTAGTCTCGTGGCTCTATTTGACTGGCTTTTTGAGTGGTATGTAGGTTTGTTGGGCAATTATTAAGTGTCTCGATGCAGATTCTGAATGTAGATTTCGTCAGGGAAATCTTATTTAATGACAAAATTTCTGCGCGCTTCGCGCGCATGCGTCACGGTTTGCACTCCTTCTCATGACCATTAAAAAGGTAATTATACATGGAACTATTCTGATCACAATACTTTCCGAAAACAGACATACATCTCCAAACATCAATATGGGATCATTCAATCAGTTGCAGAGGGGAGGGCCATTCGGCCATGCCCACCCTCACTGATGCCTGTTTTTTTAGTTCCTAAAAATACGTAAATTTTTTAACACAAATTGTACTTCAAAAGGTAACATACGTGGCACCAGATTGCACGTAAGGACACCTAATTTTTCAAAAAAATTCTTAAACCCCACCCCCAGGCCAGCGGTCACACAACATACTGCATGTCCCCCTTGAGAGAAATCCTGGGCACGCCACTTCATTCAGTCTAATTTGTAGCATGATGTGGAAGGTTGAAAGTACGTTGTTGCCGTTAAACACTTTTCAAAAAATTTTACCGAGCGCTTCGCCGAAGTTATTATCGGTATAGATGGTGATTGTTAATACACTTACGACTATAAAGCATTCTGAAAACGCACTTGCTAATCCTTCACACCTTTGCTATACTACGATCAGCTCCAAAAATATCCCAAAGATAGCACCATTTTGCATCTAAGCAACCTTAACAAAAATTTCTGAAAAGGGGAGGGCTACCCCCTCCCCTTAGACCCCTCCCCCAGGATGACACCTTTACATAGTGACAAAGGAAGGAATCCACTGCTGTATACAAACGCAGGGTGAATAAAAAAGGTGCAATTTACGCGCCGCCACTGCAGTTAGTAAAAACATCCAGACAGTCGGAAAAATTAGAATTCACTAAATTATGGACATTTTCCAGCCATGTACGATCAGCTCAAAAAATATTCCAAAGATAGCACGGTTTTGCACCTAAGCAGCCTTAAATTAACAACAATTTCTCAAAGGGGAGGGGGACTTCCCCTCCCCTTAGACCCCTCCCCCAGGACGACACATTTATGTAGTGACAAAGGAAGGATCCCACTGCTGTATACAAAACGCATAACAAAGTGCAATTTAAACGCCTCCACCAGACTGGCCTCCACTCAGGTGGAAAAAAACATCCAGCCGGTCGGAATTTGGAACCTTCACACCCCCAAATATATCACCCTAGCGACGGGCCTGGTCGGGTCCATGATCTCCGACAATGATCCACGCTGCGAAGCGTTGTTTCAGCTATTTTGGGACATGATGAAAATAACATTTTGAGGTAATTCCGTGGACTCCGTGTATTTCACCTGGCAGATCATCTATGATGGTCATGTTAACTTTGACATGATAATTCTTATTAGAATAGGACAACGTCAGTCATCATAAAGGGGGGGGGGGGAGAAAAGGGCCTATAGGAAGACGCTCCCTCTTCAAAACCAAAGGGATTGGTTTGTGCTAAGTCATGTATGTCCCCCGCCCCCCCCCCCCACACACACATTTGAATAAGGATTGACGCCCCTGCTTATTTAAAAGTATATGCCACACTGGCACAACCAGTCCTCATGAAGGTTTTCAGAGATGGAACGATGACACCATGCTTATAGTTGTACTTGTTATGTTTTACTATCTGTTTTATACAGCATGGGATCTCTCGACCTCTGACAGGGGACTCTGTCCTTTTACTGTATACTTCCAATGTTTCTTGATAATTAAAGGAGCAGCATTGTGGTATATGCAGTTTGTTAGAATGGGTCAGTGGTCAAGTGCTATAGGACAGGTCCTCGTAAAATTTGGACTGATTGTGGTGAATGTGGTGAACTGATGAAGGGAAAGGTGTATCAGGGTTCACTTAATTACTGTACTTCACCCATTGTGATTCTAAACTACGACTCAAGAAAAATTCACCAAGACAAGCAAGATAAAAAAAACTTCCTAAAGTAATAAGAATTCTTGGTGATGTATTCAATATACATTTAGCACCAAATGTGGCACCATTTTGCATCTAGCTCCCCTTACATGAGCAAAAATTTTCCGAAGGGGGAGGGGGACACCCCTCCCCTTAAACCCCTCCGCCACGACGGCGGTCAGTCACATCAGCCAGGTCAGAGGAGAGCACCCGGACAAAATTTGAACCTGCGGAGAACACTGATTATTAAGAAGCAGATCACTAATTGGGGGAAATCTTGGTGCTCTTGCCCCCCCCCCCTGACAAAAAACCTGGCTACGCCACTGGCACTTATGACAGGTGTTTCACTACTGCTAAGTATAAACCGTAGGTCATAAAACTATTTGTGTTCAAAATAGTAGGCCTTATCAAAAAAGATATGAACCCTTGCGATCTCAATTCGATCTCGCACAGCCGATCGTGAATATTTCCTACACCAAATATAAAAGAGAATTCTAGTGTAAAAATCATTTATATATAAAATACGCGCATATTTTACTGTACTCAGTTTTGGTTCTAACGAATCATGCCATTTTACTAGCATATATATAAGTTTGTACTTTCATTCAGTTGTGTACAAAAGTATTCTCATCGAAAAGTTTCCATTCGATCTCCTTAAATGCCCTAAGATTCGCTAATGAGTCCTGCAGTGGCGGGGCCAGGGGTTGATAAGTGGGATACCAAAGAAGATGATGTCGTAATCCCACCCCAGATAACCCCAGGAAATCAATGTAAAGTGTGCAAATGAGTATTTACGATACTTTACACCCGGGCTGGACCCTTCCTTTGTAACCTTGTACGAAGGTAACGCCTAAGGGGACTCCCCTTTGAGAAATATTTAATTGTTTGAGGTAGCTTCGAAGCAAAATGGTGCTGTCTATGGCAAAGTTCGAACTGATTATGTGTTAAGAAAATATCACTATTTAGTGATATTTGGCTGTGGCATGGCATCCCTCCATTGCTGGTGCCATGAGTTCAGCATATGGCCTTCTGGAAGCTCTACACCACCCACATTTCTTGACTAGTTTGACGGATGCATACCTGTATTATTTGCCTGCCATTTCGAAATTGGTCACGCTGCACTGATGATTCCATAACCGGTGTAGTCGGGTAGATTTGTGACAAAATGTACCTTAACCCAAAAAAAATTCCTACAAGTGAGATTTGAGTGGTTTTTGGTAGATTTGGAGGTGGGGAACAACATATCAAAAATCCACCAAAATCGGTTCATGAGATATTTATTTAAATGGGTCATTTCCAAAATGGCCGTTTTTACGTCATTGTAAAGGCGAATGCATCTAAAATAACACTTTTTGCTGATTGCAGAAAGTTTTGCTGTACTCAAATTTTGTTTGGCATGATGGTATTATGATTAAATTGACCAACAGTACTACTGTAGACCTGAAGCTTTCATAATTCACCTATGATCTGACACTAAAGTCACAAAAACCACCCAAAACGACTGTTCTCTGCCTACTACAGAATACATGCAAGATTAAAAAGTCTTCTTGGTTTCTTGCATTCAGGTTTCCAGGGGTATGGTGTTATTACTAAAGCATTTTTATAATGTAGATAGCTACCAAGTGGCAGAGCACACTGGAGAGAGAAATAAAATTGTGATTCGGTCCTTCAACAGGTTTGTCCGGGGGGGGGGGGGCATGGCCCAGGATTTTTCCCAGGGACCCAAGCCTCTGGCGGGAGGGGCAACCCAAAGACTTGAAAACCGCAATGGGTTGCCGGAAGGATATTGAAAGCAAAATTTTTGGCTCCCAAAGCGTGCCGAAAATGTTTGGTTAGAGAACTTGAACGTTTTGGGGTTTTAGGAAAGAAAATCTGAAAAATTGGGGGGGGGGGGGTTATCGAAGAATCTGCTGTACACTGCATATTCAAGTAAATCGTCGGGGGATGCTGGACGTCTTCGAGGATTACATATTTCATCGTACCTATAAAGGCTCCCTGACGAAATTGGAAAAGTTCCTTGGAGTCATCCTTCCCTGATGGGGGCCATGGCCCCTGTAACCATCTGGCACCACCCTAGTTTGTCCGTGTCTGTTTTCAAGAACGTTACAATCAAAACTATATACTTCCCATGTAATGTTCAATCCAACACGGCAGTGACTGTTTAGTAGTTGATTTAGGGTTGTTATTTGTTGAATATTCGGATGTTCCCATTTTCACACAATTGAATGTCATGAAGCTGTGCTTTTTTTGGAAATAAGTCTCTTGTCAGTTCAAGTGGTAGCATGGCCTGTTTGCTGTGTATAAGTTATGACCCTATCCCCGTAGAGTTTACCCTTTGCCCTTACGATAGGCTATCACATGTGCAATTAATGGGCAAAGCAGTCGTGTTAAGTGTAGTTACAGCTTATTAGGATCCTCTTTAGCTTACATATACGGTACTTAAATCATTTCTATGTCACCGACAGTAGAATACATGGAATCGAACATTGCAAATAAGAAGACACTGGGTTAAGCATGCTCGCCGGTTTGGTCGCATCCATTTACAATCAAATTAGCAGTGAAAAACCTACACAATGCAGTTACATTTAATAGTTAAGATATACAATTGCAGTACCTGCCATCTAAAGCTTTCTAAGATTGGCGGCTGGACCATTCAACTCCTGAGTTTTGAAATTTTTAAGAGTAGGCTACTATTTTTGTCGTTTTTAGACAAAACATCTTCATACTGAAATTATTTGGGGCTTCAGTCCCTCCCGAGAGGCCCTGAATTAAGCTGGTGATTATACGGTATTTTTCCCGGAGTAGTTTAATATTTGAGTGTGCCATTTCAACACCTACTATGTGCAATTGAGCTGATGTTATTGTGAGTCTGGATAGTTAGCTATAGTGGTAGATTCGCTCTTTGCTACTTCCACGCTGTGCGTTACTGAGGCAGCCTCGGGCCTATAGTTGGGTTGATTTGAGACAAAATGTGCCCACCCAGCCCTCACCCGCCTAATTTATGTAGTAAGGATTTCAATCAGTTTTGGCAGCATTGGACTTGAGAGCAACACCTTGACAGTCAAATAAACTTCTTGAGTCCCGAAGAAATTAGTGTCACCTCTGAGGAAACCTTGGCTAACTCTATGTCCGTAACGGTTTACTCGTTGAAACCCTCTCCAATTATATCAAGTCTGTCAAAATCTGTTCAAAAAAATTGATTATAATGAATTATTTGCAAAATAGCTGATGTCATGGTGGTCTTGGTGGACATGTTAATATGCATGTCTATAAAACTTGCACTTTTTCCTGATCACAGGAAATTTGTTCCACCTATGTTCGATTGACTAAATGTTATTACATTTGAATTTAAAACCAGTAGTACATTTGACCTGTAGCTGTCCGTTGTGTTGTGTATGTTGGCGCAATGCTCTTGTAAACTGTATATCTTTGTGCAGGAACAGACGGGGGGGGGGGCAAGTGAGAGGCATATCCCCCCATCCTTGGTGGGACACAGCAAGCAAGTGACCAAAGGAGGTTAAATCATAAACGTTAAGTAGGTAATCAGTGCAAAATTTTTACTGCAAATGATGCATTATGGATGTGTACTTTTCAGAATATGATGGATGCTCTATACCAGTGGTTCCCAACGGGGGCGTTATAGCCCCCTGGGGTGCATTTTCGCAACTTGGCGATAAAAGCCAAGTGGGCAGCAGGGGGGCGTTTGCAAAAAGGAGATACTAAATTTAATCAAGGCTTTAAAAGATATAAAGTATCTTCCTTTAGCTGAACTTTCAAATTAGTATGCAATAAATTGGAGATAAAGGGGAC
Organism: Holothuria leucospilota; assembly: GCA_029531755.1. Taxonomy (NCBI): domain Eukaryota; kingdom Metazoa; phylum Echinodermata; class Holothuroidea; order Aspidochirotida; family Holothuriidae; genus Holothuria; species Holothuria leucospilota. The sequence continues at coordinate 24,022,071 of CM055962.1, read as the reverse complement.
TCAGCAAGTCGAGTATATAGGTCTAACTTTCCCTCTCTAGGTTCACTACAAAGTTGGTGAATTATCTCATCTGCTAGATGCCAGGAAATCGCATTTAACAGTGCTGCATTTCAAAAAAACTTGAATTTACGGACGGCGTGTGTTGCAGAACAATATGGTACAACTAATTGTGTTAACAGTTGATTAGAACTTCAGTTGAAAAGTTCCCTATCTATGAAGCGGTGTCTCTGTCTCGAAGGGGTTGTCTCGGACTCGAATATTGAGGTTTGGACCACAATATTGTTACATACGCATGGCCTAAAGCAGCAGTTGTTTCGCAGCCTTGCATGATATAACAATAACTAGGCTGAGTACTTGAGCTAATAAAAGAAAGACCAGATAACATTTTTGAAGTGACTGACTTTGAAGGGGGATTGTACTCCTGCCGGAATAGAAAGCTTTTTGTGGGTCGGAGAAATTGAAATAAGGAGATATGTTAAAATGTTTCTTTTACTTTTTTAGCCTTTAGAATGAGGAAGTCTGCCCTACTAGACTCCACCTTTTTTGAAGACACGATATAACTTACTAGGCAAAGAGGATTTGTGGCAACAGCAGTCAAATAAATCATGTGTATTAGCTTCCAGGAAACGACTTGGAGGGTGTAACAAATTTGTAATCAGAGATTATCCAAATCCCTTGAAAAATCTGCAAAAATTATTAACTTGGTTTGAAATAATAGTTTTGTTATTTCATTCATTAGTAAAGCAGGAAAATATAGGGATGGTATTACCGATAACCCAACCACAGATTCTGGAAATAGTATTCATTAGATTGTTTTTCAAGATGTTTTTACGTTAATTATTCCCAGCTACGTAAATACTTCCTGGTCCTGTTATTTTTCACAATTTAAAAAGTATAATGAAGACATAATCCCACAAATTTTGATAAACGGATTGTACAAGGTTAACTTCATTGAGCAGACAGTCTGCCGTGTGTCAATGGATTTTGTACTCGTACCCTTACTAACAACTCAGTTGTTCCCAACTGGGCGGAATCGCCGCCTGAAGGTTTTTCGCAACTTTGGAGGGGATAAGAGCCAAGAGGTGGCAGTGGGGGCATTTGAAAACAATGAGATCATACTTAATTCAAACGGGGCTAAAAAAGATACCAACTGTTTTCCTCTAGCTGAAGTTTCAAATAGGTATGCAATAAAATGGCTTTAGTTAACAAGTCGAGTAGGTCTAACATTCCCTCTTAAGGTCCACTACAAAGTTGTGAATTATCTCATCTGCTAGCTCGCAGGAAATCGCATCAAACACTGTTGAATTTCAAACTTTTCTCTAAGAGGACCCCATACCTTCATCAGTGGCGATGGGGGGGGGGGGGGCAATGGGTTCCATAGATCAAAGTTGTCTTGCCACTATAATCTCAAATGTAATTCTTGCCTTGATGTTCGGGTATAGAAGGACATACTGACATAATCGACAATTGTAGATAATTGAAAAAGGAAGTAGCAAAAGGAAAGTAGGGTATTAAATGTCTTCCTAAATGCTATATTTCTTCCTGCGAATTTGGGCTATCTGTAATAGGCCTAATAACCTGTGTAGGACACCTTGAGTAGCATACGTCTTCCAAAGCCCCATGCAGCCACTATCATCCGTCTTCCCACCCACAAGACAAGCCAACCGCAGAATCAAAGAAAACTTCCATTACTTGCTACTAAAGGACAAATGGTCAAAGGGTGATTTAAAATGCTTCATTAGCTCTGGTGCTGGCAATCTCGTCCATACTGCAAAACTTCAGGAGGCATCGCCCCTGGTCCCCCACAGGGACATTGCCCCATCAGGGACAGCCAAAGGGCCTCTAGACTCTCTGTCCATGGGGAACACTCATGGGCGTAGGAGCCCAAGTTGATGGGGGGGGGGGGGGCTGTAACGACTTGCCCGAAAAATAAAACCAAAAATTTCCGCGGGCCCCACGCGCGTTCGACATGTTAATGTACGTATCATATAGGCATGCATCGGCTTTATCATACCGCATGCCAATTACATACAATCATTTGCCGTGTTACTACCCTTCCATATTGATTATAATTTTTTTGATTTCTGTCATGGGGGTGAGGGCATCCGTTATGTTGTGTGATCCCTGGCCTGGGGGAGCAGTGTCTACCTCTCCTTTTAAAATTTTTGAAAATTCTGGTGCCACATATGCTATCTTTGAAGTAAAATTTGTATTAAAAAATGTACGTATTTTAGGTACTAGAAAACAGTCGGCATCAGTGATGGGGGCATGGCCCACTGGTCCCCCTAAATACACCACTGATAATCATAGTATAATTTTAACCATTAAAAAACACACTGATGAACTTCTCCCGACTCTATAGGTGCTGGTGCAATGAGCTGGAAACGGTTGGGAACCACTGATCTAAACAAATAGTTTGGTATCTGAATGTCAAAATGGAATTTCAAAGTTGGAAATCAACTGCTATAATTATGACTTTAACAGTTAAAATATTTGGTTTCATAAGGAATAGGTTAACTTTGAAGGTCAAGTTCGGGACAGTTTTAGTCCTTTTTTGCCTTTCCCGTGTTCCTTTGCTGACGACTCGAGGCACATGAGACGTCACCTTGAGATATTTTGAAGCAACCAGTATGGGACCTCAGCACTTAAGAATTAGAGTCATTGAATGGTTATGCTTTCTCTCGCTTATAGACCTGGAAAAATGTTAAAGTTAGCTAGATTACGAGGGCCTTGTAACAATTGTTAAAGAGCCTGCAAATTCATAAAATTTGAAAAAAATTACATTTAGAAGTAAAAATTACATTTCAAATGACCTGGTTTTCAAAAATGAGATAAGTAATGCAACTTTGACTTCAAATTCTATTTATATAGCTATACATCTTTCCACTGTATACGAATTTTCAGCCATTGATCTAATTCCTGTGAAAAGATATCAGCTTTCAAAATACCACGAAATGGCGCTTTCACCATTCTCCCTGAAAACATGGTATTGTGCAATACTATTCTGAGGTTTTTAACCTCAGAACACCCTTAGCCTCAGCACTAAAAATGTCACAAGGATCATTCAGTTTTACATAAGCCCTTTAAAGTGTACAGTTACGCGTCTCTATTGTGCAGTTTTTATTATAAAACCATTATACGAGGGCATTCAAACTTTCAATGGAAAGTTGTCTTCGACGTCATTGTGACGTCATCATTGTGCTTTTTGCAAGGTAACTCGAAACATTTAGTCCAAGATAGTCATAGAAACATTTTCACCCATAAAATTTGCCAATAAAACTTACATTACATACACCTTTTTGACATAAAGTAGGAAAAAGGGTTTAAAAAGCCGCCATTTTGGATTTGACCTAATTTCGGTCCTTTCCATAGGTGGATTTTGGTGGATTTTTTCCTGGGTATACTATACACCTCAATTGATACAAAACTGCATAAAACTCACTTGTAGGAATTTTTTTAGGGTCAAACCCTATATCTACCCGACTAGTGTGTCCTTGTGTCTTTACGTCAATTGCCGGATATTTGAAAATTACATCTAACAATGTTTAATTTTCAAACAATTCTCCAGGAAGGACCTCAGACCTATCTTCAGGGCTTCGCACTTTCAGCGCTGAAAGCTCCGGCTTCGCTTTTACAACGTACAGCGCTCAAAATGAAACTCTGCATGGATCCATGCTGGACTCATAAGCAAATATTTTATAATTATTTTTGTTGTCAGATAACACCTACATACATTGTCAAACTGGTGAGACTATGTGTGGTAAAGTACCGAAGAGCGGTGACGCCACCAGAGTTTCAAAAGTGGGGAACGGGAATGATTTATGTGCGCTTTGTCCCCTGCAAACTGTACACCTTTGTACAGAAAAAACTGGGAAAAGTAGGGAAAGGCCATGACGGTAGGTTGGGGCTTGCATTCACTTTAACGGGGCTACTAAGGCTGATGAAGGGACACTCTAGGCAGTCGGTACATTTGCAATATTCTGTCGGTACAATCACCTCCCCCTCTCATTAAGTTAGGTGGGCTCCGTCACAGCCCTGTCGCTAAAATCTTAATGGTGTCCGTGCAACCAAATGTTACCAGTTATGGATGTAACCAAAAGTCGAATTTATGATTCATGATTCTCACTGACAATAACAGTACACATCATTTGAATACAGAGTTGTGGGTGAGGATATTTTGTCCCATTTTGAGTGACATGTTTGCAATTTTCCGAACTCATCCGAGTGCAGATGGAGTAATTTTCTGTTTAAAAACACTAAAAAGCACTTCTCTTCAGCTGTATCCTTAGCAGTTTTCAAATGAAAATTGGACGCACTTCTTCTCAGGGTTAACACGTTAGTGGTTATTATTAGCCTTTGAATTACATACGCTTATAGTGCATGCACTTATCAACTCGTTCCCTTCATGTGTATACTGACAAATAGGTGGCCCTGCCTTTGGCGTAATTAGAAAACCCGTGTACATTTTCAATAGCGTATTCATTACTTACCCAAGCAACTATTCGAATTGTAATTCCGGACTCAGGCACACCGGACTAGAGGAGAATTAGTCGGGACTCATGCCGTGCATGCACGGATGATGTCCTCACTTTTACCCGAGAGTTGCGTGGTAGTGTGTTGGGAAGCGAGCGGTGGGCCTTGTAGCCGGAATATGCGCTAATTTTTCCTTTCCTCCATTTATAAATGTTCACTTGTGAACACAGAATTGTAGGCGAAATTCTATCAACTTAAAATACCTTCTTTCACTTAGAATTAAAGTAACAGATTTTTGTAATTTTCTGCCTCTTAGTTAAATGAATAGTGTATGACAACGTGTACAGAGAGTTATCCATTACACACAGGACGGTATTGGGTACACGGGGGTAATACTTCCTTTCCCATGGATACATTAGAACCGGAAACGTCTTCGTTTGAAAATTATTGTATAAATGAAGTATAGATATTGAACTTGTACAGAAAACTTCTTATCTTAGAATTTCAGTAGAAATCTTCAACATTAGCGGCAAAGCAACTTATCTATCTTAATAGTTTTTAGGAGAAAAATTAAAATAAAAAATATTGTGTGAGTGACAGACTCCATCAACGAACCCGAAAACATATTGTATTTAAATTGGGTTGTGTGGTTATCTAGTCGGGCACTTGGCTGAAATTTAGCAGGGATTTGTGATTGCTAAAACCAGTGGCTTTGCACTGGTGTATTAAAGATAGTTTATACTAGGGCCGAAAACGAAATTTATCCCAGACTTTGCTATATTTTGTCGATATTTCAGACTGTGACTGTGACAGTCAACAAATTCAACTCAGCTAACGCCCAACCATATTTTTACAGAATATGCTATTTGAATATTGTCATAGTGTTAAATAACCAAAAACCAATCCGAGTAATATATAGTAAATATAAAATAACATACTTTGCATTTCTTCACACATATCATACATATACCATATACACATGTTCCAATCTGTAGAATCACTTAACTCGGAACTTTTTAGCCTAGGACCGGTCTTTGAGTGAGACCAGTGCTTCAGTAAGGCGTCTTCAAAATGACAATCATCAACATCGGGCGAGGGAAATTTTGTAATGAATTTAATAGAGCCCGTCGTTAAAGTTAAGTATATAATTTAACTGAGGCCGGCAATCCTTTCAGTTTTGTACTACGTTTCGTTGCAGTGTTGCTACAGAGTAGGCATAGTTTGACAACAGCAGGAGCGGGTAGACAAGTCCATACTTACGTAAATCAGGGGGTAATAAATGGCGGCCCAACTGGCGATCCAGTCCGTCTCACAAAGCAAAATAGCATTTGTAAACAGTATTCAACAGAGCTCTGACTTAGCCGGGATTAAGGTGTGATGTTCGACAAAATAGGTCCCCGTGATTCCGGGACTTAGCCGAAACCTAGCCGGAGAAATACGGTTAAACGATTACCCGGTCACCGAGACTTATAAGTTTATCCAGGATATAAGCGGGGATGCACAGTATTTCAGACGTACTTACTCCATTAAGTCGGCGAGGATGCTCCCTTTGCCGGTCTCCGGGGCCTCATGGTATGTCATTGTTAAGTGAATAAGATAATTAACTGAACTAACTTTTCGCTGTACTTTTCTTTAATCTCTAGAGTTATAGGTCCAAAATACTAGAACAGAAAAGTCCAAATATGTTACTTGACAACAAATCCACGGATTCTAATGAACGAGCCTCCAGTATGACGGCTACATTAAATATGGTTTGAGCTGTCACCATAAAAAAGGGAACTCCAAGTATGTGTTCAACACGACTAACGAACTGTAAGATTTATAAGTTATATTGATAACAGTTCTGCAGTTTATAGAACAGTCGATAGTGATCAATCAGATGATTTACAAAGATGAAAATCTTTTGAATGATGACACGGTCCGAAGTTCACACAGCAAGAACGGAGATCATACTTGCTTGTCGGGCTTCCTCCATGGCGAGGGCGCTTACCCTTAACTTCATTAAGCAAGCTTGATGAAGTAAGAAACAATCAAGAGCGGATATGCGTCCTGAAACTTGACAGCCCTTTCCCTTTTCTTATTTCACCGGGTGTTCCGAAATTGAATATAATGCATTCGAAAACGAACATTAAATAAATATTGCAGCCGGTCAATTTGATGATTTAGGAGATCTCTGTGCAGTTCTGTACCTAGGGTTACGTGACACTGAGGCAAAGGGTGAATACAATAAAGACCCTACTCGTATTATGACTCTCAGAGAAGGTATATGATTTTAATTGGTAACCATGGTTCAGGCATGAATGACCCAACGCAGTCGAAGAGTGCGATAGCTTCCGTCTCCCCCCCCCCCCCCCCGAAATATTTCACCGTGTCTGAAATGGCATTGAATGCGTACTAAATAGACCACAAACACGATTTGAATGGTGGATTTGATGATACAGGGATATTATGGGTGGTGAGGGTTGATGTTGGTAGGAGTCGAGAACATTAATTCCTCTGAAGCTGTGCAACAGTAAGTAATACTGACAAAAATGCCCATGATGGAAGCGCACGAAGTGCGCAGAACTGTTGTATTTTAAAGACAGTTTAGAAGTTTTTGCGTCATTTTTCATTACCATAGTTATGCATTACGTTTAATTTCATCCCTCTTTCCCCCTCTCCTTTGCTTCAATTTGCATTTCAAGCAGTTTGAGCTGACCTTTTCTGCTGAAACCGTCCGATGGTGCAGTTTTCTTTGAAGATACCGCTGTTCGTTGAGAAGGATGAGTAATGGTTGGAGTTGCATAGGGCTATGGAAAAAGAATTTCACTAAAGCTGTCATAGTGCAAGGGAAATATGCAAGGTGGATGCCTGAGGAGAGCCTAAAAATAGCCTTTTGTAATTTTTTTTACCTAATGATATACTTCTTTTTACATAGTCTCAGTACACCCTGGGAAGGCTTAGCCAGAGTTATGACCTAGCCAATAACTTCCTAGGTAAAATAAACAGGGAAAGTAGGTTAAATATCCCTACGTAAATGTTGAATATTTTACAAAGATTTTAAATCAATTATTAATTTAACCAGGAAAAAGTTACTTTTGACTCGAGTTTCCTGATATTTTCTAACCAGGGAATTCTTGGCTAAATATGTGACCACGATCCTCGTTACATTTACCTAGGGTGGCTTTTAAGGCCGATTTATACCTCAGTATAGCGCTAAAAGGTATATGAAAGTTAAACACTGTTCACCTTTGTCCGTGATTCACATGTCCGTGATTGGCCCGGAAGAGCAAGGGTTGCCACATAAATAGTTCTTATAGCTTTGTACAGCGTGAAAAATTTAGAAGTATAAATCGGCCATTAGACTGCACGATTACACTTGTTATCGGTGAGGTAACCGACGTAATATGTGTATTTGTCTTATCTTGGAGAATGTGGGGATTGTTTGTGTAGGCCATCCTCCCTTGGCAAAAGATATATATTCCTTTTTGCTTCGGGAATTCCCATGAGAAGAGGGGAGGCTACAGGAAAAGCCACCAAACCGTAGACTAGCAATGCAATAACAAAGTTAGGAGTAGAGGTCGAGTATAAGGCTCCGAGTGCGAGTATGAGTACAAGGACACGAGTGGGTACCCGAGTCTCAAGTCCACAAGAGTACAAAGCCATGAGTATGAATACTTGTGCAAATAGGCCTAGGCTACAGAAAAATGGTCTCGAATACGATGAGTACGAGTACGAGTATGAGTAAACTTGTTAACATCAAATCTTTGTAAAAAAAAAAAAAAAACTTGCAAAGCTTTTACAAATAAATGCTGCATATGATTTTTACACACTACTATAAATACGGTAGTACATTTTGTATAAAACGAATGAAGAGCTTTTAACTAACCCAAGGGGTGATGAAAGCAGCGTTTGCGTTTTACGCCGAAATGGTTGTGTTTCTTTACGCCTTTCCGACACAAGCTTAAGCGCACATTACTTCTTCCGCTGTAAAAGAAAGCCACCAGGTCCCAGAATTAACTACCGATGATTTGTGAATTTGAGTCAAGTACATTATAGTAATACAGTATAATAACTTTGGAACAATGGTTCTCAAACGATGCCCTTGGTTCCGCATGCGGCCCACGACACCAAACCCCCAATCATTGATGCCCAAGCTGCTTTAAAGATTTATAGATATCATCTTCGACTAGAAATAGTGGATGTAGAAAATTACAAAAAATCAAATAAATTTGTTTTTCGAATTTTTTGTTTTGCTTTCAATACTTCAGGCGTGGATTAGGTTGGGGAACTCAACCAGTACGTGCCCCACTTTCCGCTCAAGTTATTTTTCGCATTACTAGCTGGTGAAAATTCTGAAAATACCAATGTCCTGTTTGTGATTTTAAGGACCTCAGGCTATCTAGGAAATAGAGGAAATCTTCCCCTGGAAAGCCGCAGGACACCCACCAAAAACGTACCTTTGGTGGCCTCATGTGAGGGCTACACTCTGTCAGTGGCTAAGCCAAGGCGTATGGCTCGGAAATCAGACCCAGCAGAACGAAAGGAAAATAGACAAGTAAAAGTCGTGAGGAATTTGCAATGTTAATGAATACCCAATGTTAAATGTGATAAAAAATCAGTACAATGTGATTAGAAATGCTACTTTGTCAGCAATTTTTGCGTTCGCCAATCGCAGCCGATTGTCTCATGTGCCCGTACATGGTGGACAACTGGAGTGAAAGTATTGTTTCAAGGCCCCATACTGATCCTACCATCGTTCACCCCCTACACGCAAAAAAATTTCCTGCATCGTCGAAGCGACCGGCCATTAGTCCGAGTAAGGCTGTTATTGAAAAATAGTATGATTTTGCAGTGGTGGTTAAGCAACATTCGAAGCTTCAGGTACTCAGGTTTTATTTAATGTTCTCATTTACAACAAGTTGAACCAGAAAGCCCGAAAGCTTAGTGACTTCTTGTCGAAAACAAATGATTTATTCCACTGAAGTTAATCCCTCAAAGTCATCATTTTGAGATACCATGTTCTATACGATGCTTTCACTGTTTGATATCTGGTGACCTCACATGATATTAGACCTCCACCAAAACAGAGGAGTTCGTGCAAACATCATGGATCATCCCCATGCAATATATAAGATCCCTCACACTTTATGTACGAGGTTTTCACAGTTTGACTTCTTTTTACCTCAAACGGCCGTTGACCACCACCAAAATAATGACTTATTGAACGCAGTGGCGCCGCCAGGATTGGTGATTGAGGGGGGGGGGGCACCACAGATGACGCCGTAATGCTACCTCAGTTAAGGCCCCACAGTCTGCGTAAATTGTACGTTTTTATGCGTCCCTGCGATTGTATAGAGTAGAGGGGGATTCTTTGTCACTACATAAAGGTACCATACTGGGGAGGGGTCTAAGGGGAGGGGTGTCCCTCTCCCCTTTGAGAAATTTTTGATAATTTAAGGTTGCTTAAATGCAAAATGGTGCTATCTTTGGGATAATTTTAGAGCTGATCATATACAGGGCTTGAAAAATTAGGTACCCGAGTGCCCAAGGGTACCCTGCCTGACGACCAGGGTAACAAAAATCAATAAATTGCTTCACAACAGATGCCTGACAGGGCACCATAACCCACTGTCAAAACTTAACTACTTCAAACATTTATTTCTATTCTGGCACCCACCAAAAGATACTGGGAAATCAAAATTCTCAAGAAAGAGGCTGCCCAGCAGGGCAACAATGCTCCAGAAAGATTTCCAAGCCACGATATATGGCTGGAAAATGTCCATAATTTAGTGAATTCTAATTTATCGGTATGTTGTCAGCAAACCTTCTGAAGCCCCCCCCCCCCTTTGGCTACTTTACTGCCTTTTATTCGGGGAAAGTTTTACACAAAAATACGTGCATGGAATCCACAGAAACATTCTTGGACTGTTTTCTAAATTTTCCTTTGCTTCATTGTGCATTATAAAAGGTTATATAAGGCTGGCAAACACCGGTATAAGGCCTCCTGGAAGCTCTAGATTAATTATATAAAATGGGGCATTGATATGATGCTTATTACCTGATATCCAAATGATGCTATAGAGTATGATGCCGAGTACTTTACAACTATCGTATTTTTACTAAGTCTGATAAAAAATCCAGACGAACAGCTTCTTGCAATGGGGCGTGTGGGAGGGAGGGACGGTATAGGCAGGACGGTAGCGAGCGGGGGTGTGGGGGGTGTCAAACCCCCCAATATTTGGTCGCCCGTCGGCAAATTTACGGTCTGTCGGCAAAAAGAGGAGAGGGAAATGAAAAGAAGAGGAAAAGAGGAGAGGAGGAAAAGAAGAGAAGAGAAGAAGGGAAAAGAAAGGGAAAGGAAGGGAGTGAAAGGGAAGACGGAGAATGAAAAGAAAAAAGAGAAAGAGAGAACGGGCCAGTCTGTTATAGGCTATTTCGATTTTCGGTCCTTTCGATTTTCGGCTCTTCATCTATTTGGGCCATTCAAGTTGAAGGCCCGTCGGCAAATTGATTATGCATGTGACGGCCGTATACGGCCGTATCAACGGCCGTCGGTGTAATTGGACGAGTGACTGAGTCCGTCGGCAACTCGGGAAAAGAAAGGGACTTAACGGCTTCCGTATAGGTGCACTATTTCGGGTCATATGGCATTCTTGAAAAACCACTTTCTGCACATGTACATTATTCCTCACTTTTATCATCACCATTGGGAGCAGCACCCGATTACCCATGGAGAGGGTATCCTTAGCCCGTCTTCTAAACCCTAACCTTGACTTAAAACACATTTTGCAAACTTCTGAGGATCCGGTCTACCCACAAACATCCTGGGAAAAATAATGCGTGCCGCGCATGTCTTCCCTTCACTGCAATCTCAGGCTTTTAACTTTTGAACACCGAAATGAAACAGATACAGAACCCATCTTCAGATTCTGGCGTTCAAAGCATATTTTGAACGATTGTGTTAAGATTCTGAACACTTTCTCTCCTTTTTTGAACGCCGGACGCCTATCCACTTATCGTAGCGTCTAGTGTTCAAATGCTGAACTCATAGAGTTCCAATTCTGAACGACAGGTTAAACTCCTGAAGTATAGTGGCATGACGGGAGGAATAGCCTTACACATAAGAATTAACCGGAATCTTTTACATTCGATAATGCATTATGAACCAAAATATACCAATCCTGCATGAGATTTAAGTTTTTACCGAGAGATTAAGCTAGAACCTCAGAGCTTCCGGGGGCGAAGCCCTACGGACTCTAACCAGGGGCCCTGCAGCCGGCCCAGTGTTTTAGCCAGCCCCTATTTGTGGGACAATGTCGCATAAACGGCGACAAATGTCGCACAAAAAAATCTGACACGCAAATTCTACCCGAGTGTAAATTTTGAGGTTCTTCATTAGGGCAGAAATTTACTCAAATATTGCACCATTTGCGATCTAGGCACCTTTCAAATTCCAAACATTTCCAGAAAATTTTCTTAGACTCCTCCCCCAGGCCACAGATCAGTAAATATCGCATTGAGTAAACGTCCTGGCCAAAACACTGGCGGGCCTCTTGATCCCAACCGCTTAAAACGATAGCGGCCTGACGAGAGGGATAGCCTAATGCATTAAAATTAATGGGAATCTTTGCATTTAATGATGCATTATGAACCAAAATATATCCATCCTGAGACTTAATTTTTCACCCAGAGATATACTTAAACCGCAGAGCTTCCGGGGGCTTCGCCCTCCGGAATCCACTAGGGGTCCTTAGGCGGGGTCCTGGACCCCACCCGCTAAAGCTCGTTTTCGCACTACGTTTTACCAGGTCCGTCGGCAAAACATAATCCCCACCCCCCCCCCCGATAACACCTTCGCTACGCCCCTGGGTGTAGGTGCAGGGAGGTGATATTAGACCTCCCTGATAGGTATAGCAAAAGGGTTGAAGGACTTACAAGCGCGTTTCAGAATGCTTTTTCGTCGTGAGTGTATTAACAATGACCATCTATACCGATAATTGTTGTCCGGGAAGCGCTCCGTAAAAAAATTGAAAAATGTATAACGTACTTTCTACCTCCCACATCATGCTACAAATTCCATTGAAAGATCCCATATCGATGCGCGGCCCCTAAAGAGGTTGGAGATGTACTTTTGTTTTTCGGAAAAGTGGTGTGATCAGAAGAGTTGTATGTATTAATACCTTAATAATGGTCATGAGATTAAGTGCAAACCTTGACGAATGCGAGCGAAGCGCGACGAATTTTTCATGAAATAAGATTTCCATGACAAAACCTGCATTCATGCTCTGCATCGAGTCACTTTCAATTCTCCAACAAACCTATACGCCGATCACAAAGCCAGTCGTTTACCTGAGAATTCGTAAACAGCTTTCAAATTTTGCTGCTGTTCTTCTCCGGGAGTTGCTACCGAAAGATATGGGTAATAAGAACAATATTAGGTTAAGGTTTGAAGCGCGCAGAGCGCCCGAAAATTTTGATAGTTTGCGATCGGATTTGCGAAAATTCTGATAGTTTGAGCACCATTTGTGATAGACAATGATTACAATAGATCCATCACTCGGTCGAAAACACACCTTACCCTAACCCCTACAGAAATCAGTAACCTAAACGCCTTTTGTGATTATTTTAAAATTTTCAAAACAAAATTCTGAAATCGATTGGGGGAGCATGCGCCCCCATGCCCCCCGTGCTGGCGCCACTGAATTTGAACGCAATATGGGGGCATTCACATGTTTACTATGATATGCATCGGCATTACCCTTTATGAGATATTGCATTCACGAGGTTTCACTGTACGACCACTTAAGTGGCTCCAAATGAACCTTGACCTTTACCAAAATATGTCAGGGTCATTTTTATTAGAATGGGATATCCACATATAAGTATCCAGAGATACCTCAGTGTTACCCTGAAATATGTTTACAAGCAGTTTACAAGGTTTTCTTAGTTTCATGTTCGGTGAATTCAGATGACGTTTTACCGACATACAACTGTAATATTAATAACTATAACGCATGAAATTCCAAGTATGAAAAGCAATTATGATTCGTAACTTGAGAAATTGTTTACAAGGTTTTCAGTTTTAACCTCTTGTGGCCTTAAATGGCCTTGGACCTGTTTAAAAAAGAGGATATTTTCTCTTAACATGAAAAGTCTAGTCCCCAAGAGTAAAAACATCCATCATTCTCAAATTAAAATAATGTGTTAACCAGCAATTTAAAATGTTTTCGCAGTTTCACCTTCGGTGACCTCAGATATCCTTTGTCCTCTACCAAAATCAATTGGGTCTACTACTGACCATGACACATCCATACGCCAAGGATGGAAAGAATCCATCTTCATATCTTGAGATATCGCGTTTACAAGGTTTTCGGTGTTTGACATCTGGTGACATCAAATGAGTTCTGACCTCATCCAACAACAATAGGGGTTCCTTCTCTGAACATGATAAATTTCTATACTAAGTATAAAAAGTAGCCATGATTCCTATCTTGAGATGCTGTGTTTACCAGCGAAGCGTCACAAGCATATACACATACACCCACACATATGCTCGCCATCCTCATTGTATGGGTTCCTTTCCCCTTCGGCAAGGAATAGAAATATTGTATTAGTATGTACTGTAGAATGCAATGGTGATCAGAAAGTGTATTTGGCTCAAAGAAAAAAACTTGAAAAAGGAAAGTTTCTTCCCATTGCGCAAAATGTTTGTAAATTTCCAGAGCTTTCCTAACAAGCCCCTGACTTGGACTCCACATAAGGTCCTTACCTGAACCCGGTGACCTTTCAGGCGCACCCTGCACCGTCCTTCGGTCTATTCCATCCTGGTCCCCGTGTATTCCATCCTGGTCCCCAATAAAAAAGTTCGAATTTCGGACTTTCGAACGAGCCTCACTGTTCAAATCGTGGAGCCGGCTGCAGAACTTTATCTCATCCTTTTCTTTTTCCTCCTTTGAACTTGCCACACCTTGATGTTTACATTTTGTTTCAAAGCGGTTCTCGGCTTTTTGCTTTCCTTTTTATTTCGACCTTACCCTGAAAAGTTTGAGAATAATGCTTTAGAATATGGAGATTAGTTTTCCGTAAAAGTAAGTCACTGTAAACAAATTGATAAGGGATTGAAAATTACAACAGCATGGGTAGCAAATCTGTTTCTACTCGGAGAGCGGTGTGCTGAAGGAGAACTTTACTGTGAACTTCCAATAAGTTGAGGCCTCTTAAGAGTTCTTGAAAGTACGAGTCTCAAGTAACTGCTGAATGAGATGCAACATAAAACAAAACATTCGTACAATTAACAAAGCAGGCAACAGACACAAACAAGTAACTGGAGTAGTTATGTTTACCTTTTTTTCCTAAAGTCCCCTGACTCTCTGGCGAAAAGCCAGGGGCGAAAACCAAACAATACTCCCGAAGGAGTTCTGCTCCCCGAAGGAGAAACAACGTCCCCAGTTATGTTTATCACGTGCTGTGTTAACTGCGCCTATAACATTGGGCAATTTTTTCGTTGGGTAAAACTCATTGGTAATATATTGGTCAAACTTTGCTTATGTAATGGTTAAAAGTTCTCTTCGATACACATTAATTGTATTATCCAATTGTTGGTCATACTTGCGACAAGCTTAGATTCAACGGTTTGGCATATTATCACTTTACCTACCTGTTGGGCGATATATTGCTAAGAAGCATAAAGTTTGCTTAAAGTTGGGCAAACCGTTGCAGGTTTTTCGCAGAGCAACTACATAGGCCTACTTGACCCGATTTTACTTCACATTTCTTCGGTAAATGAAACATTGAATCGATGCAGTGAATATCCCTTTTGGAATCTTTGACGTTTGCAAAAGAAAAATACTCGTGCATTCTGATTGGCCACAAAATCGGGCTCTATTTCTATAAAATTGTTAAAATATTTCTGCGAATTGACACACGTTCGTATGAGATTCGACAGGTCTTACTGACAGGCCCGTAGCCAGACAAGGTGCTGAAGGGGGGCGAAAAAGCTTCTTGGGGGGAATTTTTCCAGAGGGGGCGAAACATACTAAAATGCATTACGGCAATGCTAAT
This sequence comes from Holothuria leucospilota, assembly GCA_029531755.1. Taxonomy (NCBI): domain Eukaryota; kingdom Metazoa; phylum Echinodermata; class Holothuroidea; order Aspidochirotida; family Holothuriidae; genus Holothuria; species Holothuria leucospilota. Next base: position 24,006,555 of record CM055962.1, on the reverse strand, counting down.
TTTTGATCTTCTAGGGGGCGAAAAAATTTCCAGGGGGGCTTCGCCCCCTTGGCCCCACCCCCTTGACTACGGGCCTGCTTACAGAGCGCTAAACGGCTATCCAATTTGAGAGTCTAGAATCTTGGGTATTCTCTGTCACGTCCAAAAGGGCATTGATATACCAGACTTCGAGAAATTTTTTTTCATAATCTATTTATTACTGTAGTGCTATGCAACACAAAATGAACTACTACTTAATGGAAATCCACAGCTTCGATTGTAGGGATTGCTTTACTTTGCTGCTCAAATTCACTCCGTAAAGGATACTTATGAATCTTACATATTGAACAACGCATATCATTTCTATGTACTTAGCAGAACTGCAAGCTGTTACGATAGGAAAAGTCCAAGAATCATCGTCATCGTCATCGTCGGTACGTCGCAGAAACCCGCAGGGCATAAACACAGCGGAAAGAGAAATAGTGAGCTTCTAGCAAGATGTCAGACGACATCTGAAAATGTTCAGGGTCTGCGAATTAGTTTCCTGTCCTGTCTCGCTGAGACAGAAAAAGGTACGACTTCCGTGAAAAATGTACAGCTATATTTCAGCACATAGGCTGGTGCAGTTGCGCCAGCCTAAATACGGATTATCATTGCAATCCGTGCGGTATATGTTTATCGTACTTTACTGTTGGTTTAACGGGCAAAAATGTAATTTACGAGAAATCAGTGTTTCCACTTGTGTCGGAATTGTTTAAGATTTGAGGAATTTTGTTACGGAACAGAATTGTAATTGTGGGGAAATTTTGTTTGATCTTTTTAGTATTTTCTTGTAAGAAAACAACCAGGGGCAATTTTAGTATATAACGCTTACATTCCAGAAAGTTTTGAATGTTTCAACAAGTCTTTGTTCAACATAACTGTCCATCGCATATTGTGCGAAGCAAACAAAGGCGACAGATGGAAACGAAGGTACATGTTGAGGAAATTATTCATGCAACAAACTAAACGTCGACTATTTCCAACTAAAATGTAAGCATTTTGGAAGAAAGTCTTTCTGAAACAGCATAACCCGTCAATTTTCAAAATTTCACTGATAATCACTATAATCTTTAGGTAATCAGAGTAGGTCCAGGCTAGGCCTACTTGTCTGGATAGCAGGGATGTAGTACTCGAGACCGGTTTTCCTGGTCTCGGTCTCGGTCTCGACACCCTGTGGTCTCGGTCTTGGTCTCGGTCTCGGACCCTCGCGGTCTCGGAAATTTTTCCGGTCTCGCTTCGAGACCGGCAAAAAAACTTGTCTTTTTTCATTTTGTTTTTTGAAATAAACTCATTTATTTCAAACTATTTTTAAGTTCATTTACTTTCATTGAAAAAATAATTCATTGAGAAAAAAATCATTCATCCAGCGAGTCCATACACTGTATCTAATATGGGTTTAACTTCCTTCTGTGAGCTAGTGAGTGGGTCTTTAACTTTACTTGGCCAATGGGGATAATAGTGCATTGGACTAGCACACAGGTAAGGTTACTCAGTATAAAACAGAACAGTGGCAGTCTGGTACTGCACTGCATTGGGTGTTCACTGTGTGTGTGTGCGTGTGTTGAATTTCCCTTCTCAGTGTTTGTTCAGTGCTATCCATTTCTAGCTCTTCGGGATTGCCTGTTGGCCTTTCCATGACCATATTTAACAAAATCTGGCTACTAATGATCATTTGACTAATGAAAAAATAGAATGAACTAATATACCAGTTCCATATTAAAATGTCATAACTTATCGACCAGAATTCTTGCTTAGATGGGAAAAAGTGCAACTGCAAAACATTTGGTCATCATGATAAGACATGATCCTACAGCTATCTGGCGACTCTGAAGGCTATGAGTCTAGGCCTAAATGTTACACTGTTAACTGTATATTATATGCTAGGCCAGAGAGGAGGATGCTCTACCACTAGACGAAACACGCGGTCTGGCCCTGGTGGAGTTAGGGGAAAAGCCCAGGTGAGGAACTAGTGCGATGCTACTGTACTATTAAGCTGGTGCAAATTTGTAGGCAGTAGAATGTTCTGCAGTAACTTTTAATGGCATTGACTGTGCAAGGCTACTCAGACCAGGAGTATCACAATATGACCATTTGTCTTCTTATTTATGCATGAAGCAACAGTGAACGAAAAGTGCGCGTGGAGGCGCCGAAAAAAATCGCGCATTTTGGAACCAACTTTATTTTTCTTCACTTTAAATTGCAAAATTATCTACTTTTTAACTCACTCTTCGGAGGAACACTTCTAGCATCCCTCCCCCTCCCCCCCCCCCCGAATCTACCGGAATAAATACAGTGCCCTCTGAGTTACGTACTGTAATAGATAGACCTATATATGTGATACTGCAATTCTGTTCAATGCTATGTAGCCTACCACTAGAAGTATTAGGATTCTGCACCTGGTTTGTCTAACGAAACAGTGGGCATGTTATGTTGTGCATACTAGGGTTTTAGTAGCAGTATTACGTGAAATATCCAGAAAGTGGTACGTGCCGGATAAATGATGGACGCCTTGCAGGATACCTTGCAGGATAAACGATGGGAACCATAGGCTAAAAGATTATTGTTAATTACTTTTTAAATGATTCTGAATTTGCATTTATGAATTGCCTTGCGGGCTGGGCAAAATTGTCTCGCGGGCCGCATACTGCCCGCGGGCCGGAGGTTCCCCACCCCTGTGCTACGCCTACATAGTTATCTGCAATCCTGTCCTAGGCTCGAAAACAAAAAATGTCTGGTAATTGAACTACGAGTACTCCATCGTCATGTTTGGTCCGAAGGAAAGGTTGGACAAACTCACCATGATGCATAGTTGGCACCAACTTCATCAACACTAAACACTTAGCACTGACTGAATCCGATTTAAAGAAAAGGGCCGCATTAGAAAAATACGTGATTATGCTAAATTATGAATTATGTTAACTATGTTTGGCATATGATAATAGAAAACAGGTGTACATATCAATGAGCGATGCACTCTTGCTACTAGGCCTATATAGGTCGTTTGTGGAGCATAAGGTAATAAAGTCAGGTAAAAGAGTATTCAGAAAGTTGGACAATTTGTTTCATTTTCCTATACAATATGTACTGTCGGTCTCGGTCTCGGTCTCGGACTTTGTTGGTCTCGGTCTCGGTCTCGAATTTCTGTCCCGGTCTCGGTCTCGACACCCCCTGGTCTCGGTCTTGGTCTCGGTCTCGGATATTCTGGTCTCGACTACAATACTGCTGGATAGGTCGTGGTCGGCTGCCGCTCAGGTTTTGACAGTAGCCTACGCTACACAATAGGCTATAACGTGGTACTTCACGGCTGGTCAAAGGCCTAACATTACTCACTTGACAGGAGAGCTAAAGATCACAGTTTTTCAAACCAATATTGCTCAGTATCCCCTTTTTACTGTCACATCCCTACACCTCTGTTGGAGAGAAAAATGTGGCTCTAATTGTCCAGGTATGGCATTCCATTGGGCTTACACTTGCAGAGCTTTCGTTACTGACAGAAGTAACAACATTTGTATGAACTATCATTCAGTAATAACCTTATACGTCTGGGCTTTGTTATCTTCAAGAGGCTTTGTTACGTACTTGCCTGCAAGTACTGAAATGTCTAGTTCATAGATGTTAACATAACATAACATAACATAACATAACATAACATAACATAACATAACATAACATAACATAACATAACATAACATAACAGCTTGAAGGGCAAAGGAGGGCTAAAGCCCCATAAGATGACCTGAAGTCCATAAACCCATAACTGAAAACAACCAAACAACACCAAACGAGGCCAGTACAATTAGATTCTACCACTGTCCAGTCATGGGAGAACTTGTCAATGTTAACTTTAAAGCAGTGCACTGATGTGGAGTTAACAACCCACCCAGGCAGACTATTCCACTCGTTGACAACTCTATGAGAAAAGCTGAACTTCCTAATGTCAAGCCTTGCAAACACTTTAAAAGCTTCTTACAATGGCCTCTAAACCGAGAATTACTTTTCAATAACTACAAGATCACAGAGGATTCCTCCCAGAGAGAAATTTGTACATCTGAAAAACATGTACCCCCTTAATCCTTCACAACTCCAGGGTGGTAAACCCAAGATGTTAAAGTCTAACATGATAAGGTAGATGTCTAACCTCGGGTATAAGGCGAGTGGCTCTCCTCTGAACTTGCTCTAAAAGAAGCTTGTCCTTTTCATAGAAGGGACTCCAAGCCTGGGCTGCATAGTCGAGATGGGTTCTTTCCAACTGCTTATACAGATTTAGTACCATTTCTTTACTAAAACTATTGAAATTACTTTTGATCAATCCAAACACCCTATTAGCCCTAGCGGCAGCAGTCGCACACTGTCTAGATGGCTTTAAATCGCCTGTAATAACTACACCGAGATCTTTCCCCAAAGTCACATCACTCAAAATACTACCATTCATGTTATAACCATAGCTGAAAATGTTAGGGCCCAAGTGAAGGACTTTGCACTTATCTGCATTAAAAGACGCTTGCCAAGTCTGAGACCATGAAAATAACCTATCCAAGTCTTTTTGCAGCAATGAGGTATCATCCTTATCACTATCATTCCAATAAAGCTTAGTATCATCAGCAAACTTACTTATACTAGATGTAAGAGAGCTATCAATATCATTGATGAAACTTAAGGAAAAAAGAAAGCCAAGAATAGAACCCTGAGGTACTCCACTTGTGACTTTTTTTCATGAAAAGAAATTACCATTAACAACAACTCTCTGAAATCTACTATTGAGCCACGAAGTTATCCAGTCAGCACAACTGCCCTTGTGCCTAACCTAAGCAGTTAAACCATAAGTCTATCTAATGGAACTTTATCAAAAGCCTTTTTAAAAATCAAGGTAGATGGCATCAACACTGTGACCAGAATCGAGAGATAAAGAAACATCCTCAAAAAACTTAGTAAATTAGCAACACAGGATCTACTCGATAGGAAACCATGCTGTGACAGATTGAGCAACCCATTATCTAAAAGATATAAAGCAAACAATCCTTAATTACAGATTCCATAACTTTGCATACAACACTGGTTAAACTGACTGGTTTATAATTGCAAGGCAAGCTCCGATCCCTCCGATCCCTTTTGAAAGTTGGAGTAACATTAGCTACCCGCCAGTCAGCAGGTAAAAAGTGAGCATCCAGAAACTTATAAAAAATAATGCAAAGAGGGACTGACAAAATCTTGGAGCATTCATGAAGAATTGCAGGATGAATCTCATTAGGTCCAAGGGCCTTACTAGCTTTTAAGCTCTTTAAATTATTACAAATCAGTTCATCAGAGAAAACAACATCACTAAATGAAGAGGAGTTATCAAAACCCCTACAAGCCCCCAAAATAGATGATCCGTTGGTAACAATGGATACGAAATAATCATTTAACAAATTAGCCATATCCTGATGATCACTAACTATATTGCCTTGATTACCTTGGAGAGGCTCAACACCCTGCTTAACTTTCTGCTTAGACCTGACATATAGGCATGAAAAGATTTCGGATTTACCTTAATCTCCTTGGCCAACTGCTTTTCAAACCTAGCTTTAGTGTCAATGACCAAATTTTTAACTATAAGAGTTCCTGATTTTTGTAGTTTGCAAAGTCATCAGAGTTCTTACTGACCCTATATCGACGCCAACATTTACGTTTCTTCCTGGCTGCTCTAAGTACCCCTCTAGAAATCCAGATTGGCCTACTTTTAACCACAGCTTTCTTGAGTGGGATACACAACTTTGTAGTGTCAGTAACTATATTACGAAAAACACCCCATGTCTCAGCAGGGCCTAAGTTGGACAAACGTGCAGACCAATCTATGGTAAACAGCTCTTTAGCATGAGTAAAGTTAACCTTGATGAAGTCTAAAACAGTTTTGTCACTACCTTGAAGTTTGCTGAAACAACGTAACTCAAAGCTTAAAAGGTCATGGTCACTAGATCCTATCTTACCACCACTAGTTACATTTCTAATCATGTTTTCATCAGTACTTAACACCAAATCTAGACAATTATCCTCACGAGTGGGAAACAGAACATGATTTTTTGTGGTAAAGAAACCATCAGATACTGCGTTAAGAAAATCCCTCCCATGTGACCCACTAGTACATGAACGCCAATCGATATCAGGAAAGTTGAAATCCCCAAACACAACTGCCCTTTTTGAAGAAAAAAAAACTTTTCCAAAACTTTCGAGCAAACTCTGATTATTTTCAGCACCAAAATTTGGTGAACGATAAATAATACCAACAACTAAACGAGTACCACACTCTTTGATGAAACTTAGTTCACACCAAAAGCAGTTAGAAAATCCAGAAGAAAACTTGTTGGTGAAATCAACACAATTTATGCTAACCTTAACATACAATAAAACCCCTCTACCTCTACCACAGACAGTATCAATCCTATCTCTCCTGAAAATTTTATACCTAGGAACCTGAATTTCAGAGTTGCTTATCTCGCCATGGAACCAAGTTTCGGTAATCCCAACTGTTTGGATTGTCTATGGAAATATGTGCGAGGAACTCATTGAACATATTGAAAAGGCTGCGAACATTGGCAAATATGACCTTCATTCCACAAACTGCCATATATAAATGCTTCCCCTTGCTACTAACACAATCACTCTGAGCATAATTTAACTCAGAAACCCCCATTCATGGCTGACCTCACCCCTGAACCTAGTTTGACACCTGAGAGTCAACAGTCCGAGAAGCCAGCCTACCCAACTCGTTAGCCCCTATGCTCGACAAGTGCAACCCATCTTTAGCTAAAAGATTCTTCCTATTTTCAAACCAGCCCAGGTATCAACAAAGAGAAAAACTTTAAGAGTACACTCATTTTTCATGTTGCTGGTGTTATTAAATATTTATTGATAGAAGTGCTAGACATTGAAGCATCATTTGACAGAATTGGTGGGTTGTCATAACCTGCAATGTACCTCTCCCTAGAGGTGCACACTTTAACGAGTTTTCCAATGGCCAGTGTCATGCTATAAATTACATTAAAGATTTATTGTTATCGCTGACCATCCCTAGGCATTGGTTATAAAAGAGATTACATAAGAATAGCTATTCATTTTTACGGACTCTTAGTCCTAGTGATGAAGTATGTACCTTTAGCGAAATAAGGAAGGTGCATGACGATTAGGAAAGACCAATGCCAATTCTGAACCGATTAAACCTTTTTTGACCAGGCTTTAAGCCTTTGCCATTACACGTTAGCCTCCATTTTTGCATCCACAGTCATTTCAGGAATTTGGTTGGGAATGTTACCGCTGCCTGGAGTGTTTCCAAAAGGCCGATGGTTAAGACGAACATGCGGTCTGGAGAAGTGATATTGTCATACAGGGAAAATAAGGTGTTTTACTGTTTTACTCTAGGGAAAGGGGATTTTGGGGGTGTTAAAACCGCTCAGCCCTCTTAGATAAATGTCCCATACGCCTATGGAAATGAACTTTCTTGCAAAGGCAACAGTCGAGTTTCTTATTGAAATAGTTCAAGGCCGTGACCGGCCCGACTTAAACTAATTGGTTAGAAACTAAGCAGTAAAACCTCATCTAACTCTAACTCCATTGTTAGATGATATACCTAACGCATAATGATCATAAATAATCTGAACTCCGAAGGCTATAAACTAAGAGAGCAAGCACCTGGGCGACTACCGATTCACATTCATCTACTTTGGTGTGAAGTATATTTGTATCTGTCTCTGTCAGTTAACCACACAGCTGAGTTCATATCGGGGCCACATGGGTCCTGCACACCTTTCCATAGGGTAGTCAAGACCTTAAGAATTTGACCTTTTCAGAACACGTAAGAGATGTAAGTAGAAAACGAAAAAGTCAAATTTGACCTTTGAGAAAACGGAAACAGTGCTACTCTAGAAAACACCTTCATGGAAATCACTCTTAAGTTCTGCAAATGCAGTTACTATTTTTCGCATAATCAGCGAACTGACAGCATGCCCCGTTGACACCCAGCTTGGATCGAACTGGTGAAGATGGGAAAAGCCCTAACCACAATTCTATCTCTAACTCTGGACTAACTTGACAAATCTGAAATGCTTTTGAATATGATATCATAGGAAGGGAAGTGTTGGTACCTTTAGAGAAAGCTTGTATGCATTGTGTAAGAGAACTGAATTGCTTTTGGTGGCTGTCAGAGATCATTAGAGTTTACTAGATGTCAAACCGTTGACATGATATCTCAGAGGTAAAAGTTTGATACCCCATATTATGATTCGTGGTTCAAAGAAGAGTTCTTCATTTCTGATATATCCTAAAACTTCCACACCTAAAACAAGTTCCATTCTCAAAATGGATTTTCTACCTCTATCTCGACAAATCTTTTTGCATAACTTCTTGCCAAACCTTTGAGAAAATTACAGCCAAATACGACATCCTCATATGCTATTCCATGGGAGACGGACTGACTCTTGTCGCACGTGCCAGTCCAGAATTATTGGCAAAAATGGTATTCTCTCAGACAAGGACAGACCTCTTGTCGCACGTGCGACAAGAAGTCGGGATTTGCAAGGACTGATAACTTGCGGCACGTTCGACAAATAGTCGGTAGTTATTGGCAAAAGTGGCAGTCTCTCGGGTGTTCTCGGCATGAACCCTAAAGGAAACAGTCATGTTTCATGAAAATGATGACTAGACATGGAACTGAAAAATCCATTTTGAAATTGAAACTTGTTCTAAGTGTATACTCATTATACACGCAAATGAAACTGCGTCCATTTGAAACTTCGGTGCGACTATTTCCCACAGGGAATCATTAAGCTTTTGGTTTAAACCATGTGTAACAGATTCGTTAAGATTCAATAATAGTAAGATGAAAAGTTGGACACATTTGCAGTGGCGTCGCCAAGGAGGGAAGAGGGGCATGGAGGACATTTCCCCAGTCAGTCTTTGTCCCCACTTGTCCCACCGTCTGCTCCTGAACAGAGGTATACAGCGTGTAGGAGCAATAAGCACTCGCAACTTTTTTGCCCACCTCAATTTCTGCTTGCCCCCACTTTCCCCCGTAATTTTTGAAATCCTGGGGGTGCCCTTGTTTAGTAGTATTTGGGCTCTTACTGCGCCTTTCTAGGGCTAGGCTTGATACTGTCCATAGTCCCACTTAAGATAAGGCAAGGATTTTGTTTAACGGGTATGATATCATTTTTTCCCTGGTCATGCATATTGTGCTATGTTGATGAAGAGGATCGTATTTAGGAACATGCATTTTTTGATGACAAATCACATCTCGCCATTAATGCGGTTTGACAAGGCCTCTGCGTTACCTTTAACAATAGGAAAAGTAACTTTAAACATTGTCATTTTACAGCGTCACTTACAACAAACTTAAGATCGCGTTCTAACTACATCTGGGGACATGTCTTGATTTGGAATCGTTATTGTGCTATAATTTTACAAAATAATTAATGGTAGAGGTGGCTTGATGTTTATGTACACCGGCAGTCTGTTTATCGATAGGTCTCTGAGGCGAAGCACTCGGAAATGTTCTGGCCTAAATTGCGTGTTCACCAAAGCGTTTAACAGTGGTGCTGGTCGAATAAGTGGGGATGCCATTGTTCAATGAAAGGGCTTTAGTATCACTCCTAACATATTTAGGAATATGATCATATCTCTAAATACAATTGGTGACTTCACTCTGTTTGGCTTTAATTGAAAAAAATAGCTTCACTCTGGTTGGTCAATGATGACATGTGCAGTCAGTCGTGTTCCCTTACACACAGTATTGTGTTGATAAGGCCTTGAGCAGTTTAAAGTCAGTGCATGGAGCTATCACCTCCGAAGTGGTAGCTCCATGGTCAGTGCAGGCCACTGAACTGTAGCTTTGACTGGGAAGTTTACTAGACAGGTACTTTTGTTTGAACTGAAGGAGGGGCTAGAAGTAAACTGAGAGGAAAGAATTGTAACTGTCTGGGTGAGACTTGATGCCCTGTAAGAACTCGGGTACTGTCCAGTGTGTAAGTATGCGTGCAGCCTACGTAAGAGGTCCAACACCACTTTCCAAATACGTAAACTTTGAGGAACACGTTCCCTTATTTTCGTTAATTAGACCATGGAGCTAATAACCTTTGGAAGGGAAAATAGCTCCATTATGAGAACTGCTTTGTTGTGGCAAAGGTCTAACTGAAGCTTAAAATGTCTCAAAAACCATGCAACTATTCTGTATTCTTGTGGTTTGGACTATGATTATAACTAAATAGGCTTACGTCAAAATGCTTTGTGCTTTTTGATAAGATCTTTCGTACGTAAATGCAAGATTGGACTTATGCAACTACATAGTGTTGTAAGAAAGGACACCGTTTTCTGTGTAAGCTGTAGCAACTACATATCTCGTAGAAACGACAAAGTGGAATGCAATGGTTCCTTTCAAATACTGCATGACGTTCAGTTTCAATTTGCTATGTCATTGTTCAAGCATTATGCTATGTTTTAAGCTAACGTGTCTTATATAAATTGCTTCTAACTTTTGAGGAAGTGTTGCCTTAAAAATAAACTAAGCTGTGTATTTGGAACAAATATTAGAAGGTACAATCTTGCCATTAGGCTACTTAATTCACAAAGAAATAGACCGCATTAGTCCTGGCCATAGTGCTTCTGTAGTCCAGATAAAGGGATCTACCTTCCTCTTACTACGCGGAGCGAACAGGTTTGGTTTAATAGTACTGGCAGGGAACAGAAGCCCCCTGGTGGTTACGACAGAGCAAGGACATAGGGGGAGAAAATGATGTTTAGGGACGCTCTGTTGTAGTTATATTCCCAATGCCTCAAAACATTTATTATAAGCCAGTGCTTATCAAATTCTTTCCTTAGATTTACCCACCTCCATGAAAATATATTTTCCCCCATTCCTTCAGATATTTCAAAAAATGTAATAGCATACATTTTCCCGTAATTTTGTACAGCGAAATGCAATTCGCTCAGTTATATAATCTGCCAGACCGGGATCTAGGATGGACGAAAAAACTGGCACTTTCAGATAATCTGAAGATTAAATCTGAAAGAGCCATAGGCAAGAAGACCCGAGAAAGGGGGGTCTGGGGGTCTCGTCCAGGAAAAGTTTGGATATTAAACACTTTAGATGCGATTTCCTGGCATCTGCAATTGAAACAAGAGGGTAATCCCGGAGTTGCACATCTCATCGCTAGTATACTTGTGAGTCAATAATGATAACAGTAACTATTATCGACTCACATCATCAATGAAGATACCTCACATGGAAAAAATGTCTACACTTTTGACCTGTGACATGTGCCCTATTACTGGAGGTTTACGAGATACAATTTTCTACCTTAAGATACTCCTCACCAAGTTTGATGAAAGCAAATCCAACCGACTAGTAGAAATTTCTGACACAAAAAGTACATTTGACCTTCTGTCACATGCCCTTTGAGCTCTGTTGCTATTGCAACCACATAGTTTGGTAGAACTTGTCATCCCTATTATACATGTCAAATTTCATGTACGTGCAATGCTTCCAGTAGACAAAACCGATTTTTATCCAATTTGACCTTTGGCCTTTACTTCCGGGTATGCAAGGCACTTTTTCCTACTCTGGGGTTCCTTCCCACCAAGTCTCAAGAAAAACAGGTTGATCTTTTAGGAGATATTAACAAAATTAAATTGGGCAAACTTACACACACAAACACGCACACACTGACACCTTCACACACGGATACATTTTGACCCTCCTTCAGTAATCAAAGAAGCATTTTATGGCATTGTAATGTCAGGTGACTACCCTGCAATTTAGGAACAAGCTATCTGGTGTATATGGTCATACCCCTGTCAAAATAAATAATATAAGAGAAAAAGACTATTCTGCTCATGAGATCGGATACCATAACGCACCCCTACCACTCTTACCTACAACCATTTTCTCTTTCTTCTTATTTAAATTGATTAAAATTTATTGTAAAAATAAATAAATTATCGCGGAAAATTTATGTACATTTTCCGCAAGCTTCGCATGCCATAGAATTTTGACATTTTTCTTTCATGGTTTGGTTTCGAAAGCAAATAGTAGACTGCATCGACACTCTGGAGAGCCTTTTCGAAATTTCGATATTTCGACTTTTTCGAAACGAAAAGGTGGAAAAATCAAAGCATGAAAAAGTCGAAACAAAGGAACATAGAAATATAGAAACATAGAAACATCGAAACGAAAAAGTCAAAACATAGAAACACAGAAACAAAGAATATTGGAGAAAACATCGAAACCTATAGAAATAAAGAAACATAGAAGGTTTGAAACCAAAAAGTCGAAGTATAGAAACATGAAAACGAAAAGTCAAAACATCGAAACATACAAACATAGGAACATAGGAGCATCAAACCAAAAGGTGGAAACATAAAAACATAGAAACATCGGAACCAGAGAATCGAAACATAGAAACATCAGAACTTAAAAATCGAAACACAGAAACTGGAAAAAGTCGAAACATCGAAACATAGAAATATTGAAACATAAAAACCTCGAAACAAAAAATTCGAAACATCGAAACATAAAAGCATGAAAAAGAAAAAGTCAAAACTTCCAAACATATAAACTTTCAAACATAGAAACATCGAAACCAAAAAGTCGAAGCAGAGAAATATAGAAACATTAAAATCTAGGAAACCAAAAGAGTCGAAACATAGAAACAACGAAACGATAAAGAGGAAACATTGAAATGACAAAGTCGAAACATAGAAATATCGAAACGAAAAAGTCGAAATATCCCTTCAGAGCCACGGTAATATAAAATAGCTGATCCCCACCAATTGAAATTGAAGCAGGTTAGCAGGGAGCACATGACCTGCTCCGTGTAATCAAGTAGTCCCACAGTAAATACCCGATCGAATTTGATGTAGGTATCTGAATGTGCATTCACTTTGTGCTCACTACGCACTGCGACTTGCGATTCCAGGGTCGTCAAGCAGGCTATTAATGATCGGATGAGTGCCCTCTCTAACAGTTCATACAGTACACACAGTACATAAACCCGCCGAGATGCCGCTAAATGCCATTTAGTCTTGGTCCAGGGAGGTGTCCAATAGTTTGCTCTTCTTGGATTTCGGCATTTTCTGTGAAAAACTTCATTAAGGACGGAAGCCGAGAACATCGCGGTGGTGTGAAATCTGACATGTCAGTTTTCCCACCCCTTTCTTCGGTAAATATGGGAAGGAGAAATCAAGATGCGATTTCTCCTTACCATTATCCACCGATAATGTGGAGTGGACAAAACCAAAGTTAGTCAGGGGGTACTTCAAGAAAGGAGAAAGGACCATTACACAGTGTTACGGAAGCCGAGAACAACGCGGTGGTATGAAATCTGACATATCAGTTTTCCCACCCCTTTCTTCGGTAAACATGGGAAGGAGAAATCAACATACGATTTCTCCTTACCATTATCCACCCATAATGTGGAGGGGAGAAAACCAAAGTTAGTGAGGGGGTACTTCAGGAAAGGACCATTACACGGTGTCCATAAATGGACGCGCCCGTCAATAACACGGATTGACGCTATATAACTTTGGTTACATTATTACCAACGTGGGTTGATCCCACCGTGGTACGGAGAAATCGTCGACGAGCGAGCTAGCTATGTTACTTATATTGAAAAGAGGATCCGTGTCATGTGCGGGCGCGTCCATTTATGAAAAAGGTGTTCGAAAACGTATAGCAAGAATTTCCGTACCAAGTATAAAAAGATAAGGGGACAGTGGGTCACCTTGGCGACATCCACGAAGGAGATTAAAGGAACGAGAGAGATGGCCATTCAGCAGAATGTTGGAATTTTCAACTTTGTAAAGAAGTTGAATCCATTTGAAAAGTTTGGACCGAAACCAGTTATGGTAAATTGAATCAAATAATTTCTCGAAGTCATTTAGAAGTAACTGGCCCTTGGTATTATCAGTTTGTGTTTGGATGAGAATATCATGTAATATACGAATATTCTCCCCTAAATACCTACCCGGGAGAAAACTTTTCTGGTCAGGGTAGATCATGCAGCCAAAATAGTTTTTAGGCGTTCTGCTAAACGATTCGATATAATTTTGTAAAAACTATTTAAAAGTGAGATTAGCCTCCATTTACTAAGCGAAACTCTTGGTTTTCCCTTTTTGAGCAGGAGATCAAAACTCCCTGTTTAAATGAGTGCGACAGTTTGTTCGTATTCCAGAAAGCCAAAACTGCTTTATGTAAATAAACACCAATACGAGGCTAAAAAAATCTAACAAATTCGGCAGTGAACCCATCCAGCCCTGGAGATTCTGCAGTAATGAAGTAAATTTCCAAAACCCTTTACCTTGACCAATTTGCTTAAACTGATGTCCAGCGTAATCATTACATGATCAGTACGATACCCTGGGATAATGTCACCTTTATCAACAAAATTCAGTAGCGTAATTGAAATCAAGAAAAAAATCGAGACGTCTTTGTTTAAAAGGGTTACTACGTCCCCAAGCGAAACGTTTCACGTCAGGATTGTACACTCTCCGAGGATCAATTAAGCTCTGATCGATTTTGCAAAAGTCGATTCTTTGTTGAGCCCTTGGATTATTTAGATTCCTGTAACCATTGCAATCTAAATCAAAATTTTGGGTCACATTCCAGTCCCCACAATAATGGAGAAACACAGTTAAATTTAGTTGCCAATGAAAACATGTTATCGTAAAAACTCGGCCTGTCGTCATTTGGACCATAAACTTTGATGAATTGAAACAATAATCACTAAAAGGAATATTGGCAACGATAAAATTCCCAAATTGGTCAACCTCAAGGAAATTTTTTCTGCAGATAAGGTTTTCGTCAAAAAGTATTGCGACACATCTTGAACTGGAGTTATAAAAACTGACAAGCATATCCGGGTCTACCCTACTCTTCTACATAATCGTTCCTATAAGTATCAGTCCAATGAACATCTTGAAGAAAGATTAAGGTTCTTACTTTTGAGATAGTGAAACAGATCCCTTCTTTTCTGGCAATCTGCCAGACCCCTGCAGTTCATTGGACCAAGTTTTAGATCAACCATTGGTCATTAGTAATAAGATAGCTTGAATTGCAGTCTTCAAATACGTAATTGTGAAATGCATCACTATTGTAACCATGAGTATGTATAAGAACCATCTGCAACACAAATTATGGGGAAAAACTAATTCTACCCTGGGATATAAAGTAGAAACAATTTATTGGGAGTAAAAGGGGAAAGGAAACATATCGTCAACTTATCGTTTTAACTTTATCATTCTGGCCGATAAATATAAAGAACTTGGCGAAGCTATATATGCCATTCAAAGCCTCGCTAAGTTATACTTCATCCAAAGAACAGACACACAACTTTTGCAAAGGGCTGGGGTCGAATTCTCAAGTGTTTCTATCGATGATGATATTCCTTTGCTTTCTGTCACGCACCACGTTAGAATCCACCCTCAGGATTTCATCACTCCATTTTCGATGTACAATAGTTTGTCAAAGTGGAGCCACGCACGTAAACTTTTAGATCTCTTTTCCTTCATAAGCGGCAGCAGTGCTTTTCGTTTTTGCGACAAACACACTATAATCGTGATTCACGTAAATGTTTTTACCGTTTATCTGTGGCTTCTGTTTGGGGCCTGCCTTAATTACCTCTTCCTTTTCTTTGAAATTCCAGAAGCAAGCGATAATAGGCCTCGGACTACTGGAGTCTTTCTAACCGTGCACACGATGAGCTCTTTGGATACTAGCCTGCGTAGCGCCTCTGTGGCTGCCGCCCCTTAGGCTTTTCGCAGCGATGAGCTGAACGAAAAACCTTCGTTCGCTCCACGGGGTATTTAGGTTCTTGAAGACGAAATATCAATTTTCAGTTTGCCCCTAACGAAATGCTCAATAAATTTGTCTGTTCTCCAATGTTCTTTCTCGGCACCTTCTAGAATACCCACGAATCTCTCATTATTCCTTCTCGAACGGGTATTGAGATTATCAACTAAATTTCTCCTCAACTTTCGACAATTCTTCAAACTCAATACTTTTTACTACTTCCCTCTTTACTTTTTCAATTGCATCATCATAGAAATCAACATTGTTTTGAACATCGGTGCAGCAAGATTGTAGACTGAGCTAAATTTGTAGGTTGATGACTCAGGATGGTTTTGTATAAAATGTCACGAGTATGCTTGGCACAAGTCTAAAAGTGTTGTGCTCAAGTCTATCGTGCAGCTGTTGGAATTTACTAAATGAATATTTATATGCCTTTTGTGTGTACACGAAGTTCGCTGCAGCAGCGATCGAAACTTTAATGCGCTTTGTTCGCCCCGCCGATTTTGCTATGTGTGTTTACTGGGTCTAAATGGTTTTTCTTTAGTTTAATTTGCATTAAATGTAGAATTTGAGAGTTTTAAGAAGACCAGGCGCGAAAAGCTAGGGTGCGACATAGAATTTCGGTTCTGGTTATGTGTGGGTTGCTGGGTGCGCCCGCAGTTGTCATTGCAGGCCGATAGCAGTTGGACACGATGTCCGTTGGGCGTTAGCCCGCAGCAGTTACTGGCGTCTTCGTGAGCTAGTTTTGGAGTTTGTTGGGGAATTGTGGCTCCCCGTCGTTAGTTTTTCGTACAAAATGTCTTAATCACCGTCTTTTAATTAAAGCCTGCAGTCCTCGTGTCAAAAGCAGGAAACTTAACGTAGTTCCGTAAGTAAACTGTTTTGATTTATTTCACGTTATTTACAAAGTTAGCTTAGCTTATAGTATGTGCATGCGTCAGGAGACGCCCTAGGCGGTAAGTTTCCTTCGTGTTAAATTTGTAAGTAAAACAAGATGCATCGGTAAAATAACTAAATAGTAAGTCAAGGGATTATTGTACTTATGTAGTGTATGTATAGTTGAGCAATGCATGTGTAGAATTGCGCTTCAGAGGGACGAGGCAAGGAATTGCTACCAATCACTTAAATTATTTTCATTACATTATGAAGGTAATCTTAAACCAATTACGTAACCAACGATTTTTTCTGTTAAATATTTGTACATACATCCTGTATAATTTTACATTTATTCCAGGGTTTAATGTTGGTGCAATAAACTAGTGTAAGACTAATCGTACGTCTGGTTTCGTCATTCGTCTAGTCGTTTCTGCTTCACAATACCCGTGACATAAAAGTGTTCTTTTTACCGGGTCTCTCCTAAGCCATCTCAGCTCAACCACGCGGAAACTTTGGCTTTCGTTGGGCAGTTCCTGGTGTCATCCCTGAAATTCCTCACTTATGGACTACTAGGGCCTGTGTATATTTTCAACAGTTCAGGACACATGTTTCGACACAAGTTGCCACAACACCTTGTTACCGAAAATGTTGACAGTGTGCACAAAACAAAAAAATGGCAACATGTATCCCAACATGTATCGAAACATGTTGTCAATAATTTAGAATCAATTTTCCAGCAACATGTGTCCAAGCTCTGACCAATCAGAAATCATATTTTATTTCAATCAGCTGATCCACCGGTAGTCATGTGACTTTGACAAAATGGCATCCCCATAGAATGGACGAATGCCAAAGTGGAGGATTTGATTAAAGTTTGAGAGAGTAGTCCCTGTCTGTGGGACGTCAATCGAGAGTACACAGTCACCTCAAAGCTGCCACTTGGCAAGAGATGGGAAAAATGTGACACCGCTGGTAAGTTCACTCAGGAACAGTTAGTATGAATCGCCTGCATTAAAGGAAAGAAGTGGTGTCTAAAAACTAATACCCAAGACCCAGTTAGGGTAAGACCTTGGAAAACAATGAAAATTACTGTATAAAAAAATAAAGGTCATGGAATGTGACTTCTAAAACAACCAAAGCTTGGAGGAATGCACTCAGCAAAGACTAAATAGTCGCAATTAATGACACACTCGCGAAAATTGTCAAGACTGGTCATATTTTTTCAGTCTGGAGCTCTCACCTGATGAAAGGTATCGAAATGTGAACGCAAGCCTTTCTCCTGAAGTAATGGAGACCCTTAGAGGGGTGTCTTGCTTTCTTACAAGGGGTTCAACTTTAGACAGTAGTTCCTCGAAGGCCGGTTCGTCTGTCCGCAGAAAAGTCATATCTTCCAACCTGAGCTCCTTCAGGGGACAGTGTTAAGCCCCATGTTGCTCTCTTATGGTGATCCTAGGCCTTGTCCATAACCTCTTTTGTTGTTAGTTTCGCCGTTTCTTTCCCCTCCCTGCAACAATTGCCAGTATTGTTGCAGCTGCTCCCAAAACACATCTTCTCCTTTCTGAATCCTCCATCTTCCTTCCAAAATCCTGCTTTTCCGCTCATTTTGACAACATGTTGCTCAAGTGTGTCGCAACATGTGTCAGCGACATGTGTGTAGTGTATACAAGGAAAAAACTTCTGTGTCCAGGTGTGTCAGCAACATGTGCCGACACATGTGTCCCGAAATGTTGATAGTGTACACTGGGCTTTAGACGCAGAACTGTAATGACAACTTTCTGTTCCAGGTTTGCGATTTCCTGTACTTTACCGGGCTATGAAATCAGGGTAGGGGTGCAAATCCCGGGGGTCAAAGGGCCATGTCCTCAAACCAAAACTTGGGGGTGAGACAATCATTTTTGTCCCAAATTCCTTTTCCTTCCCTTTGAGGAATCTTTATTCACTCAAGGTGACCTACATGCAAACTGCTGCCATTTTTGTACAAACTTTGAACGATGTCATGTCTAAAACTTCTCCACATTTATTGAAATATTGCCACTTTGGACGGGAAATGGTAGGGGGTATGGGAAGGGGGTCGTCTAAGGGCAGAGGTTAATTTCAGTTACATGAGGGAGGAGGCGGTAGGTATTACCGAGGTACTGAGGAATAAAAAGCTTATTCTCTTTTCAAATGTATTAATGAAAAACAGTTACTACAGGTTAGCGCTAATAGCAACGCGCGAAGCACACAGAAACAAGAATCATATTTGTTATGAAATATTGTAACGAGAAATATGTGTACTGTAAATCATGCAGTGTACAACTCGCTACGAATGATATTTTGTTGTCCTGGTAATGAGTATTAGGTATGGAGCGTAAACCGTGCATAATTACCCGCGAATAGAAACATACACAAGGAAACACTTCCCAAGATACAAATTTCATACAGGCTATGTACTAAATACTGAATTTTTCAACTAAGTGTGTCTCTGCGAAGGCAAGTCTGATTTAAAAGTTGCCCACTAAGCCATATGCTTTCATTTGTTTTTTTCAAATATATCTTCCAAAAATAGAGGAAAACAGAGAAAGTGCTCTCCCTCTTTGTATATCCTAAAAAAAATGAACCCCTCTGTACGAGGACACTGGAGCTATTAAACTGAACGTGAAAGGTTGTAAAAGTTTAGTAATTACGAAAGATTTGTGATGTAAAACGATTAAAATAGGCTACATCAACCATTCATTCGAAAAGACCTTTACCTACCAATGTAAAACTCAATAAGTTAAATGCCTTTGGACTTGACCCTTTTGAAAAAAGTCGATGGTGGGGCACGTGCCTCTATCTAGAGACCCTATAGTGGGAGAGATTGGCCAACTTACTTCATGGGCGCCATTTTGGAGCCAAATGTTAACTATGGTCAGATATTATATACAGTTTTCCGTACAAAATGTAAAACAAAGTGAGTTACAGCGTTCTGTTCTCTTGTGACAATCATTCGTATTGGTTGACTCTGGCTGGCACTGTCTGCCGGATCCTTTAGTTTGTCACCCGGTGCAAGAAAAGCCGTCCTGGGAGGGGTCTAGAGGGAAGGGATAATACCCACCATTTTGAGTAACCTTTGCTAATAAAAAGTGACGAAAATACAAAATGGTGTATGCTATTTTGACATTTTTAAAAGTGATTTTATTTTAAAAAAAATCTCATTTTAGTGTGTCTTATTTTTGTGCTTGTAAGAAAGGGGGGGGTCTATTCTGGGTCTACCCCTTCTTTCGGAGAAAACTACTAGTTCGTTAATGCAGGATGGCATACATGCAAAATGGTGCTTTTATGGAATGTTGTAAGCAAGTTGAGCTAATCATTTAAGATTTTGCATTATTTAGTGAAAGTTTCAGAAGAGGTCTGGGGGAAGGGGTAAATATAAGGGAGCACTTCCTAGTGAAACTTTTTATTTTATGGAAAGGCCTAGGCCTAGGTTTTATAAAATTGTGTGTGACTGACCAGGGTGTATTCCATGTAAAAACCTACATCAAAGTCAAAGGTACGCAAATGTTTCAGTTTTCACATGCTTCTAATAGATCCAGGAGCAATGCTTGATCTGCTACTGTGTCCCCCTCCCCATGAAAATTTCTGAAAAATTGGGTGTCCTTACATGCAATGTTGTGCCACATATGCTACATTTGAAGTAAAATTTGTGTTAAAAAAATTTACGTATCTTTAGGAAGTAAAAAAAAATATCGGCATCAGTGAGGAGGTGGGGGAATGGTCCAATGGCCCCCTAAATACGCCACTGCTCCTACACCTATGACTGGGGACTGCAGCTCTGGTACTCCAACGTCTCTATGGGGATGTTCCGACAACTCTCCAATAGGATTATGTTAGGATTAGGGTAAGCCGGTTAGGCCAAAGGGTTAGGAGTTGTATTTGGGTTCATGTGTTGGAATATCAAGCAGTTGGAATACAGAAATGGAACCGCCGTATACGGTATAGGCTAGGCCTTGTACAGAACGTCGTAATCTAACTCTAAGGCTAAGGCTACTGTAACGTTAGGCCTACATGCATTACTAAGTTGTATACTGTAAAGTTACATAGCATAAGCGGTCGCTATTTGATGGATTCCAATTGAACCTTCTACCTTTTACAGCCCACCGAAGCCTTCTTTTTGTACAGGAAGGGAATCTATACAACTTGTAACCCTTTTCTGGTCTGTTCGTGCATCCAAGTGCAGCACATTACGGCCGCAATTTTGGAAACAAAACATGTCTATCTTACATGGGATGCGTACGTACGTCCGGCCGCACGTACAACCTGCACAACTTCTCGAACGTACAAAGGCTACACATGATCTTGCAAGCTCGTACTTTGGCTCCAGAATGGTGCCCATAAATTTCGTCCAATCAGAATGCGTATCTGAGAACAATGGTTGACCAATCTCTCCCACTATATAGGTCTCTACCGCTAGCCTTTGTATACTGCCGCCACTAAATTTATGTGAAAGATACGGCTTTATGAAAAGAGATTGGACACGGTAATGGGTATCATCGAGTTAAAACACTTGATTGTCCTGTAAATACTTACGATAGGATTTTTACTACACTTTGCAGACTTCCTTGTTTCATTTCCTCTTTACCCTCTCTTTTTCTTGTTTTCTTTTTTCCATCCTTTATTTTCTCTTTTCTGTCTTTTTTCCTTATTTACCTTTTTTTCGTTTTTCATTTTCTTTTATTTCCTCATCTTTTATTTAATCGAGGACTTGCACCCCAAATATCCACCTGTTCACAGGTTGAGTGGAATTATAGCAAAACCCCTGTCGTCATCAAACCACCCCACCCTCAAGTCCATTCCATCATGGAATCGACCGGCTTTTAGTCTGAGTTAGCTATTACAAAACAAAAATGGTCAAATTGTGATATTTGAAGTTTTTTCGGTGTACATCCAATTCCATTTCTAGAAAGTTGTGTTTTATTCTTACTGCCCACAAGTTTGTAAATACCCCTGGGTTCCCGGTAATCGCCATCCGAAACCCCATCAGAGGGGTTTAGAGGGCCACTGAACCCAACGCCTCGCGGAGAGAACCTCGCGGCCCCATGACCCCCTCGACGGCCTTAGACCGTTCCAAAATTCGCCAAAACTCAAGCTGAGGTTTCCCCCCGTGGTTATAGTTACAAACGTTTCTTCCATAGTCTATGAGCAATCCCACTAAGATAAAATGTAAGTACACAGTTGTGTTTTATAATGCGAGTTCTTGCTTTCTAGTGCTTAGGAATGCCAGATTATGTTCTATACTGGATACCTGAAACATCACAGAAGAAAAGCTGTAGTATGTAATTTATGCAATTTATGCGATTTCCTGCAGTGTCGGGTGTGTGTAAAACCAAATTGTTTCTCATTAGTCTCATTCATGTGTGGCCTCGCGTTCGGCTTTAAGTGCTGTAACTGAGCTCCTCTCCGTAACCGCCCTTGCGGAAAATACTGGATCCGCCCAACATAATCATTTCTCTCTAACGGTATTGTTCTCTATTAAAACGTATATGAAAACATGATCAAGCTTGAAAAGCCATACACGCTTTGTAGATTTCAGAAAAGAGGGTCTTCTGTACGCGAAAAAAAATCAACGAATGGGGCCATGCAAGTGGATCATTTATACAGATATCGGGTATTGATTGATCAAATGTCTTGGTGACCATGCGTTTACCATATTCGGGGCTCATGTGGTAAAAAGTATCAACCTCCCTCGAGTATCAACCCTCTCGAGTCGTCGGGGAAGCTACTACGTAGCGCAAGTCCTGGCACCGTTCTTTTTATATAGGCTAAAACACAAACAGAAGCGGCTATGCTTAAGGTGTTGCATCGTATAATAAGATAGGCCGGCCTCGGGAGCTGTGGTCGCGACTAAAACACTGACTAAAATACCACTGGCGGTCCACATGGACCCAGTTGAGATCTGATCTAAGTGGAGGGCCGCCATAATTTGTCGCAAAACGTTTAAAAGATCTAGCTACAAATACCTCCTTTTTGCTGGAAGAGAACTTTCCTAATGGCATTTAATATCATTGTTTGAGTACTTTGTTAACCAAGATTTAAAGATATCACGACTAAATCATCTTTATTGAAAACGATGTTAATAGTAGCGAATGAGTAAAAGCACAGGTAAGAATTGCACAGGACGTCAGGTAGTTCGGGTTGAGTCAGTCGGGGAGGGGGTGGTGATCGATCTCTGACTATATAAATCTCTGTCATTGCACAGAGAACCGTTACAGACAGACTGCTTAGACTACTTTCAGACGAACTCGGTTATTCCAATTACGACAAGAACCGACTCACGATTTTTGCTTAAACACAGCTTATGGCTAGCTAGCTTACCTCAAATGCAGAGCAGGTATTACGGTACATATCTGAGGTGAAACTGATTCCCTTTAAAAAATTTTGATAGGCTTTTACTACTGGTTACTATCAGTGTCCTTCACATAGCTCCATACACAACCAAAAGGAACCACTCCTCGAAAGCATCATTGGCTCATATTTAATTTGTGTGATCCGTATGACTTTATAAATGTGATGTAATTGGGGAAGTCCAGTGTGCTAATTTTTGTTCGATAATTCCGCGTTTCATTCATCCGTGGTACTATTCAACAGCGACAGTGAGGTTTTATCTCAAGTTAACATAATGAAATCGATTCCCTGAAAGCATTTTCTCAGCAACATCCAGAAGGAATTTCATGTTTCATTGATGTGTAAAATGTGACTTTGGATAAGACACAGTTTATGTCTTGCAAAATGCAGTCACCCCAATTAGACTTAATATACCCTGGTATCCTAATTCATGAATGGCTCTTTTAAATCATGTGACAATATTTTTTATTATATTTCACTGAATTGTCAATTCATTGTGAATAAATTTCTTGCTCTACCCATATGTTTGTAATGCTTGTGTTCTAAAACGATTTCACAGGTACTTGTAAGGCTAAAAAGAAGAGATGTGCAAAAGTTTGTTAATTTTTCCAAAAACAAAATTAGGGTGACTGCTTACTTCCTTTAAACCAACTGCATACCTTAATAGGACATACTTTAGTCGCCTCAGTCGTAAATATGAAACGTTATTGATTTTATAGCCAAGTATCAAAATTAAGTTGTCTTGTTTTCCTCACAAGTTTCGTGTGTTATGTCTGACAACAAATCTATCACATAAAAACCAGAGCGCTATCCTGTATATATTGAACAATTCAAAATAAACATTTGAAAGGCAACTAATAAAAACCTTCCTTATTAGTATTCCAAACTTAACATTTTTACATTTTTAATGTAAATGTCTCTTAAGGAAATAGAGGATTAAAAGTAGGTCTACAACGGCTTGTATTGTTAAAACCTTTTGAAGAGGTTCCAAGAGTGAATATTAATGTCAACAATCCGATTATGGAATAAACTTTGGGTTTATGAAAAAGCACCTGCATGAGAAAATTAGCATTTAGGCAAAGTCAAGTGGTTTATTTATGAAATAGAACTCTTACAATCTCAGAAACCTTTACCAAGGTAGGTAGCGTATATATCTTGCTAAATTGTCAACTTCCTGAGTTGGTTTAATGAGGAACCTTTTCTTGGTAAAGTTTACCCGCATCTAGTGATTTTCCCCTACTTGGGTACGTTTCTGCCTGACGGTTGAAATGGAGATATAAGTGCCAAACCTGGACAAAAGTTCACTAGTTTATTTAGAGAATAAAGAAGAAATATTTGAAATATGGAGATTTTAAAATAAAGATGCTTGCACTCGCACTCTTGGTTTTCTTCCATTCGAAGGCATTATAACACAGTCAGGGACATTTCAAAGAATGTTTACTGGCTTTGCAAATTGAGAGCAAAATCAGGCAGGGTTGTCGCCAGGGACATTCTGAATGAGGGGGCATAGTTCCATTTTTGCCGACGAAAGGCAACGAAATGACTACAGAAAAACTGACAAGCGAAGCGCGAAGGAAGAGAATGAGGGGTCTAGGGGCCGGCTTCAGGGCCTCAGATCGGGTCTAGCGACAACGATAAAGTAGAAGCCGAGGGGCAAAGCCCCTGGAGTTCTAGACAATTTTCAAGATTACAGGCATTCGACAGAAACATTTTAAAGGCGTTAATGGACAGAAATGATCACGATTTGCACACTCTTTATAATTCCTTAAGTCATACTGGCAACCGGTCTAGTTGTTGATGCGGGATTTGTGAACGGGAAGGGCGGGTGTTTGAAGGTGTTGTTTGTGGTTTGGAGCAACAATTATCACTCAAGCTATCATACGTGAAGGACTATTCATAACAAGTGCCAGTTACGGATGTTCGAGAAGCGTGCCAAAAATGTGCATTTTCAACAGTTTAGAAGTCCAGAGTCTAACACATTGCACTTGAGAATTTTTTTTTATTTGAACGATCGACTTATATTTTTAAAAATCATATTTAGTTGGTGAAAGCCGTGGGAAGGGATAATATGAAGGGGCAAATGCCCCCGTAGAGCCACCACTGTTTGCAAACGTTAACACAAACTGAATGAAATCATATCAGCAGTGGCTGATCCAGGTGTTTCAAAGTTATTCATGCTATACATGCAGGACCAGTGTCATACTACGGTTGAGAACTTGAAATTTACGTCAGAAAATCATAAACTTGTCACTAAAGTTATGAATCTTCCCCAAGGAAGGCGCGAACATGAAGGAAATTTGGCATCCCAAAACTTTCTAGCTTGCGGGAAATCGCACTCTGATACACATCTGTCACTGCGATTCTGCTCCTACCCTGCATGTGTTACAAGTATGGAGAAACGTTGGTATCTCAAGTAGGTGTGGCGCCAGAATTTGTCCGATAGGGTACAAAGTTGCCTGAGGAAGCAATATCTCGCACCCCTGATAGAAGAAATGGGTTATGGAAAAGGTGGCGTTTAGAACATTTTTATACAGATCCATTCCATGACAACATATTATGCACAATATATATATATGTGTGTGTGTGTGTGTGTGTGTGGGTGTGTGTGTGTGGGTGGGTGGTGGGTGTGAACAATTGATTAACGATGGTTTGTGCTGTTTCAGTGTTTTTCCGGAAAGTCCTAGTTAGGGGAATTTGTTGCGCGCGAACTCGCAAAATTCAGCTGTTCACATTAAGAGGAAAATTCATCGGCTGTAGGGTGGCTGGCCAAATCAGAGATAACATATACTTTGCTCTAGAACTCCGGTGTGTAAACTAAGTTACTCTGTAGAGGGTGCTGTGTAATGTTTAGCTATTTTGAACGAAACTCTGAGGGAAATGGAAGCAACGAAAGAAAAGCAAAAGCGTGCAAAGCTCCCCCGAATGTTTTGTAGGGTTTGTAAAATAATCTGCCATTCTTCTGTCCTTGAGAGGAAAATCAGTGCAACAGTCCGTCGGGGATAACATGCTTTATCGTATGCACCAAGGCTCCCCGACAAAATTGAAAAACCTCTCATATAGGGAGATCGAAATAGCCCGCTATGTCTCGCATGGCACCATCTCTGATCTCACATTGCACCCTATCCCGAAAATTTGCCAGTGCAAGTCAGTGTCTCCCTACAAGCACGGGACGCCAGCGGGATTGCATGTAGTAAGTCATGACTTGGGCTGCTATCTCCCACGATGCAGTTGATTACATGAAGGCCTTTTCTAAGAAATCAATGACTTGACTCCAGCTGAAACGTGGTGTCCGTACAATTCTAGAGGCCAGTATGGTGGGCCGGGGTGCCTAAAATCCACCCCTCAAACCATGCACGGCTGCCACTCTATACTCCCTTTCCTTCCTTGTTTCTCTCCCTTTTCTCCCCATCCTTCCCATCTTTCCTTCATATTGCAGACTGGTAAAATTTGTCGAATCTTCGTGAAACGATATCACATGAACGATATCACCAACAGTGGCGTGTGCTGGATTTCGGAGGTGGGGGCACAACTTGTGACTCCTGACTAACGTGGGGGAGTCGTGTAACATGAGTGGTTATCACGGGTGCACCGAACGTGCACTACGAGCACGAAAAAAACTGCACCCGTAGGGTTCAGGGAAAAGCGTTAGGGCCTCTGTGAGGGATCCAGAGGCAAAGCACCTGTTGGGGTGCAGGGGAATAAGCCCTCGTAATCTCTTGCAATACAAGATAATAAGACCGCCGAAAATTGGTTCGGAGGCTTTATGAATCAGGTTTTATTTCATTTCAGATTTTGTAAAAATTGTTGTTAATAACTGAGAGAACAGGCTAATAAGAAGCCACCAAAGGAACTCCCAACCATATCCATGATATGAAGAGCTCTTGATTTACTTTATTTTGCCCGAAAAAAGGAGATGGGTTTTCGTTATAGATGAATACAATGGGTAGGGTAATTTACACGTTTTTTACTTTCAACGCGCTATACTCATTTAGGGAGAAGGCTCTTTCTGGTGCATTAATCTAATATAAATGCACGAGGAAATGCTATAGTCTGGGGGTTTTATTAAGGTGGTGTTAGTGTTTCCAGACTGCAAGAGGTATTAACGAAGGCGTAGTGAATTGTTTCCCCAGTGGAAAAAGGGTACTCTGCAAATCAATATCGTTGCATTGCAAAGACCGAGTCATCCAGTACACAACTAAAACATATTTTGCATGTATTCCTAACAGTGAATGGACCGACAATAATTGTTATATTGCGGTGGGTTCAAGAAATTGTCATAGGGGTGATTCCTACAGAGAGAAACAAGGGGGAGGGGCTGTGTGGGACCAAAGCCGACCTCAGCCCAACCGAGGTGAGAAATGAGGTCAAAACTTAGGCATTCCAAACGTTACAGATTGCAGGAAACTCCACTCTATAACACAACTGCATTTAATGTGTCTGGTACTGTACTATTCTAGTACAGCAATATTTGGGACAACTGTGCTATTTATGATACAAGTATGAAACCTGGCACACAGAGCATGCCCTAAGAAAAAGTTTTAGCTGAAGGGCCATTGCAAATTTGTCACGTGACAACTGTGGCCGTAATTTTCAAAATGGCGGCCGTTGGTATGTATTTTACCAATATTTTGTAACAAGGAAGAGTTGTTGTGGTCACATAGACTTGGGCTTTGGCACATACTTTATAGCCCTACTTGAACTGTAGTGACATTATATATTTGTCCTATGTCTTTAATTATTTCACCTAATTTTTAAAATGTTCTATGTGTACAAAACGGGACAGGCAATTTGTAAATTCTTGAAAAAATGGAAGCGCTAATTAAATTTGTAGTTGCCACGACTTGTTAAGGAGTTGCCAATCATGTGGACCCTGTTGTTTTATAAGGGCCCAATGCTTTTTAAGTATTCCTGAAAATATTTAATTTTGTCCAAGTAAGCAGCTTACGAAGGTAAGAGTAAGTTACTGAGAGTTTTTTTTTATAGTATCCAATTGCGACCATTGTCAGGTCGTGAAATTAATGTTTTGACGGTGTTAGGAACAAAATGATAAGCCGAGGCCTGAATACAATTTGATGTACAAATCGCGTACATTAGCGAACTGTATTTTTATTATCACTAATTTAATATTAACACTATAAACCGGATGTTATCTAATGCTCTTTACAAACAGATGAAAACGAAAATATGAAAATGTTTATGGAATTTATACTAAGAAAATCACCACAACACAAGTTTAGACATAAAACAACAACAAAAGCAACAACAAAACAATTAATACTTAGAAAATATCAAAGTTTTAAGATTTGTCCTAAAACCCTGAAGTTGGTACAATTTGTATGGGGAACTGTAGGTGTAAAAGGGACATGTACAAGAAAGAAATTGACTCAAAACCTTGTTAATTTGACTTTAATACTCATTACTTTGACTTTTGAGGCCAGACGTTTGACTTCAGGTTTCACTATTTTGATTGCTTAAGTCACACTTTATACTTGTTATCTCAACTTGTAACCTAAATATTTTACTTTAATATTCATCCTGCGAGTTTGCAGTCAACAAGCTGACTTTCGACCTCATAATTGTGACTTTTGATCATATTAATATGTCCTCTAAAATCATAGTAATGAGATATGAAGTGAAAATCATGAAATTAATGGTAAAGATATTGGAATTTCAAATCCAAATAGTGACATTAAAAGTGGAAAAACCATTGTGGAAAGTACGAAGTTTGGCTCTTAACTTATTACTAAAGGGGACTTAAAAAGGGTGTGGTTAGACTTTGATGATTTGGGCTGTAAAATTCACACAAATGACACCAAAGGAAAAATTATGAGATTAAATTTCTCAATGTAGACATTGAAATTAAAAGTTACGAACTCAAATTTTGACATTATAACCTCGCCACTGGCACTTTTAATCAGAATATATCAACGTTTAGCGTCATAATCATGAATTTTATAGTCAATCTTATGAGGGAAAAGTCATATCAGAGGAATGCAAGTAATAATTATGACTTTAAGTCTAAGGTTTGCTTTCTAAAAGTAAATAAGGTGACTGTAAAACACGTAACTTTAACTTCTTTAGTTAATTCTTTGCCGATTAAACGCTACAAAACTTAATTGAAAATAACGAAAAAAACTTGTTATGCTATAAATTACAACATTAATCTTAAAAGTAACAAATGAGGCTAACAGTAAAATGTTTGACATTTTAGGTCTATTAATGACGGTAAAAATTAGAAGAATAAGATTTAATATCAAAATACTGTAATTAAAATTTAAACAAAATCTAACTTTTTTAAGTCAAAATATTGGACAGAAAGGTCAACATTTGGAGGATAACGCCAAAAGCGTAAATATTAAAAAATGATATTACAGTCAAAAAATGATATTACAGTCAAAAAATGAAACATAAGCCAAATGTGCTGACTTTGAAGACAACATAACTCAAATAAAGGTATACTTTTGCGATTAAAAATCAAAATTGTGATTTTTTTAAAGTCAAAATAATATAGTCAAAAAAAAAGTAATGACACTAAAGTCAATTTTTGAGATTAATATGCAGATATTAAAATAAAAATTTAGAATTGTGACTTATTAGGAGAAAATGACTAGATGTAAAGTAAAAGTTTGAGATCGGAAGTCAAAAGTCTTACTTATGAAGTTTTAGTGAAACAAATGACATAAAAAGTCAAAGTTGTGACATTTTAAAGTCACAAAAATGAGAGAAAAGACAATATTATTACATTTAAAGTCAAGATATTGTGGTTAGAACTTAATATTTGAGAACTGAAAGTCAAAGTAAGGTTTTGAGCCCCAATTTTGTCTGCTCCATGTCCTTATCATAAGGCCACTTTTAACGACCTATCACCCATCCCGAACTCCGAGTAAAGAAACATTTCTCAAGGGACCGATTTTTTAACCCCAGTCACTCTGCATGAGCAATCAAAAATTAGGAAACCTCTGTGACTATGCTTGTTGCTTCTGAAATGCTGGGCTAAAGTTTAAATGGTCTTTGATACTTGGGCACAGGAGGGTCCAAGATTTGAAACAAATATAACTTTCACAAGTGAAAAAATCGCTTTCCAAAGATCCATATTTTTAAAAGTCAGACTTTTGTAGTTTTAAGGTCACTTTATGACGTCTGTTCTTTGCCCATAAATCACTTCTTTTACAAATTTTCGGTTTTGTATCTGATTTCACTGAAAAGTTATAATCCTGCAAAGTTGCTAGAACTGGTCGACAGCCATCTTTGGTGAAAATATGGTATTGCGCAAAGCAGTCAGAAGGTGTAACGACCGAACGGCTGGGTTAGAAAACTTTTAAGCGTTTTCAGCATCACTTAATTGTTTGCTTAAGTTAAGAATAAGAATGCAGCCTATACAATAGTTGATACACATTCATTCGGCCAGCTTAGTTAAAGGAACTAGCCGAGGTGGCCATTTTGGAAAATTGGCAAAGATGGTCGCCATACTTTGTCATAGTAGAAATCTGTGGTGAAAAGTTCATGCAGAGGCCTTTAAATTAGTGCCTTTGGTATGCTTACATGAACAAATAAACATTTTATGCATGTCTAACGGCCTAATATAGGCCTACCAAGTATATGTAAACTAGTCTGGAAAATGGCACTCATTATCGTTACAGGACAAATACATAATGGCGTTATAGTTACCTTGCCAAATGCATGGCATTCAAGTTTGTGATGGCAACAGCACTTTATACACAGAAATGTTGCAAAACATGGGTAAAACAACAAGTAATAGCTGTTATTTTGAAATATGGCCCCACTGAAATCATACCACAAGTACGTACTGGCCCTTTGACAGTTACAGGGGTCTTTGATTATGAGCCAAATGTGAAGTTTACGTGACCAAAAAGATTCGTTAATTTGATTTTGTGTGGAAGACCTTGAAAATCACACAGTCAAGCCTGCAACATCACTTTTGTCCAACAAAACACAAACACAAGGTGCCCTATTTGCAGTTCGGTAATTCCGTCAGTTGAGCAGCTTTTAGCTCAGAATAATGAAAAATTCAAGTGGCTGTGATGAACTAGAGAATAAGCACAACTTCAGCTTAGCCTTAAACAGAGGAAAATTGGAGGAATAAAAACATTTGACACACATTTGATATTGATAACACCATTTGTTGTCTTTCTATGTCCTTAAACTTATATAATTGTAAACTCATGATTTTGAGAGTTTTATCCCGTGAAGTTTCACTGAATACGTCGACGAAGGTAATTAGAATAGTACCATGAAGCACACATTTTCATTTATTGTCGTGATATTGTTAAAACGAACTGTAAAGATACTTCCGTGTGTACATATCTTTCAAAGTACATATATTAAAGTTTATATTGAATAAGTAATGGATAACAGACTTATACAAACATAGAATAGATTCCGTGTTAATTTTCGAAAAGCTGATCAGGTCAATGACACACTACATACAACTTTTGACTGTATACCCATGTCAATATTTTCAGATATAATATACTAATAAACGTAAGTCTGTATTTCCTATAAGAAATACGTTCTGCGGGTAAAGTATAAAATTCTGTAACTTTTTGTACAGAATAGGTGAATTTAAGTGTTTAGTCCAAAATAATGTGGATTCCTGATTCCATGTTACAAAAAAGATAGGAAAAGTGTGACATACTCATACGAAATGATACCTATTGCTTTTAATATAATGAAAGTTCAATGATGACAATGTTTCAACAAAATCTGAGCAATGATACAGAAAAAAATGCATGGACTAAATTATCACAGCATACCTATCTCCTGATCTATTTAAATAGTTATTTATTTTGCACACTGTAAAACAGCTTTGCATTGTTCTATCAGGACATGATTCTCTTATCGATCATGTGAAATAATACCAGACATCAAACATGAAGAGCGCTACATAAATGTGATACACATTCTGCTTTTTGGGCATTGTTATGTCTTGTCCACAGGATACTACTATCAATAACAAATTTAAAAGATAGATACAGGATTGCAGCAAGGAGTAAAGGGTGATTTTATTGGTTCTTGTTGAGAAATATGATTATTAAATCTACGTTGCACACAGACACCTTTAAATCACAAGTTGGGTTATAGCCACTTAGACCTATTACATTGTACTGCAGACCTATGGACAACTAGCAAGTAATATAAAATAAATATTGGCATTCGAAACAATAAAATAAGCCATATTTATCATGTAATGATACTATATGAACATGGTATCCAATATTATCAGGTTGTTGGCGTTTGTTAAAATCTGAAAATTTTCCCTGCACAAAACCTTTTTATGCTGATTACTCACTAGTTTAAATACAGAAAATGACTACAAATTAAAAATGACTACAAGTTAAAAATTCTATTTAAGTATTTAAAGGATATACATGGTACAAATGAACACCATAAATATATTTTCCACCTTTTCAGGTTTGTGAGAAGGATCAGTTCCTCGAAACATGTTCTTTTCGGAAGATCTACCATAGTTACGTCTGTTTATAGCAAAGGTCCCTCAAATTATGTACAATGATTTGCTCCTTCATAATACTTATGACTTGAAAAACCCAATCTACACTCACCATTTGAAAATAAAATTATGACATTTCCTGACATAATATGAGACAGGTAGAATGTTATCAATAGTGCATCACTTTATGCTACTATGGCCCTCGTGACACGTAAAATATCATAACTTCAAAACAATGTTTTCTAGTTATAAAATGAGAGGCAAATCAAAATTATATAACTAGATAGCTTTATTTTCAGGAAAAAAGATATTCGCTGCTTTGTAGCTTATGACTAATTGTTTTGCCATGACCTAATTTTTGTAAGATGTAACATAATATTACTTGTAATATATTGAGGAAGTAGAATTATTGTCTTACGTTTTGTTTGGTCTGTATGTCATGTGAATGCAATGTAAACACATGCCCTTGTGAAACGATGAATGTCTGTTTTTTAGTTAAATACTATTTCTTGTAGGTCTAGTTCAACTAGGGTCAGATCCAGAGCTTTAATTGTGCCTAAATTTTGTGATGTGGACAATATCACAAAGGCATGCTCATCCAGTTCATTGCAACCAAGCCTCTCCCCCGCAGTACACTCACGTTAACACACACACACACACATATATATATATATATATTTATATATAGGTCGATAAAGGTAGTAAGTGCTTAAAAGTTTGCTGAAAATTCCACGACGTTTCGGGTATAAACCCTTCATCAGGTGGCAAAAGTGCAACTGAACAAAAGTAGAGAAAATACACGTTTAAAGAAGGCACGTATACAAACCGGTTGCAAAAAAAGAACACGGTGGAAAAAAATGGGATAAGGAGGCTTAGTAAAACTGGTAAAAGGTGGGGGGGGGGGGTTAAAAAAAGGTCCATCCTAACGTTAAAACCGTGTAGAGAGAGGGTTCCGGGCTTCATGATAAGCAGGTTTTCGGCAGTTAGACGATCACGGTCAGAACCTCTGCACATTATAGCTGCGGTAACGACCAAGTCCTTTATGGAGCATATTGATGGGGGTTGAAGTGTTTGGCTACAGGATAACCTTGAAGGTTTTGTTTGATTGACCTAAGGTGTTCAGTGACTCGGTCCGCGAGGAGACGTGTGGTCTCTCCCACGTACAGACAATTGCAACGTCCACAAAGTAAAATGTAGACCACATTCGAAGAGGTACAAGTAAAGTGTTGGTTAACAGTGAATCTGTTGAAGTTTGGACCCAAATTGTTGATGAGGGTGTTCTTGCCAACCACTGAGCATGTGCTTCATCTACCTCGGATACAGGGGAATGTTCCTGGGGTGTTTTCCGTGGGCTGTAGTGGATGGGAAGCCCGAACTTAATGATTAAAAATATTCTTTTCAACTCTGTAGGCCGTAATGGGGTTCAGGGAAAAGGTCACGTTGAATGGTCTTGCCGGAGGATCTCTACATTCTTGTATATGCCACGTATGATAGGGCGTACCGATGGGTGATATGAAATTACCAAAGGACTATATATATATATATATATATATATATAGTGAGTCACGATGGGGACAAATTGACTCAGTTTTAGGATAGTGATTCACTTTTTATTTTCTGTATATATATATACATGTATATATATATATATATATATATATATATATAAACTCAATCTGCAGACAGAACTGTTTCGATCTTGTTATATTCATATCCGCTAAATTACATTAAATGAAATACAAGCTCTTTAATGTGAGTGCATGAACATGACTAGTCCTGTAACTACTAAATGACCAACCTGTACATAATTACTCTCCTGTAAATTACATACAGACAGATCAAAAGTAACCAACATAGGCGTAGGAAGCGGGGGGGGGGGCTGGAGGCTTTAGCCCCCAGACAAAAATGTGGGAGCTGAAGTATACTTCCGCCCCATATAAGAAATGTCAAAAATTTGCAGTAATTTTTCTTAACGTTTCTCCAAAATGTTGCACCAAATTGCATCTGAGGACCCTCAAATACCCAAAAAATTTTCAAAGGGCAGGGGGCACCCCCTCCCCTTAGACCCCTCAACCAGGACGGCGATCCCAAACAAGCTTCAGCCCCCTCCCCCCCCAGTCTCGAATAGCTTCCTACGCCTATGGCAACCAATTAACCTATGCTGCTAGATAGCTTATTCAGCCTATATGATCAGGGGGACTTATGAAAAAGCAAAAAGTCCCTCTCTAGCAGTTACTTAGGCTTGCTTAACTATACAGCAATATACAAAGTAGATTATTATTTGCAATGTTTATGGTAAACTTTGTAAACACACAGAAAGCAAAACAATTTGTCTCTTGGATCCGAGCCTGATCTTCAAATGGCCTTCATCTCATTTAATATTTCAAAAGTTATCCATTATATAAGAACAGGGCCATGCTGGAATAAGTTCCCACGAAATAAGTAATTTCGGTGCATAACGCTTTCCCATTCCTGCCATGGGGTAGAACTTAAGTCCCTCCCACCCCACCCTCTTGGCCTCACGCCTGGTTGCTTGTCATCGGAGTGCCGTAGAAGGTGCCTTGACTGCAGGAATGAGATACGACTTTCGTAGCTAAACTCACTAGCACACGTAATGAAGAGACATTTAATAAAGTTTACTTCCACTTATCGAAGCAGAAAGAATTCAACTCAATTTTAAACGAAACAAATTGGTATAAACACTAAAACCGTCACAAACAGAAGTTTCATGGCTCCCCTGAAAGTTAGAATGCCAAAAGTGTAACTCAATTTTCATAAACCTCGAAAGGACCTCAGAGAACCTTTACAGTTGGAACAAAAACTTCTTGCTCACTTTATGTGTTCGTATGAATAGTCTTTTAATCAGGTACTTTCTTTCACAGGCAAATTTCTCTTAGAAACAGATTTGCCTATTGCCATGCGCGTAGGAGCACAAACCATTGATTACCTCTTGCTACACCATTGTATTATTTATCTTTCAGTAGGTGCCCAAAAAATTTCTCAGCATATTGCCCGAATTCGCACAAAAATATTTGGTTGTAGCCCAGCCCCCACTTCCTGTTGCGTACGATCGCATTAATTTGCAAAATCCTAAACATAACTATTTCATTTTATTTATTTCTTAATCACAATATGAATCCAAATATATATATATATATATATATATATATATATATATATATATATATATATATATATGAATATATATATATATATATATATATATAAAAATATATATATATATATATAAATATATATATATATATATATAAATATATATATATATATATATATATATATATATATATATATATATATATATATATTGAAAGGTTGTGACTACCAGGCAGCTTTACAGCACTGTTTCGTAGGGGCCCAGTGCGGTAGGTTCTCTTTCCTCAGAAACCTGATGTAGAATGGTGTCAACAAAGGTTTGGCATTGGTTTGCTCGTGCCCGTTTTAAATCGTACATTGAATGTCGTGCTCGTCTTTTGAAGCACGGACACGACCAATTCGAGTGAGCAAAGATATGTTACCTATCTGAATAATTGAGTAAAGTGGGGGGGTAGGCGGTGCACCATCTGACGTTCCTATAAGTCGGTTAACCTCGCCCATTTTTTAGGAGAGGCCCGAAATCATCATACGTGATTTCATGCGAAAGAAGGAAGGGCTTTTTTAAGGAAGCCCGGGGTTTGAATGTAAATGTTTGGTTCTTATGACCAAGCTAGACCGGTTTCTGTTGTCGTGCTCATATGTTATATATGGCGCAACTTCATCAGTAGCGAACCGTCGTGCGCGGTTTGGGTTTAATTCAAAATGCTTTGTTTTAGAGCATATTAGAGTAACGTTGAAGTAAACCTCTTTTGCGAGATACTAGGAGTATAGGTTAAAACCCCAGAATTTTTTATAAGCCTTGAAATATCAATATACAGACACATAAGGGTAAGGACCGAATATATTGTTATATATCGTATTTGGGCAATATTCCGTTGAAGTCTTTTTTAAGAAAATAGACATGGACGGGTATGGGGGTGTGTTGAAACCTATCTTGGTATTTGTAACAAAGCCGAATTTTTTACATTTTTTTCGGCTAACTTGCATGCATCTCATATGTGCTAAACTTTGAAAATCTCACCGAGGTTAAAAAGCGTGAGCCAACCGAATGGTGGCGCTATTTTAGTCTCTCTTGTGAGTATTTTAAAGTTAAACTGAGAAATAGCTTTTTCAAGTAGCGCACTTGCCTCACTCTTATCCTATCTTTCATGAGTGAGAGAGAGATTTTGAGACATCTTTTCTCAGATTAGGGCAAGAAAGTTACAAAATTCAACTGCAATATCCCTTTGGGATACTAAATCTACAAAAGGTTTTTATATACGTACTCGGGGGGTCTTTCGCCTATCAAATGGGTTATGGGCGTGTAGGTGACTACGTATAGTCAAACTCTCCTTGAACTTTTGGAAAAGACATGAGAAATGAAAGCCATATGGATTTTTAATTATCGGGTAATTAAGGGCCTATTAATGGGCTGGTGATATGTTACCACTTAAAATAAATATACAAGACAAAGCATGTTCACAGAGAAAATATAACCACTCTTTCGGGATTA
Organism: Holothuria leucospilota; assembly: GCA_029531755.1. Taxonomy (NCBI): domain Eukaryota; kingdom Metazoa; phylum Echinodermata; class Holothuroidea; order Aspidochirotida; family Holothuriidae; genus Holothuria; species Holothuria leucospilota. The sequence goes on along the minus strand of CM055962.1, from coordinate 23,969,409 downwards.
ATTGGTGGCCCTGAAAAGAGCCGTTCTGTTCGGACTTTTGACAGTCGGATTCCCTAATTTTTGTAGGGATGATGCTTTCTGTTTGAAGCCTTTTGATGGCGGTGTTTGATTCGCCCCTCGGTTTTCTTTGCCGACTTCTCCAGCATTAGCCATAGCAGCCGCTTAGAGTCGTTCCCGTCGACGAGTGTGTCGAGTTCCACCCTAGCTCTCTCCTCCTTCTCCTTGAAACGGTCGCGTTGCCGTCTGGCCTGTCGTGCTAGCTCCTGCCGCCAAGTCTGACCCAACTTCCTACCTGTCCTTTGGAGAAGGGAATTCCAAATATCCCTTAACTCCTCAGAACAGGTAAGGAAACCAGGCAGCTTGGGAACATCCCTGTAGACTCGGAGATGGCTTGGTAATCTGCCTTCTGTTATTTCGACATCCAGTTTCTTCAATTCACTCGTCAAGCCGATGACCGTTGTCTGTATCTTGGTCAAGGCGTTGAGGTGGGCTTTTACTCTTTTAAAATTTCTTTATAAGAACCAAACATTTACATTCAAACCCCGGGCTTCCTTAAAAAAGCCCTTCCTTCTTTCGCATGAAATCACGTATGATGATTTCGGGCCTCTCCTAAAAAATGTGCGAGGTTAACCGACTTATAGGAACGTCAGATGGTGCACCGCCTACCCCCCACTTTACCTAATCTACACTCACCATTTGAAAATAAAATTATGACATTTCCTGACATAATATGAGACAGGTAGAATGTTATCAGTAGTGCATCACTTTATGCTACTATGGCCCTCGTGACACGTAAAATATCATAACTTCAAAACAATGTTTTCTAGTTATAAAATGATGAGGCAATTTCAAAATTATATAACTAGATAGCTTTTATTTTCAGGAAAAAAAGATATTCGCCTGGCTTTGTAGCTTATGACTAATTGTTTTGCCATGACCTAATTTTTGTAAGATGTAACATAATATTTACTTGTTAATATATTGAGGGAAGTAGAATTATTGGTCTTACGTTTTGTTTGGTCTGGTATGTCATGTGAAATGCAATGTAAACACATGCCCTTGTGAAACGATTTAATGTCTGTTTTTTAGTTAAATACTATTTCTTGTAGGCCTAGTTCAACTAGAGTCAGATCCGGGACTGGCTCAAAATTTATCTAAATTTTGTGATGTGGACAATATCACAAAGACATGCTCCCCAGTTCATCCCAACCAAGCTTCTCCCCTGCAGTACACTCACATAAACACACACACACATATATATATATATATATATATATATATATAGTCGATAAAGGTAGTAAGTGCTTAAAATTTTTGCTGAAAATTCCCAACGACGTTTCGGGTATAAACCCTTTCATCAGGTGGCAAAAGGTTGCAACTGAACAAAAGTAGAGAAAATACACGTTTTAAAAGAAGGCACGTATACAAACCGGTTGCAAAAAAGAACACGAGTGAAATTAAAATGGGATAAGTGAGGCTTAGTAAAACTGGTAAAATGTACACTACCTTAACCTAGCTTCACTCTGGCTTTGCAATGATGAAGTGTACATACAATTGTGTTCTCAGTGCAAAATGTACTACGGTACAGTACTGTATGGCTCTTTCTTGGAGATGCAATGTTTTTTTTTTTTCAGTTGGAAGGCGAAAAGTAAATTTTGTATTAAAGCAAAACTTGTCACAGTCTGGTGTGAGCTTAGAACTCTCACTGGTTTGACATTTTTCCTAGCTAGAACTCTGTTGATGTATTTGATATAAATCATGACTTTAAATCATGGCATTTTTAAGAAAATACAAAAATCACCAACACAGATGAAATGTAAGGGTTGAGGCCAACCAATATCAATAATATAGACCAGTTCACTAACTGATATCCAATACTTTAATTCTCAATAGAAGCAAATATAAACAGATATTTTAGTTTTTCCATACTGTAGTAAGGACTACAAATTCCTGTTTTACTTCACTTCTATCATTGTACAGTAGGTAAGAATATAATATTAGTTGTAAAGGGGGACTGTACAGTACTGTACATTTTTATCCAAATCTTTCCCTTCTCATTCCTAGGAAGACTACTGTACTGTCCTTGGCCAAAAGTCAAACCTTTGATCAAAGAGTTGATGTACCTTCTCAGCAAGACTCAGAAACAGAGGAGTTATTACCACGTAGAGAGAGGTATGTGCTGTGCTAGGACATTTATTTACTGTTTTCCTGATTCTAGATGTAACGGGTTGGGTACATATAGTTGCACATACGCACTGTACAGTAACGTCAATTGTTCATGGAGAGGCATTAATTGCTATCAAAATTATGTGAATTTGACAACCTTACATTAATGCTATTTTTTGGCATTTACAGTGCTAATAATTCTCAAGGCAACATGTTTCAAAATTTGGTACTGTTTATCTACTGTTGTTAAAATAAACTGCTATACTGTACTTTGGCATGTAAAAATTCAGGGACATGATTAAAAGTCCTGAGCCATGCTATACTTTACATGAATTAGGATAACTATGTACTGTGGGGTGTGACCAGTACTTAGCCTTGGTAGAATATACAAATTCTGCAAATTAGAGTGACTACATCAGTAACTTCACAGTGTACCAGTACAGTAATCTGTGTTCTACTGTACTCACTTCTTCAGAGTATACAAATGCTGACTTTAAGAAAAGTCAGCATGAAAAGTACTGCATTTGAAATAAGTCAGCTTAAGTGTGTGTTTGTGTGGACAGAGGTTTTGCAAAGTCTATGAAATTCAGCAAGATGCATAAGCTTCTAAGTCTTATAGAGATGTGCTGCTATATATGTTGTATATACAGTACACTTATACAGTTTTACATGACATACTGTAATAAAATTAGGTAGTTGGATATTTGATGTACTGTAAAAAGCATTACATATCCACTATTCAGAAAATGGGCACAATTCCCATTAAAAAGACATCAAATATTGACTATTCAACAGATTAACAGGGTACAGTACTTTCTAAATATTTCACACTTGTGTCATGAATAAAATGTGAGCTGAATGCAAATATGTGACATCAAAAAATGGACATATCAAACATGGCTCATGTTAGTTGTTTTTCAACCTTAATATCAAGTACAGTGGTAGCATTGAAATCCCCTGAGGGATTTATAATGAAAGTTGAAATTCTTTTCTCCAGAAATATTGATACCACTCAGCTAACTGTAAACTATCTGATAAGGAATTAAGAGATAATTTATGTAAGGTTAACAAAAGAAATCATAACACTCCATGAAATTTTTTTGCATAGACAATTTTTCTTCAGAAATCATCAAACGTTGACTTGAAGACATATATCTTGAGAGCAGAAAAAGATATTATGTGTATTTCCAACAAATTTTTCATTGGGGGACTAAAATCTTGAACTGACAGACCTGTGAAACGGACCTTTAGTTGGCGACATCTCACATGACCTTTCACATTGTGTTACTTTTATACTTCTGTATAGCACAATTTATGGTACCTATTTGCTTCTGATTTTCCAAGACAAAAGTTACATTTCACCTTAAATAATATTAAATTTATTTTTTCTTTAATTAATGAGGCTGAGATTTGTAGAAGAAGAGGCAAGGATAATGCATTGTGCACAGTGCCTGTAAAGAAGGATGAAATAAGAGGGGCGGACTGAGAAAATTACAGCAGTCTATGAAGCCTATTGGTGGGAATTTTCTTCACAATGTGAAAAAGCCTAGCAGGTACAGTACTGTACTGTAGGTCTATTGCTGTTGAACATAATGTACAACAATATTATAGTTTCTTGTCTACTTTAGTTTGAATAGACCTGGGAGCTGCCATTGACAGCTCCCTGAATAGACTACATCATAGTCTGCAATGACATCAGTGTGTGTATACTGTATGAAGTTTGGTGTGGTTTGATCAGTTTTTCCTCTGTTATTTTTAATATACTGAACCTCCCCTTGCCGTTTCATTTAAAAGTGGTCCTGGCCCAGCATAAGCCAATACATCCTCTTGGCCATGACCAAGTTGTGTGAATAACTACAGTACTGTCCATGTTTGCACGAAATTTATGAAAATTGATTCACTGTTGATAATACTGAATTAAAATTCTGTTTCTCAATTTAATTATACATCTTTCTGGACATCCATAATCATTCAGGAGTATCATTTCATACTGGAAACTAGTACAGTATTTTAAACAAAAGCATACTTTCTGACATAAGCTTATGAGGCAGGGTTTTAGGGGGCATATGCCATTCCAATTCTGGCAAAAATAGTAGATCAATTTGGGAAAATTAGACAGCTAAGAAAACAAATGGTGCCCTACAGTATGGCAATCGACACAGTGGTGTCGAAATTTTCACAACTCTGTCCAAAATTTTAAATTTGTGCAAAGATTATCCCTGACCTCCAGGACTATTGACCCCCCCGTATGCGTAAGCAATGTAATGAATTTTTGTTTTTTGTTTTTCTTTCATCCAGGTTGAAAAAAGCTGTTTTCCGTGGGGAGTCGGAGAAGGTAATGGCATATCAGAGACAAAGACCATCACTTGGACAGAGCACCATGACCTAAAGTTTCCAGAAAACTGTATCAATTGTTAACCATCAGTGATCTGCTGCTCCTTAGTGTCAGTCAGACTTGACTGGGATCCAGAAATGCCCTGAAAGTGTGATTTTCCCACTGGCACTGATTTTGAATTTTACTAAGTTCACAGTTTCGAATTGTAGTTCTTTTCTTCCTGGGATGTGTACATTTTTTGGCTCAGCATGCTTTCCATCTCGATAATGTACCACCAAGACACTCATCATCATTTTTTCCATGTAGAGCAAAGGAGTGATGTCCATGACACCTAGGCATGTATAACTCTGACCAGTGTATTTTCTGGAAGAAAACTTGTCATATTTGGGAAGGGAGGCAGTCTGTTCAACCTATTTGGTGTGTAGGACAAACTGAGCCAGAGCTTATATTTGGACATTTGTTGTTGTCTCAGTAGTGTAGATGTCGGCATAGCACACTCCAGCATTCCCCAGCTGCATTCTGTACCATTTATATTATTTTGGTAATTAGCAAGTCACATACTGTAATAGCAGCCACCTAGCTCTCCCACTTATATTTCTAAACACAAGTCATTGGAACGGTACTGGGCCCTGTTAAAGATGTATACAATATCCATTTCAGTAAAATGATACCTAAATTATTACAAGACAGGTAAGTTAAAAATGTGAACTGCCATACTGTTTCCTTATTTTATACAATAATATTAATTATAACACTGATATGTGATGTGAGTACTGTAGCCTGCAAATCACAGAGCAGATTCAAGCTTTCTTTTGGGCATGGGGTAGATGAGGAATGTCAGAGAAAAGGATTAACTATAGGGCTAAAGTATTATTGTCAGTTGCCTTGTATTCATGAAGCTTTCACCCTGAAACTGTAATGAATTGTTCATAGCAAAATGCTATACAAAAAGTATTAAGTATCCAGCTATTTTGTTGTTGTATGGTGCTATGTTTAACCTGTGTTCACTCGGTAATATTCGAGAATATGCCCATGGTATTTCCCGCCTATCTTAAGAGGCGTTAAAGGGAAGGACTTGCACCGTTTTGAACTGTATTTGAAAACGAACTTGAACTTATGAACCATATTCGAAGCTGTATTTAAACTTTACCTTTTTATCTAGTTGACACTGTATAACACATTTATGTTGGTGTGTGGTTAAATCTCATTTAACTACTGTGAAAAACCACATTTTTAGACTGTAATGGAAATTTCTTTCATGTGTAGTATCTGTAAAAGTTATTCTACTTTGGAGTTTGGAGTCACCGGTAGACCTGTTTTGGGGATAGGGGAATTGGGTTTTATGACTGACTTTAAATGTGTAAAAGTTTAAAGATTTTCAAAGGGGACTTGCATTTAATTCTTACCTGTATACAGTACCTGTAGTTTTGAGTTATATGGTACTGTATATAGGATTGATCCTAGTCCAACAAGTAATTTATCAAGGGGAGGGAGGTAAAACAGATCATATGCATGTTACCTCGAGACTTAAACTTCAGATTTTACTTGAGAAAGTTGGGAGGAAACTTTTGTCCATTTCTCTGTTATACAGTATTTAAACATACATGTATTGTTCGTTAGGTTGCGATGCAATTATTTATCTCCTGTAAGACTATAATGATGGCTTTTAGTTTTTACTAATGGTTTACCCCTTGATTTCATTCTGTTGTGATGTTTGTATGTATAGTTTCAGTTCTATATATCTCGCACAGTCCCTTCAGGTATCAAATAATGTTACTGTACTGTATCTGTGTGAGTTAATGAACATAGGAGTGACTATAGGTGCTATTTTTTGGCGGGGGGGGGTATGAGAATGGTTCCCTTCAAAAATGTAAAAGTTGCATGTTGAAGTAAATATTTGAAGGAAATTTGCATTTCATCATACTGGACAGTTATTGTGCAGTTATTATGTACAGTAATTTGACCTTAGGACAGTGTGTATTACAAAGGGTGAGTGGCGGAGTGGAAGGGTCGATCACTTGTATGCATGTTTACCTTGAAGTTGGGAGCAAAGTTGCTTTTTAAAGTTGTTTTTAAAATATATTATTCTCTAGCTTGTGATGCAGTAGACTAGATTGATGCCTTCAAATTTTTCTTACTGATAACATTTTCTTTTATTTCATTTTGTTGTAACTTTTTGTTTAGTTCTGGAAGCCTTCTATAGACCTGATATGCTGTCTTGTTTTCCAAATGCCTTTAAGTTATCTTGTTTCGTGCAATGCTTAAGCTGTGTTCAACAGTTACGAGTTTTTCTACACTTGATAATATTCTTCCTACAAAAAGCTGCTGTGAAAAACCATTTTTAGAAATTTCTTTCATGTGTAGTATCTGTAAAAGTACTTTGTACTTTTGTACTTTGGAGAAAAGGCTAAACCATTTGGTCAAAAGCTGAGCCGTAAAACCTCACCTAACTAACGAACTATCTTTGGAGTTTGAAGTCACCAGTAGGTACTACAATGGCTGACTTAAACTGCATAAAACATAAAAAATTTTCAAAGGGGACTGAGTTTAATTCTTACCGGTACAGTTTTGAGTTATGGTACTGTCTATAGGTTGATCCTTAAAACTGATACCTTGAAGCATAAACTTAAGGTTTCACTTGAGAAAGTTGTGGGGGGGGGGGTCCCCATTTTACAGTACTTAAATATACATGAATTGTTCATTAGCTTGAGATGCAATTGTAAGACTATAACGATGGCTTTCAGTTTTTACTGATTTCATTCTGTTGTGATGTTTATGTATATAGATCTGACACAGTCCCTTCAGGTGTCAAATGTTCACATACTAGTGTGACTTAATGAAGGTAGGAGTGACCATAGTTACTATTTTGGGGGGGGGGGTGGGAACTTGGTCGATACTCCCTTGAAAATATTAAAGCTGTATGTTATTCAAAGGAAATTTACATTTCATCATACTGTGTAGTTAGTACATTAGATTTGACCCAAGCACAGTACATACCCCTGTACTGTATGCATGTTTACCTTGAAGTTAAGATTTCAGCCTGAGAAGTTGGAAGCAAAGTTGCTCTTTTAATTGTATTTGTTTTTAAAATATATTATTGTCGAAGATGTGATGCAGTAGACTAGAATGATGCCCCAAAATTTTTCTTACTGATGATATTTTTTTTAATTTCATTTTGTTGTAATTATTTGTATAAGTTCTAAAAGCCTTCTATAGACCTGGTGTACTATCTTGTCAAATGCCTATAAGTGGTCATGTATATTTCTACAGAAAGAAATGTAACTTCAAATGCCAAATAAATGTAGCTTCACATTAATGCATAAACACTTGTTTTGGTCAAATTTGATGGAATATGTTTCTTGTTCATTTTAGTTTAAACCAACAATAAATGGGGGGTTTAAGCTGGGACCAAATAAAAGGGGTCAAATTTAACTATACCTTGGTCATATTGGCCAAATAATTGGTCAGTAACTTTAACCAGATCACATTGGTCAAATATTTTGACCAAGTAACAGTGGTCAAATTTGACCAAATTTGGTTCGGTGCATAGTTAGCCCAGTGGTTGGTCAAAAAATGACCAAAGTTTGGTCAAATTTGACCAAATTGTTTTTAGAGTGATGTCATCCCTACCCTGAAATCACCCCCAAGTAAAATCACCCCAAAAGTAAAATTTTTTAACATTGCCTAAGACAGCACCAGTTTTTAACAAAGCGACATAAATGTCACGCTATTTCCACGGCCCCACCTCTTAGACCCCTTTCTCAGAACGACTGTGTGTAACAAAGCCTGAACGTTCCGCCTGGGTGTCAACTATCCCAGGTCGGCCACTGAACCCTGTTATGAACTGCCCCTCCTTGGAATTTCGCCCAATGTACTGCTCTGGCATGTATCAGTCCTGCTTAAAATTGAATAAATCAAAATCTATACCCAGCTTGTATTAATTGTTGAAAGGAAACCTAAGGTATTTTAAACATCGACTTACTTCCTCTAAAACTAGCCTTCAATAATCTAGTTGTCATTAGTTGCCATTAGTCATAGGACAGAGTTTTTCTTCACCTGCAGTCTAAAACTAACGTCTACGGCTTAAAATGTTTTCGATTAACGTAGGTGCCCTTTTATAAGGATCGTTTTGGCCAGTTACAAGCTACTTTGAAGCAATTTTGGATTCCTTAGATTTATACCTGTTTTATGGGAACACATGTATTTGAAATATTTTATTACGATACCCCCCTTTCAGTTTCGGTAGAAGGAATGAAAAATATAAATTTGAACAACCGTGTGCCCTAGTAGGTCAAAAGTAAAATTGAAATACAGACCTGTGTTAAAAGATGATATTGCTTTTATCAATTCTGAAAAGAGACATTATTATAGCTCGTAAGGCATAAGGTTTGATTTACAAAATATCTTCAAACGATTAAAATTTGACCCTCATGTATATGTACACGTTTTCCCTTTGTTTTTCGAGCATCTGTGGAAAAAGCTATTTAAGCAAATTCCATTAGCTACTTAAAGGAGATGACAATAATGACCATTTCAGGAACATAATCAAAAAGTATATAACATTCTGAACTTATTGCAAAAAAACCCCATCTTCATAGCTTATTTGGTTCTCGAGATATCACAATTCTCATCCCTCACATGGGCACTGCCATGAAAAACTTGTAGCAAGTCTATTATGATGTCACAGGCTCACTTGATTTTCAAAAGTTATGTATTTCTTTATAATTAAATTTAATTTTTTTTAAAGGTCCAGCTACCATTTAAAAGATCATTTCAGAAATGCAGAGAGCGAGTCCTGTAATTTTGAAATCTGATACAAACAAGAACATGCTAAAACTGTGTGGAGAGAAACAATGAAACAAAATACAAAGGAAAACAATAACATCTTAATTACAAAGTGAGCCTGAAAGGTCAAAATCGAATTGCTACAAGTCAGTTTGTTTGGAAAATGGTAACTCCAATGTATATGATAAGAATGTCGATATCTCAAGAACCGAATAAGCTATGAAGATGGGTTTTTTTTCATTGTGTTGAGAATTTTGTTTTCTTTTCAATTATGTTACTGAAGTGGTTATTGTTGTCATCCCCTTTAAAGTGGCTTGCATTTGTTTGAATTTACAATATAAACAATACCTTTTCAGAGTAATATTGCCGGTCAAAACAGTTCGTTTCTTTATTTTCCGTTCACTTTAAATATGAAGTCAAAGTGACAATTAAGTCACAGGATGAAGACTATAAACAACGTATTGAGAGAACCGACAAAAAAGTTTAGAGATGTTACTGTGAATGTAATGTGGGAAGATGGCAGTCTCCTTTTAAGGCATAAAATCAAAGTCGAACCAAGCTGCTTTGTGTCCTTTCAACGCAACCGTAAAAGTCCCTTCTAAGTGGAAACAAATAATACTGCGCAACAATATGTTTGTATAAAATCATCAAAAATATATTTCATTACAAAGGGCAAGGAATCGAACGATCTGTTGATACCAAAAACGTACCTCTTTCGTCAGGTGAAAGTTTCCAGAAGATATCTGAAAGAAGTAAATGGATATATTTCATTATTTTGTATGTACAAGTGCAACGTAAAATGGAACTTAGTACAACGGAACACAGTACTGCAGCTTTGTCCAATTTGCCATACTCAATTTTTTCATTTGTCCAGAACTTAACCATCAGGTAACTTCGAAGTTACTCAAATACTGCTGCATAGCAACACTTCTCTCAACTGTAGTGGCCTTTTATAGGTGAAAAGTGAGAATTCCTTTGTAGGGAAAAATTGGAAAAGAAATTAATAGATCTCAATAGATCTGCGTACGGGTAAACTTTGCTTTTAGCGGTACATATCATAACATACACTCTAAAAAAGACCTATTCAATTTGAAGGGAAATCTTATCAGAGGTGCAATGAATAGGAAATCAAATCAATTATTTGAATAGATTTGTTTCAGAAATAATTAGAATTGACTCATTTTTGAATAGAATCTAATCAAATTTTTGAAGAGATTTCCTATTCAGTCCCCCTCTGACAAGATTTCTCTTCAATTTGAATAGGCCTTTTTTAGAGTGTAAGAGTTCAAAGCCGGACTTACGAGGGAGAAGCCAAGGCCGAGGCCACAAAGATAATTTTGATTTCTCAAACAACTTTCAAAGACTCAGATATATGTCAATCCTTTTTTCCAATAGCCCCGTATTAGGCGGGAGCCACAAAAGAAACTGAAATAAAGAACGTTAAGTATATGCTCTTTCTTTGTAAATTAATTTGAACAAATTATTACGCTAAATGAGGAAATGGTATACAAACCTTCACTGAATGATGATATCTTTTTAAATATAACTGTAAAGTAAAGACAGAACACTTGATACATACATTCTTATAAGACTCTTTTTTCTGCTAATGTGAACACAGGTTTTTCATTACTCGTCGATTTAATGGCATCGACGGTATATTTTGCACTACAGAATTTTTATGGACTGCATTGTTTTCCTTTCAACATTGAAACTCTTATCACCACGATCGATGCAAGCATTGTCCTTGTACTTACCGTCTTTTACAATGACGATGTAATGAACGACTACATCTAAAACTGAAGAGTTCGGAGTATACCGTCGTATTATTGAGTGTGCGTGAAAGATATTTATATTGGTATTGGTGACCCAACATGACGATCTTGGGAATTCTTGGGAAATTTTGCTTTTTGATCTTTAGTGACCCAAGACGACGATCTTGGGAAATCTCGAGAAATTTTGCTTTGTGACCTTCAGTGAGCCTAGGTGACACTCTTAGGAATTCTTGCTTTTTTACGTTTGGTGACCCCATGACAATCTTTGGAATCGTTGAGAAACTTTGCTTTTTGACCACTGGTGACCCCAAATGAGAATGTTGGGAATTCTTGGGAAATTTTTCTTTTTGACCTCTGGTGACCCCAGTTGACGATATTTGGAATTCTTGGGAAATTTTGTTTTTTGACTTCCGGTGACCTCAAATGATCTTTTACCTCTACCGAAAACAATGGGGTTCTTTCTCCTAACATGACAAATCATTATACCATGTATGAAAAGTGTCCTTCATCCCACCTTGAGATATCGTGATTACAAGGTTTTCAGTCTTTGACCTCCAGACACCTCAGATGACCTTTGATCTTCACCAAAAACAATAAGGCCTTCCTCTTTACATGACAAATCTACATACCAAATATAAAAAGTGTCTATCATTGCTATTTTGAGATATCATGATTGTAAGCGATTTACAAGGTTTTCGCAGTTTTATCTCAGGTGACCTCAGATCACCTTTGGCCTCTACCACTAACAATAGGGTTCTCATTCTCAATATGAAAAATCTGTATACCAGGTATGAAAGTGTCGGTCATTGCTATCTTGAGATATCGTGTTTACAAGCCCTTTATGAGGTTTCTGGAGTTTAATCTCCAGTGACCTCAGATGACCTTTGACCTCTACAAAAAACATTAGGGTTCTTTCTCTTGACATGACAAATCTGTATACTAAATATGACAAGTATGCTTCAGTCTTATCTTGAGAAATCGTGATTACAAGGTTTTCAGTCTTTTACTTCCGGTGACCTCTAATGACCTTTGACCTTTACAAAAATAAAATCAATAGGGTTATGTCTCTTGACATGGCAAATCTATATATTAAATATGAAAATTGTCGGTCATTGCTATCTTGAGATATCGTGTTTACAAGCCGTTTACGAGGTTTTCACAGTTTAACCTCTAGTGGCCTCGAATGACCTTTGACCTCTACCAAAAACATTACGATACTTTCTCTTTACATGAAAATCTGTATACCAAATATGAAAAGTGTCGGTCATTACTATCTCGAGATATCGTGTTTACAATTTTTTCGGTTTTTGACCTCTGGTGACCTCAAATGACCTTTTACCTCCACTAAAAACAATAGAGTTCTTTCTCTGAACAACAAAAATATATGTACCAAATATGAAAAGTGTTGGTCATTGCTGTTTTGAGATATCGTGTTTACAAGCTAAGCGTCACATACACACACATACACACGCACACGAGACATCACCATCGCATAGCCTGGCTTCGGCAAGGAATCAATAAATCACTCCATTATAAGTAAAGTTTTTATTACAAGACCTTACAATCGTAAACGATTACTCATATTGCTCAATAAGGTTCATTAAAATAAATTATCAAAAGGATCAGAGTGTTTTTCAGCAACATTTTCTTTTTACGGAGTGTCAAAATTTTTATACACACCTGGCTGTAAAGATGTAACGGTTGTGAAAAGATCTGAAAATTAATCATTTTAAAACGTTTTTGTAATCATTTTAATGTCAAAGTAGCTTTTCAATTACAAGAAACACTAGTTGATCAGATTTCAATAGACTTTATTTGAATGCAATTCCTGCAACAGTTCCATCGGATACATGTTTTTTTTCCTTAGCCCCTCCCCCCCCCCAAAAAAAGAGGGAAGACATTTTACCTCACATTGCTCTAAAATAAGATCTTTAAGGCATACGTTTATCAAATTTGGACCATATACTCAGCAAAAAGAAGGAAAAAATAAAACAGTTGTACGATATTTAACTGAAAGCTTAGCAACTGACGTACGTACTTTTTACTTCAAAGTGAGAGAACAATTCAACCAAGAAGATAATTTTGTGGAAAGTAAAGCAAAAGAATCTATGGAAAAAGTCATCAAAGTGTAGTTTTCAAAATAAGATCGTTAGTATCCAGCACACTGTTTATCATACCTGATTTGTGCTCATGTTGTCTGTATCGGAAACCTGAAATGTGCGAAATCATTTTGACAACTTTAAGTGAATAAATAAGTGCCACCTTAAAATTTGTTAGAAGAACGTATACGATATTTTAATTGAAACTGTTTGTGCCTTGCTTTTTGATGGTTTTCTCAATTGTCTTCTAGCGTTGAAAGCAAAGTCACTTTTAATACCGTTTAATTACTGTTGTCCATATAGAAGGATGCAGGTATTAGGATAACTTAATAGGCTAGCAAATGCTATGGTTGCAAACGAGAAGACATGAATTTATAATATTCGTTGTGGCAGATTACAATTCCGTTTAACTTTGAATTCCTCTTTCAAACCTATTCAAGCCATCAAGTCATTCCTCCTACGTGAAACTCGCAATGCAACTAAAATGAATATTTATGTATAATCGTAATTAACTTATGCTTATGAATTAAGTTTGCCATGTTGTAAACACAAACGTTACGAAAGTATGCATACCTTTGTTCCAAATACTCTTTGATACATCTGAAAAGAAAATGTTACTTTTAAAATTATATCAGTACAACAAAATTCTTCTTCCACGAAGTAAGAACCACTTTGAAAACGATAAAAATTCAAATACGTGATTATAACAGTTCAAATTACTCTTGATTTGGTTTTTATACCACCAGTTACTCTAAAAACGATATATATATATATATATATATATATATATATATATATATATATATATATATATATATATATATATATATATATATATATATATAGATATACATATATAACGCTAATTCCTACTGTACGGGGAAATCGATATATCGCGGTTTCGTTAAGGCGAAGAAAAAAACAATAAAATACATTAAAAATATTTCCCCTTTTGGAAACCAGATATACAACAACGCTTTTTCAATGGCCCACCATCCGTACGTGTTAAAAAATACGGGTACGTAACTTGGTCAACATTGAAGTAATAGCATGTAAATCATGTGGTTAAACGGACGTTACCATCCGTTTACGTATTCCTATATAAAAAGCGTGTGATTTCGCAAAGTCGACCTGATTTTTTCCCCTTTTAGAAGATTTCCCCTTTTAGGCATGTTTTTTCATACAATATTTCCCCTTAATCCCAAATTAGCAATATATATATATATATATATATATATATATATATATATATATATATATATATTGCTAATTTGGGATTTAGGCGAAAAACCGTATGAAAAAACGCGACTGTTGGGAGAACTCGACCCTTAGGCAAAAAAATCGTTTCGCCTTAACGTTTTACACACTGTTTTATATAGGAATGCGTAACTCTATACGCAAGTCTGATTTACCACATAATGTTAATGCAATTACTTAGTTCCACACCAACTTACGTGCATGTATCCGTTAACACTAAGGACTTACGGGCCATTGAAATAACGTGCATATATATCTCTGAACCAAAAGGGGAAATATAATCTTATGTATTTTAATTTTTTCTTTGCCGGTTGCATTGGCGGCATACCGATTTCCCCTAACAGGTCGATCTAGCGTTATATATATATATATATATATATATATATATATATATATATATATATATATATATATATATATATATATATACTGATTATTCATTCCCGCTTCGGGACTACCATGGTAACAAGGAGAGAAAGTTGAATCACGCGAGGTATTTGTAGCCTTGTTGTCACTTCTGTGAATCACGAGCCATAACTGGTGCAGTGGTCACAGACTCTGCCCGGAAAGCGGAGGATGGCGGGTTCAAACCCTCGGTGCGGCTCAATATTTCTCTCTGGTAGTTTCTGTGAACCTTTCCTTCTGTGATAAGGGCTATGCTCTATCTTAGGATTGGTATAAAATTCAAGATCGAATGTATTACTATTTACTCTTTCGACCTACATGCTAACTTCGATCTACCATTCTCGACCTATATATATATATATATATGTATATATGTATGTATGTATGTATGTATGCATGCATGCATGCATGCATGTATGTATGTATGTATGTATGTATGTATGTATGTATGTATGTATGTATGTATGTATGTATGTATGTATGTATGTATGTATGTATGTATGTATGTATGTATGTATGTATGTATGTATGTATGTATGTATGTATGTATGTATGTATGTATGTATGTATGTATGTATGTATGTATGTATGTGTATATATATGTGTATATATATATATATGTATATATATTTATATATATATATATATATATATATATATATATATATATATATATATATATATATATATATATATATATATATATATATATATATATATATATATATATATATGATCGAAAAGATTTCCCACATTGCAGCCAAAGCTTCATGTTCTAAACTATTCCAACAATAAATTTACACGGTATATCTAAACACATGCAGAACAATGTTTTAGTTCACATGTAATTGAAAACCAGTGTTGTAATGTCTCGAGTCAACGACTTGACTGGAATACGAATCGCCTCAGTTTTAAAGACTCGATTCTGACTTAAGTCCTGAACTCAAAAGACTCGAATAGACTTGAGCCATCAAAGGCAAAGACTCGACGTAACTCGGGCCACCATTAAAAAAGTTTCAAAGACTTGCTGTAACTATAGTCTCGGAACTTAAAAGACTCGACTTGACTCGTGTCGTGTCTTTACCCACAGAGACTCGAATTGACTCGAATTGACTCGAGTCTTCTTTTTTATAGACCCGAGTAAAATTACTTGACAAAACCTCTTGTCTTAAAAAGAAACTGCAATATGTGTTAGGTCTGCTGAATGCCGTTCCGATCCTTAGGTAAAGGGTATTGGCCTATTATGATTGGAAAAGCCCACTGAATGTAATAACACTGCGCATCGTAAGAGGTACTTGAAGCAGTGAACAACGACGTCCAGCTTTGACCGCAACATACTTTTTTCCTAGTCCCCTCGACTCTCTGGCCAAGAGTCCATGGGAGAAATCAAATTTTACCTCCGAAGAAGTTCTGCTCCCCCCCCCCCAAAAAAAAAGATAAACCTAACTTACCAACCTATCGACCATCAGACCTTTACATCATGGATCTGACATGCGTGGTCACGTTCTAGACTGGCTAAAAAACATGATCCTAGCCAAAAGGACGAGAAGCAAACCACAAAGATCCAAGATACATTGTTCCATTGCGTCACAAACTACTTTCTACTTTTTCAAAAGTCCCTTCAACTCTCTGGCGAAGAGCCAAGGGGCGAAACCAAACATTACTCCCGAAGGAGTTCGGCTTCCTAAAGGAGCTACGTCCCCAAGGGACAACAAACTTAACTGATCAACCTCTCGACTCTCAGTCTGGCGGAAAACTAAGGGGCAAACGTGTTCTACGGAAGTTCTGCTCTTCAAACAAGCTACGTCAACTTAACACCGGAAAGTCAAGATCTTAGCCAAACGGCTGAGAAGCGATGAGTTTACGGTCTTGAAGCATTAGACTAAGAAAACTATATTTCCCCTCGACTAACTAAGCAAACTAAGCAAGAACATTTTCAGTGTTTATCCACTTTGATGAAGGCGTTAAACTTTCAGCAAGTTCTGAAGCAAATCTTATCTCCCTTCTTGCTAAGAATTAGATTCAACAAAAAAAAAAAAAAAAGATACGCATACGCTTTCAGTACCAGTGAAACTTGTTGTCCAGTCACGCTTTTCATTGTCTCAAAGTTCGCTACCTTTTGAATATTCATAAAAGATAAGCGTTCTTATCATTGATGGACCCTACACTTTTTTGTGGTTTGGGAATGAGTTTATTCGCTTTTACTCCCTAACATCGAGGGGCGTAGCTAGGATGAAATTTTTAGAGGGCCTAGGTAACAAAAGGGGGGTCATGGCACTGATCGCTGTCCTTAATTTTACACATTTAATTAAGACACACACATTTTGGGGGACCTAGCAAACCTTTGGGGGCTCAGGGCCCCCAAGGCCCCCCGTAGCTACGCGTCTGGCGATAAGTAAAAATATCATGTGTAGACACGTTCCCTCCTGGCAAGGTGACCCTAACTAAGGCTTGCCGTGCATTTCGCTTGCATTTGCAAATGACAAGAATGGAACAGTATCTCATTTCTTTTGTAAGGATTTTATTCTATTTTTAGGCCCTGTTAGTGACCTTTTAAGTGATAATGAGATCGTGCCTTTTCTAGCATGAATACTAGTATTATGTTGCCTAGCTGATGTACATCTCCTCGTCTTAGGAAAAGTACATATATCAAAGTAATAGCCTTCAGAAAAGCTATAAACCACACACGTAGATAACTACACTATGTCATCTTTGTGTGGCATGTGCACTCCATGTTTTACAAAGGGGTTCTGTTGGAGAAGGTTAGACTAGGTTCAGGAGTTTGGCTGATTTAGGTGTTTGCAGTAATTTATGTTACAGAATTCCTGAATAAACAACTGAAATATCACACAAAAGTTTTCTTAGTTTTAAAATGCCCCTCTCCCCTTGATAAAAGGCAGCCAATTTTCAGTTTAAACTGGACATGCTATGTGTATCGGGTATAAAAGGAGGGGTTTCTTCTTTTCTTAAATTTTAGTGCAAATCCGGGTGCAATTAAAGGTATAATGGACACAGGCAACTGAAGAAGGACTGGAATTGACCCAGCGTACACAATCAGAGACTCGAGGTGATTTGAAGTGAGATATCAGGTGACTCGGAATAATTCGACGGAAATACAGTGGGACCGGACGCGACTCGAACCTTTACACAGTCCAAATGACTAGACTTGAGCTTAGGGACGATTCGCCATGACTCGACACGACTTAAAATGTTAAGATCCGACATGACTCAAGATTCGACATCCCGTCACTCGAGACTCAACATCAGGTGACTCGATAACAACACTTCTGTCGGTAAATATTTGTCAAGTAAAACAGTTAAAGGTCACAGTTCATAACAAAACTTTTAGTCTTGTCTTGTGCTTGTATCTGACTTAGAATTAAAACTCAAAATGATTATAAACATAGCCTATGTAATGTTACAATTTGCAAAATCGTGGTAATATTCTTACCCAACTGCAAACATATTCAATACAGTAAAGAATGAAGCTTTTTTCCGTAAACGTTAATTTTTTGTCATTAAATTTGAAACCCCTTCCAAAAGCCAGTTCAAAACTGTAAGTGAGTTTAAGTTTAAAAGTCACAGCACGCCAACATCACATCCATAACCCACAAAACCAACCAGTATTTTGTTCAAAGTCAAAACCACATTAAACGGCACTTTGAAGCCCCTAAAATCGGTCAGTTACAGGGACTTCGCTATTCATTCGTGCGAGAACGTTTCCTCCGCTGAATTTAATCTTCATAAAGCTTTCTCCCTTCGTTGGCTCTCAATTGTGGGTTGCCTTGAAGAGAAACTTCGAAACGTGGAACATTAAATGTTCTCTGTTGCATCGATTAATATTTCAAAGTTGCAATTTGACCTTCAGTCCTTAATCTTTAACTTATCGAAAAGATTAAAAGGTGACGTGGGAGAAAAGTTACATTGTAGCTGAAAGGCTTCATTAGTAAAATAAATGCAATATTTCTGAAAAGAAAATGGTTAGCAGTCTCCCATATACCAAATCAGAAGAACTACGAAATTCTGACAGAGCTTTATTCGTCTTGACTTTATCTGAAATAGAAATCAGCTCAGTCACCTCGAGTAATGAAAGAAAGGATTTAACAGAACACTTCGTATTTTTCATGTCTATCGGTATTTTTATTTGTTTTGTCAAATTAGAGGATGTACAAACCTGTGCAGAATTCCCCGATTGCCTTGAAAATATCTGAAACATTAATGGTTGAAAGGTAGGTATTTTAACCAAACATTAGGCAAAAGAGTAGACTACGCTGAAACTATCATATCGTCCGTTACAAAAACGTAATGATATGGTTAACGCAAGTAGGAAACAGTGATAAATCGCATTGTTTTGGTGTTATACATACCTGTCTGGTAGGTAAATATTTGCTGGATAATGTCTGCAAGAGAGCAGTTCAGAAATGTTCAGTTTAAGCAAAAGTGTATCACAACGTGATTTTTTGAGGAAAATTTAACTAAGCAGGCAACATCGGAATATATCATTTTGAAATTACCGTTTACATATGGTGTTTATCTCTGTTAATTTTAACTTCATACAACCAGAAAGCCCAACAGTGTGATTCCTTACTGAAAGGAGGCAACTGGTTGCACTGACTCGGTTCATCCCTCAAATTTACACTTCTTCACTTTTTCATGTTTCTTGGATGTATTCATATTTTGAACTCTGCTGACCTTATATGACCTTTGAACCCTCCCAAAAGTGAATAACAAAAAATGAAAAGGAACATGTCCTGGGAGGGAATCGTAACCGAAACCATCTGCGTTAGAAACCGAGCTCTAATCCACTACGCCATTAAAGAACTCTTTCAGCATATAGTATTTCTAATCATTCTATAGTCACAGCATTCTTTACACGTGTTCATGATAAGGTAATTTAAAAAAGAAACACCACTGTAATACTTATGCTTGTGTTTTTGTATAAATTTATTTTTTGAATGGCAAAAAATTCAATCTGAACTTTTCGTTTGTAACCAAACGCCGGACACAATTTGGAGGTACCCGCCCACTGTCTATTTAGTTTACAAGAATTTGTAATTTAACCTCTGATGACCTCAGATGACCTTCGACCTCTAACAAACCAAAAGGGTTCTCTTTCTCTTAAAGTAACGCTTCTATATATTAAACATGTAAAGGATCCTTCATTCCTGTCTTGAAATATAATGTTTTTGACCTCTAATGACCTCAAATAACCTTTGGCCAGCACTGGAAACAATTGGGTGCTTTCTTTTAATATAAAAAAGTTATACATTAATTATGAAGATTGTTCATCATTGCTATCTTGAGATATCGTGTATAGAAGCAGTTTTTAAGAATTTCGTATTTTACCTCAGGTGACCTCAGATAACGTTTGACAGTTACCAAAATCAACAGGCTTTATCCTGTGACTGTAACGCATCCATATACCAAGAATGAAAAGCATTCATGCTTCCTAGCTATAGATATCGTATTTACAAGGTTTTCGGTGTTTGACCCCCGGAAACCTCACGTGACATTTGACCTTCACCAAAATAGGAATCTTTCTCTTAAAATGATAATTTTTTATACCAAGTATGAAAATATCCATCATTTCAATCTTGAGATAGTGTTTACAAGCCACGCGTAATAAACACACATCCATCCATCCGTCCGTCCGTCCATCCGTCCGTCCGTCCGTCCGTCCGTCCATCCATCCATACATACATACATATATATTTATACATACATACAAATATATACACACACAAGATATATATATATATATATATACACACACACACATATATATATATATATATATAGGTCGATAAAGGTTGTAAAAAGTGCTAAAAGTTTGCGGAAAATTTCACGACGTTTCGAGTATAGACTCTTCATCAGGTGGCAAAAAAATGCAACTGAACAACAAAGAAGTAGAAATGGAGAAGAAACACATTAAAGAAAGGCACGGCAAACCGGTCGTACAAAGCCAACACGGTGTAAAAATGCGAAGGCTGAATAAAACTGGTAAAAAGTAATGAAAGGGGGAACAAGTTAAAAAAGGTCCATTCTAATGTTAAGACCGTGTGGGGAGAGGGTCCCGAGTTTCATGATAAGCCGGTTTTCGGCGGTCTGACGATCACGGTCAGAACCTCTGCACATTAAGGCTGCGGTGACGGCCAAGTCTTTAATTGAGCACGGTGATGGTGGGTTGAAATGTGTGGCGACCGGATAACCTTGAAGGACCGGATAACCTTGAAGGATAACCTTGAAGGTTCTTTAACTGTTACCAGTTTTATGCAGCCTTCGCATTTTTACACCGTGTTGGCTTTGTACGACCGGTTTGCCGTGCCTTTCTTCAATGTGTTTCTTCTCTATTTCTACTTCTTTGTTGTTCAGTTGTATTTCTTTGCCACCTGATGAAGAGTCTATACTCGAAACGTCGTGAAATTTTCCGCAAACTTTTAGCACTTTTTACAACCTTTATCGACCTGCATACTACTATAGTGCTCCGCAGCATTTCGACCCTATATATATATACATATATATATATATATATATATATATATATATATATATATATATATATATATATATATATATATATTATATATGTATATATATATATATATATATGTTTATATATATATATATATGTTTATATATATGTGTGTATATATAATATATATATATATATATACATATATACATATATACACACAATAGCCTTCGTGATTGCATAGATTCCTTTTTCCTAGCTAAGGAATTAATAAAGTTTTTGAGTTATACAAACTGAATTTACTTTGGAGAAATCAATTCGGCAACGTATTTATAAGTACCGTGCTAAAACTCCATTTCAAATGTTATATTTCAAACAGAATAAACCCCAGAATAGGAAAAGAGCCTTACGCCATTTTAGAAAGTTTTATTAAAAGTGTCAATAATCATTTCGTGATGTTTCATACTTTTTGAAAAAAAAAACAATATTTCATAAAAATCAATTCTCTTTCCAAGATGAAATTCCGTGCTAAACGTTTCAATCCCGGATACATATCGGAATTACTTGTATGCGCAGCGCCCATTAACCGGCGTTCCGTGATAAGTATGGACTGTTCCATTATCACAGAAGTTATTAGGTTCGTACAGCGCTGAAAAGTCATAATATCTCATTCACACAAAATTTGCATTTTACTCATTTCATCAGTTGAAGGAAACAATTGTGAGTTCACATACGTCTGCGGTTTGTTCTAGTTAACAGTTGTCTGAATAATCACAAATTCTGCACATTTATCTCAAGGTGCCCTTTCGATTATCGTTATAGGCTTATTACAGAATCACTTCCTCGAAAACAGATCGTAAAATATAACAACTTAGTTACATGTGACAGCGTAAGGCTGGTAAAGTTACCTAGTGTCAGAGGGAAGATCTAACGTTTTGATAAAGCATTATATCTAACGTTAACTGTAGGTGATGCTACATATGGGCACTGCAACATCTACAGTGATCACAATGTCACACCCC
Source organism: Holothuria leucospilota (assembly GCA_029531755.1). Taxonomy (NCBI): domain Eukaryota; kingdom Metazoa; phylum Echinodermata; class Holothuroidea; order Aspidochirotida; family Holothuriidae; genus Holothuria; species Holothuria leucospilota. The sequence continues at coordinate 23,947,096 of CM055962.1, read as the reverse complement.
CTACAATGACAAAGGCTACAATGGTACAGGTCGGCTAAAAGTATAGTCGACGTATCAACTGATGCCTCTGGTTGAAGGTCAACTAGCGTAATTGAGTTAGTGCGTGAACTAGACTGGTTCCTTCAGTCTTATGTATTATTTAACGACTTTTCTCACTGACAGGATAATATTTTTGAACAGCAAACTGCGCTACGTTCCTCTCAACCAATCAAAACAACTCTTTCATAGTCCCATGAAGGGTATTTTCTACTTCTGTTTACACCTTAATCTTGGTCAATCGCGCTTCGTTTCGCAGAGATATGATTGTTTCAGTACCGCGAACGGTGAAAAATTCTCGGTATGTCCATTAACTTTTCTCATTTTTCCATGTTTTTAATCAAACTCTTCCCTGGGAAAATCAAATTGTATTACTCAGAAAAGAAGATGCCATAGGAAACTAATGATTTTTTTGTTGCTTCAAAATCTGTTTAATCCAAATACCGATTCTTGAAAGTTATGGTAAGTTTACTACAAATCCATTGATGTCCTTGTAACAGTTAAGTTCATAGACTTGGGTGGATGAGTATGTATTTCCGATATGATTCACCCACAATATACAGTAAACTCTGAACATCAAGAACTGCCGAAAAGGAGTAATACTCTTGCTTGCGGGTGCTTTACTTGAAAGGCTTTTTTTCCAAAAGTCCCCTGACTCTCTGGCGAAGAGCCAGGGGCGAAAACCAAACAATACTCCCGAAGGAGTTCTGCTCCCCGAAGGAGTAACAACGTCCCCAAGGGACAAACTTTGACTTAACTGACACCACTTGAAAGGCAAATTGAAACAAAAGGGTGATTAGAAGCAAGGCGATATCTCAAGGTGAGAAACATTGATACTTTTATACTGGCATATGGATGCATTGTAGTGAGGAAATGCGCCCTAACGTTTAAGGTGTAATTCAGGGCGACGTTTTATCGTCTTTTATTTTCGTCCTACGCCCTTTGGACGATTTTGGTGTAAAGCAATCATTGCGTTTGGACGGTTTTTCAAGATACAATGAAGAGAATGTTTCATTACGTAATCGGTCAACTGTCCCATTTTAAGATAGGGATTTTCTACCTTAACTATTGCGGCCTACGGCTGAGGGACAAATTCAATTGTATTTTCCATAACACAAAGAAACCTTGAAGGTTCGCGACCATGCTTGTTAATTCGATTCTGCCTAATGATGGAATAGTCCAGGCTGTGATACTGGAATGTATTATTGTCGACCTATCTAAACTGTCTAGGAAGTTAACTAAGATTTAATGCTGCGGGAGAAGGAACCACAAACATGTAAGAGGCTCGTAGTCAAACTTCGCAATTGTGGCGCCGTATGATGATGACGATGACGATGACGATGGCGATGATGACGACGACGGAAAAATCCATGTTTATTAGCTTTTTTATTAAAAGTGCAATTATCTTTCAGTTAATGGTTTGCGATGCCAACTTTTCTAATATGATGACTCCATAGGTACATTCACCACAAGGCAGCAAGACAGAAAAAATTATCACGGTACTTTAAAGTACTATATGTATCCAAGAAGAAAAACACTCCCATATTGGAGACTCTTGCATGGTTGATGCTAAACTGAAGCGACACATTCGTGTAAAAAATTTCATTGCCGAACATTCTAAGCCTTTTGAGATTTAACTTTCCTCCACTTTACCGACGACCCTCGCGTGACAGATGCAGGTTCGTAATGACAGCGTAAAATTTTTAACAACCTAACTGGTTTCGTATGCCAAATGATGTTCATATTTCACCTTCCCTCAGTCATGCTAGACGCAGACCTGCAGCCAAAACGTTGTCATTCACATTGCAGTTTCAGATGGAGGGAGGGGGCTAGAGCCTTCCCGATACCAAATTTTGGCCTCCAACCTCATCCAATGTGGGGTAAAGGTCGGTACTGGTCCTGCCTTTTGCTGTTGTTTCCTATAATTCTTGGATTTAGTAGGATCTACCATGGATGTTGACGGACCGTTCGACTGCCTCCATGCCAACGACACATAAAGTTGTATATCGGCACCAACCACACCCTTAGACACTATGTTACCACGGAAGGTGTAACACGAGCACAGTGCGGGTGACCATCAGCTTGTATCTACGCTCCGGCACAGGGGCAAACCTAGCGTACTCCCAATAAAGGACCGCTCTCCGTCCAAATGAGCTCATAATGTCCCTCTACACGGGAGGCTCGCTGACCATTTCTCCACTATATCCAGGGGGGTAAATACGGGGTTGTGTGACCCCCCCCCCCGTGAAAATCAAAAGTCGGTCTCTGAGCTCCAAAAAATCGGTCTCAAAGCCAGTTCGGGATGCCATTGTAACAGTAAACCAGACATGAACAACATTTGAAGTGAAAAGTTTGCCCGAAAAGCAAAAAACAGGTCTTCAAAGTCAAAAGTCGGTCTCAAATTGCCCGAGAAGCAAAAATAACAAAAAAAAAAGGTCTCCAGAATTTCGAATCGTACAACTATGGCGACAACTTAGGAGCTCACGGTCTCCACAACAGAAGTGTCCGTCAGGTAGCGTAACCCACAAAAGGTTCAACCACCCCAATACCGGATACGCGCAAAAAATAAAGATAACATACGCCCCTGCCTATAACTCGTACGCGGCACTATCACATTCGCCTCAGTTGCTACGGTCGCTGGGTGGGTGGAGCACTTCTACGAGTCTTCCGCGGTCACACGAAACACCCAGATAACCCCTAACCGATTCTAAAATATAGCAAAATGCACGCTGTGCATCCTAGTGGCTACATTGAAACGCAACGTATCTTAATTTAAAGTGACACAGGGTACGCAAGGCTAAGCAGATCTTAAAAAATATTCGGTATCTAGGCTTGGACCGTCTTCTTTTTTAAGCTGAATGGCTCGGACCTAAAACGCACCTCATCCTGGTGCAGTTTGATGACGTACAATCCCCTTATATCAGAACAAACAAACATTCTGACGAGGTACACGCCTTGAACGGAGGTGCACCCATAACAAGGTTACGACACGCGTCTTCAGTCCGACACGTTTTTCATTCATTTCCGAAAATGAAATACACAGTTTTCCATTACAAAGAAAAATAAAAATACCACGCTTGTCCACACTCTTCTTTCACCACAACACACACGGAAGTATCCAAAACGAGGTCTTCATTCCGAAAATAAAATACACGTTTTTCATTCCGAAAAAACGAGTTTTCATTCCTGACACGTGGTTTCATTCCGAAAATAAAATACACGTTTCATTGACGAAAAAACAAGTTTTCAATCCGACCACGTTTTCATTCCGAAAAGTAAAATACACGTTTTCATTCCGAAAATAAAATACACGTTTTTCATGTCCGAAAAAACAGAGTTTTTCCATTCCGAAAGATGCGAATACAGCATAACCATAGGCGTATAGGACGCGGGAGGCTTGGGGGCTTTAGTCCCCACAGTCAAAAAATTTGGGAAAGTATGAATGATCGCTGAAGTAATGCCTTTTCGCTCCCCTCAATCCCAAGGATGAAAACCCCTTATTTGTTGCCTGATGTAAAATGTCAAACTTTGCAGTAATTTTTCTTAAAATTCACCCAATTCGTTGCATCAAATTGCATATAAAGAACCCCAAAATACCCAAAAAAAACTTCCTAAGGGTAGGGGGGCCCCTCCTGAAAGGACCGACTCTCCGTAAACAAAAGCCCTATCCTCACCCCCTCATCTCGAACAGCTTCCTACGCCCTATAATGCATAACAACGTACCATTGAAGTATTGGTTTCTAAAAGTCTTTTGGTTTTCGATGAAATAGAATCCTAATGCCATGATGGCGTGTGGTGTGTGTGTGTAGCCTATGTGTGGTATGTGTGTGGGGATGTATGTGTGAGTTTTGTGACACTTTGCTCTTTAAACCGCGGATATCTATCTTTGACAGTTCCTCATGACTTGTGTAAACAGCGTGGCACCCATATAGAGAGGAGCTAGTATAAATGACTAGCCATACCATTTGCATTATATTCTAGCCTATTCTGTACGTAAGCATATAATCTTCTCCAAAAGTGGAGGGGGACACCCCATCCCCTTATACCTCCCGACTGGCCTTTTGCTACGTTAAATGTCATTCATTACTATTTTGTAGTGTTTCCAAAAGTGTTGGTCAGGTATGACCTATGTTGGTATACGAAGTAAACTGTTACGGAAAATTCAAACACCTGTTTTACAGTATTGTGATCGTCATTACTGCTATCGCATTTGAGTCGCGCAATTAGTACTAATAGACGAACGTTATTGAGTTAAGAGGTGTTGACCAGGTATCGTCGACCGGTGAGGGGACAGTGGCAGATCACCGTCAACGACAAACTGGCCATCGGATGTTTGTATGTTACTCTGAACCTGCAACATGATGGCCCAGTTGAGTTCAGTGTCAAAAGAATATTATCCCGTGAACAAATGCACTGCTATTATATTGTGCGTATTGCATACTGCAATAACGGGTTTCTTACAAAGGTACCATGCAAAGGCCCATACTTTTATCTTTTTGGTGTGGAAATACCAATTATTTCATTTTGCGTTCATATTGTCCATAAGGGACGCTTTTTGCTCAGCAACTGTCCCTTTTTGAGTCACATCACATTCTCTCTCATCGTTTTTTTCTTCATGTATGTTGCGTCCTAATTTGCACTGTATGCTACAAAAGCTCATATTTTTATAGTTTTCTGTTGGTGTGGAAATACCATCTTTTTGATCATGTTGTGTTCATATTTTCCTTAAAGAACGCTTTTTGGGCAGCAACCCTGTTTTGGACTCACATTCTCTCTTCTCTTTTTTTCCCTTCACGTTGCATCCTTTGCACTATATATGCTACAAAGGCTCATATTGTTATACATTTTTTTTTTGGTGTGTATAATAGATCATCTGCCTAACATTAATGTCCATTCACAAATTTTTCAAAGAGATATAAAAAAATACATGAAATAGAATTAGATGCAAAGTATCGAAACTTACACATTCATTAGCTTAAATACGGATGGTGTTTAGTGGACATTTTTTTATCAACAAGTATGGGTAAAGTTAAAATCGTATGGGGGCGGGAACTGGTGTGTACTTGGGGGCGAAAGGAGATTTGTTTTTTTTTTTTTTTTCTTTTTGTCTTTCATTTTCTTGTTTTTTCTGTCCACCTTGGGGCGAACTGGCAAGGGGGAAAAACGACCGGGTCGAACTGGTTGGGGGCGAACTGGCAAGGGGGCAAAACAACCGGGTACCGCTTGATCAGTAACATGAAGTCGGGTTAAGTTGGTAGGCAAAGGGTCAAAGATTTGAGATAACCAATATTAGCCTAGACATACGGCTTGGTGTGTTACTATGAAAACAAGAATGAGTAAGCTTTGAAAAATGTTTAATAGGCTTAAAAAGAAACATTGCCTTAAAACTGTGCCAACATTGCATACAAAGAAAATAGCTGTAATTTTTACTAAAGCATAAAGTTTCGCCATTTTACTCCAGCAATAGCTATCTCATCCAAAGAAAATTAGGTTGCAAACAAATACTTATCTTGACCAAACAAATACTGCATTTTTTGGTGTTGGAACCTGTTAGGAACACCCCTGCACCCCTGTTCTCCCCCTTACAAGTTGGAGCTAGATCCATATGATCTCAATGGAGTTGCCATCACTGTTTCATGGACACTAGCATTGTATGGGGACTGGTGGTTTTCGTAAATAGTGTGCACAACATTTTTGTAGCTGGTGGACGAGGGTTTTTTCGTAAACTCGTTGCACGATATAATATGTAAATTGTTTTCAACTGTCGGTTTAGTGTTCAAATAGTTTTTTCTAAGATTTTCTAAGAATTAGCAGTACATTTTTCAAGATTTTCGGAGAAATTACAACAAATAGAATTCGAACTTCAGTTCATATTTTCAAAAGTAATGATAATTATTCTCTTAGGATGAGATCATTATGTCAAATTCACAAAGTAATAATAAAAATATAATCACCCATCAAAGATAAACGGTAGTCACTGGAAAGGAATAAACTTAAATAAGTCGGCGCAATTACTTTTAAAACGTGTGGTACTTCTGAATGAGGTAGAAGGGTCCAACTTGCTCACTCGAAAAATTCACATTTGAAGTTCTTTTCGTTGCCCCCAAATATTTGGTACATCAATTGTTTAAAATTCCTTTATCACAGATACAATTAGATGGTAAATCATTTTCAAAAATGATAAACAGTAGTTGTTTGTTAACAAATTATAGGGGTCGAGACAATTTATGTCCAGGGGGACTTCTATTTCGCGCTACTGGTTATTATAGCGTGGCGCTACTTCGGTTTTGGGTAAAGTCCTATCTGTATGGGTTTTCTTTTCCCGGTTGTTTTAAGAGTATCTGTAAGGTAATATTAAATTAAGAATAATATAGATATATATAAATTATTAATATACTATATAACGTGCTAATTCCTACTGTACGGGGAATATCGATATATCGGCGGCTTTCGTTAAGGCGAAGGATAAAAAACAATAAAATTACATTAAAAAATAGTTCCCCGTATTTTGAAACCAGATTATAACAACAATGCTTTTTTCACATGGCCCCCCATCCGTACTGTGTTCAAAGATACGGGTACGTAACTTGGTCAACATTGAAGTAATAGCATGTAAATCATGTGGTGAAACGGACCGTTGCCATCCGTTTTACGTATTCCCTATAGAGTAAAGCGTGTGGTTTCCGCAAAAGTCGACGCCTGATTTTTTCTCCTTTTAGTACGATTTCCCCTTTTTATTGGCGAGGTTTTTTCATACTATTATTTCCCCTTAATCCCAAATTAGCAATTATATAATAATATATAGATATATATATTTTATATAGTATATAGTATATATAGATATAGTTATTATCTGTATGTGTAATATCTATATATATTAAATATTATATATATATATATAGTATATATATAGTATATTATACAAATATATATATAAATATATATATATATACATACATAGATATATATATATATATATATATATATATATATATATATATATTTATATACTTTTCAGTATTTCCCGTAAGTGGTGCAATCGGATATCAATTCTTCATTGATTTTTCGCCAAACCCTTTCATGTGGAGAGCGTGCTCTATAGAATACAAAAGTCTTTTATGTGAAACTTGTTCCTTCCAGGTAGAAAGCAAATGGGCCTGTGAAAAGATTCTGCCCAGGCTGATAATGTACCTTTTAGAGCATCGATGGCCTCTAATCTTTAAGCAAACTGTTGATTTTCTTGGACGCAGTGAACGCCTGGCTTCCGTAAAGGACCTCCCTTTCCTGTGATTTGTGAAATTCTGCAACGGCGTCCCCAACTAATAATGTCTATTTGTTATGCATCTCAACATTTGGGAAATGACGTCAGTTCTGATATTTGATTTTCAAGTTACAGTAAGGTGCCGTCGTGTATTGTAATCAACTGGGTGGCTGCTGTTTATATATCTACAGCCCATTTATATTTCTGCAGCCCATATTCTTACCATGCTTAGTAGCATTAATAGGGCATTTGAACAACCGACCTGTTAGAATTGTACCCAAAACGCTACCCCAGTCAATGAGAATCTGGCCCATAGTCTAGTCGAGGGTGAGAGGCTCCGTCACTTGGATTCCACACCGGTATTTTTTGATATAATAAAAACGATCGGGCAAGTTGAAAAATACCTTTCCCCTTCAACACTTTATCTTGTCATAGTGACAGTTGACAGTGCCGGATTTACGGCGGGGCCCACCGGGACCCAAGCCCCGTCCCCCTACATTAAGGGGCCCCCACATTTGGGTTTCCGAAAAAGTGGAGGCATAAGATGCCTTGCCGGTGTCGATGTTCAACATGTAAAGTACGTACCTTTTTCGAAACTCCACACTGAAAAAGTTGTCTTTTCATGGGGCTACACGGGGCCTGTAAGGATGCATGGTTTTTATTCTATGGCATTTGCGTAACTTGTCACACACGTGACACCACACACCCCATGAATTCAGTGTTTACAAATGTAAATTCTGTCGGTTTTACACAAAACAAATTGGCATACCTGTAGATATTTGGATCAAGGTTTAGCTATCAACCACCGATCATGCGATTCATGTCCACTACAGTCACTGTGACCAACCGAGGAAAGTCTTCACCTCGTGAACCCTGTTTTCATACTGTCATAATCATCAAACAGTCGGTAAACATGAATAGCCTATTTGAATTTTCATGTAGTTGAAATTCAAAGTCACCATTCAATCCGAGGAATTAAAATGACACGACCTGTGCACATTGTGCAAATCTAATTCTAAGAGAGCATTTACACCGATTAGGTCTAGTTCATTCCATCCAGTGTGTCGGCAAAAAAAATCAAAATTTACATGTATATGCTTACAAAAGTCAACTGCCAGAACATAAGATTTCAAAATTGAAAAATGTTCAGATGAAACTTGCAAGGCCTGGGAAGTGCCATTTCTAGCGATCTAGTATTTCGTGCCAAAATTTTCTTGCACGCTAGGCGCCAACCTGTAGTGGCGCTCCGCTTAGATAGTAGGCCCCCCACAAGATAAATCCGGCCCTGACAGGTGGTATTCCATGGCTATGTCGCATGGGACATCGGGAAGGGGACATCATATTATTCCCATGTAGGTTAGCTGAACTCATAGGGACACCACTGATTTGTGCACCTAAGATTTCAATAAAGCCATTGTGGATGCCAGACAATGTTAGCTATTTGTGGATGCTTCTAGGTCGAATTGGTTTATGCCACTACCATCTACTTCGCCATACATGTCATTGACTCTTTATGAGAATCCTATTTAGAAATACTGAAAATTGTCTGTATCTTGATGACTATTTACGTTCTTTTCAAAGTTATCAAAAGCAAATCTTCTAAACACGCTTAATGTTTACGATTCAATCCACGTGGACTATATGGATCAGCCCTCTATCACTGAATAGCAATGCGCTATCCAGTTACATATAGAGATCAGTGGCTTGAATACATACAACATGGCGTTCCATTCACTACAGCCTAGAGTATATAAAATGTAGCATGCACTGTGTACAGCGTGTCTTAACACACAAACCAGGTACAGAAACTTAGTGCTACGGTCGGCCATAGCGTTGCAGGTTTACACCGCAGTGTACTGTCACACCTATATGTAAGAGGAAACTCGATATGCTGTCGGTAATTTTGTAGACACTGTAGGTCTACTAGTTCCTATAGACTTCAAGAATCAGAGCCTCCCTTCTTCCAGCGAGTCTGTAAAAGTTTAAAAGAGTTGATGGCGTTTGCAATGTTAAGAGATGGGAAAACAGTAACTAAAGTCTTAGAAAGAGCTGGCTTTTATTTCGGCCCTCGTCAAGCGGGGTACACCTTTTCAGTCCGACACATTTTCATTCCGAAAATGGAATACACGTTTTCATTCCGAAAAAACGAGTTTTTAGTCCGAAAATAAAATACACGTCGTTAGTCCGAAAAAACGGGTTTTCAATCCGACACGTTTTCAGTCCGAAAATGAAATACACGTCGTTAGTCCGAAAAAACGAGTTTTTAGTCCGACACGTTTTCAGTCCGAAAATGAAATACACGTTTTCATTCCGAAAAAACGAGTTTTCAGTCCGACACGTCTTCATTCCGAAAATGGAAAACACGTTTTCATTCCGAAAAAACGAGTTTTCATTCCGAAAATAAAATACACGTCTTCATTCCGAAAAAACGAGTTTTCAGTCCGACACGTCTTCATTCCGAAAATGGGTAAAACACGTTTTTCATTCCGAAAATAAACGAGTTTTTCATTCCGAGAAATGAACATGCCACAGACGTCTTCATTCCGAAAAAACGAGTTTTCAGTCCGACACGTTGTAATTCCGAAAATGGAAAACACGTTTTCATTCCGAAAAAAAAGAGTTTTCATTCCGAAAATAAAATTTCACGTTTTCATTCCGAAAAACCAGTTTTCAGTCACTGTCACTGTCACTGTCATTATCACTATCACTATCACTATCACTATCACTATCTTTATCATTATCATTATCATTATCATTAATAATATTCTAGTTTACTGCACAATCTAAAAACGGTGTTTAGGAATTGATCATTTTGAACATTTTTCTAAGCACTTTCATCCCCGCACTTTGTAATCATGTTTAGATGCTAAACACGTATGTTTAATTCCCCCCCTCCCCCCCCCCCCCAAAAAAAAATCGTTGTAAAACACCTGAGAATATCACAGTAAGTGTCAATCGCTAGACACGCATTTTTTGATTTTAACGTGTTTATAAAGTGAGGCAAAATAAGTGTTTCATTGGTGAACACGTTCTTCAGAGTGCATAATAACTTACACTGTTAAAAATAAAATTGCAACTACACATACTAAGATAAAAAGGCACCCTGAGCAAGAGAAGCTTCCGGCTATTTATTCTAGGCCTCCTTACTGCTAATGATAAAACGATAAAAGTTGGCGTTCACCATGTTCCACCTATAAGTTTCTAAAACACATGCAAAGAAGCAATAAAGAATTAAAGCAACTGACTTTTCAAAGTTTGTGCTGATTTAATCAGCACAATCAGCACAAACCTTTGACAGTATGTCAGTATTTTCTTTAATCATAAAGCGTAAAATAAGCAGCCGTAAAGGCACCAAATAGTATATTTAAAACCAGCTGTAAGTGCGTCTCATGTGAAGTTACGATAATACTGAAACGTTATAAACAATGGCACTAATAGGGACCGAGGAAGTGGTATCAGGTTCAAGACCATTTCACCTTAGAAAAACACAGAAAGGGTGAGAAAAAGTACCTCTGAACTGTACCTTAGTATTTCCTTTGCTCTAAAAACCTATAGGAGGATGCAACAAAGACAAGAAGATAAAACTGATTCTTAAAACTATAGCATGTAATTTGGTTGCCATTGTAGTTAAGAAAACTAGCTTAGACCAACGGTAGCTTAAGAGGAATAAGGAGGAGGTAATCGAGCAAGAACATTTCATAAAACAAACCGCCAAAATGCGAGTAGAAAAACTCCTTTCTTTCCTTTAGGCCTAGAGAAAACAAAGTGTTTTCTGTTCTGTTTGTCCTCCCAAAGAGTATCAGAACTTAATATGATAAAATACATACATGTTTTCAAAACTGTCAGCACTAAGACCAAAAGAATAAATATATGTATATTTAATATATAGCTATTATAAAAGAAAGAAAAGAAAAAACACCTTAATAATAAAACGACATAGTTTACTGTCTTATGTGCCCAAAATACGGGCCCCAGTTTTTGAAAAGAAAGTCATAGGTCATTGCACTGTTTTGCAACTACCAAAACTTTTCATAATTTTTTTCAAACAGCAAAAATTCTAATTTCTATGGTGCAGCTTTATTACTTGACTGAAAAATAGTAATTCCATTTGGAGTGGCACTTGCTCTGGATGTCAAATCTTTGAAAATACAAACTACGCTCATTGGATAAAGGGGCATAAAAAATATAGTGGCAATTCTTCCTACCCTCGATTTGGTTCTCAGAACAAATAAACAACCTCATGTACAATCAAACCTTGGTATTTTACCACAAATGGAAGGAATGTTGGTATTACTACATGTGTATTCACAAAGATTTACAGATCAAGGAGGACTAAGGCTTACTAAATAATGCTCGAAATTAAGTCTCTGTTTCAATATCGTATATATTTTACAATTAGAGATTATTTTCCTCTGTAAACCGTTCTTGTTCATAAATATTGTTGTAGTCACAACAGAGGGAATAACAGCTAGGATGGGATTGAAGCGCCCTCAGTATGAGCAGGGCTAATTTAACCCTTCGTCTGCAGCAGTCCACTGCTTCTTGGACTAAAAGCCAAGCTTATCTATGTCCTGTTTATTCCACAAGTCACCTATATACCATTTCCTTAAGATTATTTTTTAGACATGTCATCGGCGACGAGCTTGTGTTTTCGTCCCCCTCTTTCACAGTGCCTCGAAGTATATTCTTGGTCACCTTCCTACTTCGAGTATAGCAATGACTAGCACGCAGCGCGAAGATTTATTACCATGCCAACAGTCTGGTTTAGGACGACCTATAAGTAGGCTGCGCTAGTCCTTAGCGTCCAATCGGCGGCACTGTGCCATGTTGCCCAACCCTCAGACCAATCAGTGCAGTTGTGCCATACTCTACTCCTTTAGCCTATGCAAGGTAGAACAGCAAACACCTGTTTGTTTTTACCTGACCTAAGTGTTAGGCGCTTCTGTCCCGAGGTATCTAATCGGATGCATTGTGCCAGTAGTCCATTTCACCGACCAATCGAAAGTGCTATGTGCCATACCCCGGCTATCTTTCTTTTGATTGTGACAGGTGGAAAGATAAACTGTCCACCTAGATCCTTGGGGGGTGGCGCTGTCGTTAACAACTCAATCAGAGAAACAGTTTGGGCCGATTCGCAGTTTTCTCCTGGGGGGAAAACCCAAAAGGGGATCAGCGGTCTTTTGCCATTTCGGTTTTGTGGGTTTACCTATTTTTAGTGTTACTTGTCTACCCAAGGAATAGAGCCCATAAATCTTGTCAAGACACGGGGATGTAGTCGAGGGGTAGAGAAATACATAGTCATAACAATCCTGATGTTGACAATGTAGAAATGGCTACCGAATCTGACAGGTCGAAAAGTCTTGCCAAATATGAGGACTTGTAAAAGCCCAACAAATACCTGCTGAAGAATTCTTATGTTTTTTACTTTATGGGTTTATGGACCAGAGATTTTCTATTATAGGGGGAGGTTTTTTGGTGGCACCAGCATGATTTCGGTTCCGAGTGAATTTGGGGGAGTCCCGATAGTACTACTCCGAACATGTATATAGCGAATCATCGATGTCTAGTCGAATCTTTGGTAGCTTGTAGTGTGTAGACTGTATTCAAGTCATCTCATCATCGTGTCTCACCTTCGACGTGTTTGATTCCGTATAGTTACTTGTAAATAAACTGTACTGAGCTTAGAACTTTAAACCGCTTGTCGTGCGTCTTGATTTGTCTTCCATCGCCTTCCAAAACTTGGAACGCGACAATATCACTTAGTCCCCTACTTATTGTGTTATCTAACCAGGATTTTCGAGAAGAGACTTGCATACTGTCTATTTGGCTCACGCCTAAATGTTCTGGTTACAAAAATAAAATGTACTAATTCCAGACATATTTAGTTTGACCTTAACTATCCAAGGGTGAGCTGTAAAAAAACACCCATTATTTATCAAGAGCTCTTAAGGAACTGATACATTACGTATGACAGCTTATGTTCACTACTAGTAATAATTCAAATATCAAAAGAAAAAAAACCCATAATTTAATACTCACACCCCTAATTTCAATTTGTTGTTAGTAATTTTTTTGTGACGCCCAAGTATATACCATACACCATAACAATTTGGAGTTGTATTCTTACCAAGCTTTACGATTGACTCAACGACATTTACTATGAAAATTTTCTATTTTTGTTTTACGTCTTAAACCTCCAGATTTCACATCCATACAGTAAAACGGTAACAGTAAAATTGATCAAATCCAATGGAATGACAAAGACTAGAACTTTTGTTTAACATACCGTGAGAACTGTGTAATACTAGACTAGCTGTAAGTCTGCTCTATAATTAATGAAAGCTTGTATATATCCTATACCTGATGAGACAGAATTGTAAGTAGGGAGCTAGAACCCCTAATCATTTACACTATTGGGAACGAAAGGTTTGGGTGATCTCGTTGTGTCCCAAGGACATAGTGGGAAAGAATAAAACCGATCTTTTAAGTGAGGCATTTGGGGCCGTACGGAGAGGTGGGGCGCTAAATGACCCCCAGAAATGACCTTCATTTACACTTTTGAGAACAACACTGATATTCATAACAATTTAAAGTACTAAAAAACAGTCGATTGAAAAATGCAACTTAAGAAAACAAAATCTGGGGCAATTCTTTACTTAAGCAGGGCCCAAAGTGTACCCAAAATAGGGTCTCATTTACACTTTTGAGAACAAGGATGAAACTCTTTCTGTAATATCTTCACACATCACTGATTATAAAAATATTACTTAAGAAAGGATGGTCCGGAGCATTTCAGCTTAAGAGCCCATATAGGGCCCAATGTCACCTTTATGAACAATGCCGATATGAACAGCAATTGATCCACTTACATCGTAAGTTTCAAAAAAAAAACTCAAACAAAAAGTCGGGCAGTGGTCGTTTAAAGCCGCGGTCACACTACAACGAATTCGGATCGGATTCCGATCCGATTTTTCAGAGATCTATGAAAATAAAATGCTAACTGATTTTTTTTTTCGCGACGTCACACCGACAAACAGCTTTTATCGGACACGCGTACTCCTATAAAAGCTCTCTGTCGATGTGACGTCACGAAATAATTCGTATAAATTTAATTTTCGTAGTCCCGGCCCCGCGATAAAAATCATATAAGTACACAGGTTGGTAAATTTTGGGTTCTTTTCCCGACCCGAAATGGAGAAGAGTTTTAATTAAAACTAAAAATAAATCGGATCGGAATCCGATCACCAAGTCGTTGTAGTGTGACCGCGGCGTAAGAAGGGTCCAATTCGGGTCCAATAGAAAGAGTGGCGCCTCAATTACACTTCTGAGAACAAAGCTGAAATTGATACTGTATTAGCATCATCAAACATCAGTACTTTTAGAAATATATCTTAAGAAAGGATGTTCCCCGGCATACCAGATTAAAAAGCGCTTACCTGCACACTTGCACTGAGCATTGCAGTTTTGTTAACACCCCTTTTTATGTCAAATGTTTTAAAAAACCTGCGACAGAAAATGACAAACGGCAGAGTGTAAAACCATCTTTTGAAAAGGCAGCAAGGTTCACACAGAGGCCCACTGTAAAAAATGATTAACACTTTTTGTGTAACAGATAATAAACGCGTCTTGGAGTTTATGTGCCCTCCCAATACAATAAAATACATAAGGAAATGGAACCGTCTAAAACGCCAACTTTAACAAACTGACGCCACTTTAACGCCATCTCGTAAACACGTTTATGCGTTTATTTCATGATTACTTTGAACATCAAGCTGTTTTTAATAAAGGCAAATTAACACACACACACACACTCACCCACACACACACACATATATATATATATATATATAAATATATATATAAAGTGTAAAGCTGAACGGGCTTATAGGTTCTCCTTTAAGAGTATTTATCTGCATTTCGTGTAGCGTTTACCATCAGCTTAGTTATAGACGTGACCAAGAAAAGACGAGCTTTTCGAAACGTCGTTGTAGTATGCTCACTTGCCATTTATTGAAGTCTTACCACTGTACCATGTTGTATTGAAGATCTTAGAAATCCATATCTCGTTGGTTTTTAATAAATTTTAAGGGATTGTATATTTGATATGGTCGAGCGTCTGGTGCGTTTTCTATTTGCATTTTATATATATATATATAATATATATATATATATATATATTATCTATATATATATAGTATATATATATATATATATATATATAATTATATATATATAATATATAACGTGATTGTTTGCGGAGTGCACTTTAATTGACGTCATTATCTTTATCATTTGTTAATATTCGTTCAGTCATTTACTGCACTGAAAAAAATGAACTTAGGGTAAAGTAGAATTAATTAGATTGTATTAGTAAATGCCACTTGTAATATTCAAACTGTCCAATCTACTTAAAGGGAACAATTAATTGGTACTCATAGTTAGGGTATTTAGTATAACCTTGAAAATTTAAGCTGTAATAACTCATTCGCACATAACATCTCTATTGTACAGGTAATGACTTGAGTTCTAGCCTAATTGGCTTCCCAAAATGCCTACACATCACACGTTCACACTCACTGAAGTTGTTACTTTTGTCGCGAGAACATCATCTCTTTGTTATTATTTACCCCTAGACATAACGTTTCCCCATCTATTGTCCCTATCCGCAGCAAAAAAATACGCAGAGCTTTATTCCTACCAGGGAGCTGTTTATTGGATGGAGATATATCGAAATTTAATTTATGCTAATACTTAACAACCCCTTAGGCGATATGGAAATTATCACGATAAGCCGTTTATTTTGTCGAAAAGGCGTTTCTTTCCTTTGTTCGGTGGCTTCAATTGTAATGGCATTCAACCAAGCGATATCACTTTCAAGTCACATATCCTTTAACAGTGGCCTGCGCAGACTTTTTTGGATGTGTAGTTTGCGCCGCCACTATTTTTTGAGTCACGTGTGTGTGAATCTCGAACGCTGGTCAGTTTTGAACTTAAAAGAATACAGTCACCATTCCATAAAAAATAAAGTATGCAAACCTAGTTGACAGAGGTATACGTCTAACTTTTAATTACAACTACTATGAACATATTCCGAGTTTCCTGAAGAACCAGATATAGATTTTTCTTGTTCTTGTCTACATAAAACCTAATCTGATTATACCCGTCATTCGCGTCATACACCGTAGAGCCCGGTCGAAAGATGCATATTTTTATTTCCGGACGACTGGCATGCTGTGCGGAAAACACCTTCAGTCTTACTGTATGTTAGCAGACGTACACAATCCAGTTTTAGATGGTGTTAACTTTTTTATCCTGTGTAAAAGCCCTTTTAACATGGTAACAGAAGATAACAAGCGATTGGATTACTGAGTGTATCCTGGCGTACAACCTCACATTCCAAGCGTGATCTATATAAAGCCAGTAACAGATCCGGGTCCAGAATAGGCACAGACAAAGTGTATTCATTAGTTATAGTTAAGTGCTGTCTGAACTTGAAAAAGATGACTTAGGGTAAAGTATAACTGAATTAGATTTGTCTTAGTAAATGCATACTATAATATTCAAACTGTCGTCATCTACTTAAGGAAGTAATGGTACTCATAGTAGGGGTATTTAGTTACCTTAAAATTTAAGCCTGTAATACTCATCACATAGAAGTCTATTGGCAGGTAATGACTTGAGTGTGATCTACTTAATCACTTTGTATCACTTTACTTACTAACAGCAACTGTGTACACTCAACTTACAGTGTTATGTTCCCCTATCGACGCTATTGAAAATATTTGTTAAATAAGCAATCAAGTGAATTAAGAGATATTAAACCACTTTGATCCAATTTACTGCATTTTTCATCACTTAAAGTATAACGCTCCAGTGCAATATATCCTGTACAGACTAATGCTTTTTCATCTGTTATTTACCACAAGGAAGGAAATAAGCGAAATCCACATTCGAACGTCGCTTGACAAGTATTATGTGGATAGGCGGCCCGTGCCGGGGTGTGGGTGCCTGCACGTAGATCGGGTAATCATAATTTGTGAGAAATCGGCATTTTAGATACCAAAGATTTTTTCTAAACTGAACTTGTTAGATCGATCTTTGTTTCAGAAACCCAACGTCATACAGCAAACTGCTCCAATAAATCTCCAAAACTATGATACAAGTCGTTTGTTTAGGACTTAATGAAACTTTCGAAAACCTGCCACGTATGGCCTTACCAATCATGGCGATTGAAAGCCACGTCGTTTTGCATATAGGCCTTCAGTGCTATCTCCTACGACCCGAAAAAATCATTGTCCATGATACAGATCGCAGGGCCAAGACTTATGCACTTGCTGCGTGGCTCTGCGCGTCCTTTCGCTATACTTTGTGCAATACTTGCACTTGACCTTGACAAAAGTTTACCTACTAAGTTATGCTTTGCGTTCAATAGCTCTCCACCCCTAGCCTACACTCCCATACTTGTTCACTCAAATTCTACCACCGAAACTTTAGGAATGACTACTTGTCAGTGAAACTAAGTTGTACAAATTAAAAGGGTAAATTTGCTGGCATAGCATGACCAATCCTTGGTGTGTTCTTTGCGAGGACACTGTCTTCTTTAGTGACTATGAGATATTGGTTAGTTAGGTTGCTATTTAAATAGCAACTCTCTCGCTATTTTATTTGTCTTGTTTTTTCATCGTTTGGTGTTTTACGGTCTTTGTTTTTGAAATCTGTCCTTCCTACATTGACATTTGACCCCCTCTAATTCGCTTTAGAGCCTGGCTTCTGTTTATGCATGGCACCATGCATGAAGGTAAATACTTTTCCATTTTCGGTAGTCTCGTTGTTAAGTTATTGTCGTTTTGGGCCTGATCCGCAACCAGAAATGTGTTCGAAATCGTAACACGTACTCTCCATGATTGTTTCTGTCTGGTATTTGTAAACGTCCTCTAGTGGTTATGCTAGCTTTAGATAACCTGTGCCTCGGCCCCTTTCATTTTCAGTGTTTGGCACATGTGAAAGATGTCAGCTCGACTAAATCCGTCAACATGGCCTATATGTACTTGAAGATATTTTTCCTACTTCATGTAAACCGAAGTTTGAGGTGACAGATCATTTGCTTTTACCGTACTGTTTGAACTTTGTGGAGCAACAATTTTTGTTTTGCTGCAGGAAATAGTACTCTCCCTGTCTTGTGGAAGTTATAAGTTCATGTCTAACCAACTCGTCTCCTTGTGTGTATTAACTTTTTATTACACTACCGTGCATACGTATACTTTTTCATCGTTTCTTATAACGAGGGCACCTTACCTTGCAATGAGCGATGTAGGACTATAGCCAAGTGCTGGCCGCGACGCCAGCTTAGGCGTTTAGTTGTTGTGTACTGTAAGACAGAGGCTCCAATGAGCTAGGGCTGTACTTCTCCGCGATATCAATCATTCACCATGGACTTTATAAGTAGGCTGCAAGATTCATTTCTTGCTTCAAAGTCTTCCAAGAAATCTCCCTTTTTCGTGATGACCTTGCCTTACATACTCTAAAACATCGACCAATCAGCAAACGCGCAGCACTTATAGCGTACAGTGGTGTGTTTTACCATAGAAGCGTCGTGCGTAGAGTACTGGTCGAAATACTACAGTACGACCATCGTTTGCCACAATATACTGTACTACTACTCTCAGGTAGTTGACTTACGCAAGCCATTCTTAACAAACACTAAATACAAATACCGCCAAATGATAAAAACCGTTTCCTGCTCAGTATTACCCCATTCCAACCCACGTCACCCACACACCATAAAATAAAAAAAACAAAAAAACAAAAAAAAATGTGTGTTGTGTGTGTCCATCTGCATGATTCCGCTACCTAATGAGCTTAATGGTAGAACAAAGCACTCAGTGAGATCGAAACTTTTTGACGAAAGAACTGCTGTCTCGAATGAGAAGCCGTGCCGAAGGTACTGTCCATGACGTATGACAGTACATATGGAGTGCCTGCACGCACTTTTAATTACCTGGTCTACATATGGACTCTGCCGACTGCCACTTCCAATTTTTTTTCCAGTGTCAAGTCTGTGCGAGTAAAGGTTCATTTGCCTCTCGCATAGCTAGAGTCATTATCGGTTACGTCACGTCAGGCGCGCCGTATCCCATCGATTCTTAGAAGCGCGCCATAAATTCTCTTCACTGCTTGACGAGACGGAGGGCAGCTCATCTTACAGTAGATCCTCTCATACTGAAAAATCGTGTAGAATCTGCGTCATCCATGCAATATTTTGGCATGGTAATCCTGATATAACGATTTTCAGAACCACTTGTAGTAACATTGGTGGGTGGGAGGGTCACTGGTTTGCACATGAATGATGTGACTCTTCTAAAACTTCGTTGAGCAGATCCAGTACAGTATGGCGCGGCTAGGCTACATTCCCAGGTTAGGCCCTAAGGTCTATTTACGGGTGTACTACTAACGGTGTACTATGGACACGAATGGCTTAGGCCTAAGCTTGTTTTAGCCTTGTACAGTTACATGTGAAACTAGGTCTATATGCCTCCTCACGCTTAACTCCCTGGTCTATTGTAAGCCAAGCTGAGTGCACTGTGTCATCATTCATCCTATTGCTTTTGGTTTCATTACCAGCTGGTGTGCTGTGCGTGGGCTTTTAGCTTAGCTGCCAATACATCATAGCCTTCTTTGATGGGTGAATATTAAGCAGTCTATGTTGCACTGGTGTTAAGAATTTAAGCTACACCTGTATGAACTCAGGCCGACGTTAGCCTACAGTTGCTAGCTCAGTGCCCTGGCTGTGACTACAACATTAGTCCTAGGCGTACATGGCCCTTCAGTTGAGGTAGGCTACAGCTGACAGTACTTTATCTAGCCTAGGTAAGAATCTACGCTACGGCCTAGCCTATACGCAAACATTAGTTTATATCTCAGTGCCACAGATACCTCTTTTCAAATGAAGGACCGCTTCCAACCCTGGAGTAGCCGGCCAATACCAAGCACCTTTTTGGACAGAATTCAGTCATATGTACCTCCAGGTTTTCTAATTCTTTTTTTTATGTTGTAGCCAACCACACCCTTACTAATGCACTTATCACATTAAATGACGCACACCCCACTACCAACGGTCAGTCCATTGTCCAACACATTCATTGACAAACTATACATTGACGTACCCGCTCGTCACTTTTGTGACGGACAATTTGTTAACATGACACACCCCTCAGTGACACCAAACTGATGACGTTTGCGATTTTGCCGACATGATGCGTCACCAAACTGACTTGACAAAGTAAACAACTGTACAATGAGGGCAATGCTGGAGGTGGTGATCTTCGAACATATGTTGTACTGATCCACATGACTCAACCTTAGTCAATAGTGTGACTGCTCTGAGGAAAAATGACTCAACCCTTTGTCACTCTAGTTGTAGACAATTAGTTGGTGGACAATGACGGACTGTGAGTCACAACTGTCAACTGGTCAATCCCAAATTTGTGACTGATTGACCATTCCCGGGGGTATGGGGTAGCATCATTTCAATTGATAATGCATAATTTTTCCAGAGATGTAACATGTAAGTGTTCGTGTTTTAACATTTGCTTGATGCATAGCTTGGTGCCTAGGTTAATGATACGATGATAAGCTTTAAATAGACACATGGGTATCCACAGGAAATATCAATTAGGGGGGCAAAACTTTAATTGATCAATCCACACGGAAAGTTTTAACTCCCAGGAAAGAGATGCTTTAACAGCTAAATGTTGGCACCTTTCGGCTGTGCCAGGACGGCTGTAAGCCTGTGGCGCAAACTTTCTAAGCGATAACGCCACAATAATTTTAGCGTGGAAGACGCCCAAGAAAATTTTTGGCTGAAATGATGCCTCCCTCATCGCTGAATGGCGCTTCCTCCAGCCTTTTGATTGCTCTAATCATTTTTTCTATTTGAGCTCATGCCTTTGCGAAATTTTCTAGTCTGCATATTATCAAAAAAATTGATGTTCCCTTTTTTTCTTTTTTTTTTCAGCTTTTTGGATTTTCCAGGCCTTGCCCCCTTCCTGGCCCCATGAAAAGACTGCTAGTTTCCATGGCTATGCCATGAAGACTTCTAAACAATTTAGGTGCTGCAGTGCATGCATAAATTGCGATCCTTTTTTAATATAATTATAACAGATCAGTCATAGCTCACTGATTTGGTGCCCAAAGAAAAAGTCAGTCCTGAATGGTATATTCAGATTTTCAAACATTCGTTTTAATATTGTGAATGTAATTCAGAGGCTGTCTATCAGTTGTCCTCACTAGAATCTTTCCTGGCAACTGGAACAAACCATGATATTTTCCAAAAATTGTCTTATTGCCTAATATTGTTAATTGATATTGGTGATTCCATCGGCTAATACTGAAGATGGGATTGCTACTGATCATTGTCATGTTAAGAAGCCAAAGCAAGCAATTAAATAAAAATACATGGACAAACTGAATTTTTCTTTAACATGCGCAGGAACAAAAAATTATTTGCATGCACAGACAGATTTTTTCACATGCCAGCAGAGCCAATTTTTCATGCACCTGGGCATGTGACCACCGTACTCTGAACGTTAGCCAAAGATAGTGCTTCACATGTAGTGTTTTTAACTAGCCATATTCTGTTTTGTGCCCAGAAACAATGTTCCCAGACTGGGGGGGGGGGGTGGGGGGGGGGGGGGGTGGGGGGGGGGGGGGGTGGGGGGGGGGGGGGGTGGGGGGGGGGGGGGGTGGGGGGGGGGGGGGGTGGGGGGGGGGGGGGGTGGGGGGGGGGGGGGGTGGGGGGGGGGGGGGGTGGGGGGGGGGGGGGGTGGGGGGGGGGGGGGGTGGGGGGGGGGGGGGGTGGGGGGGGGGGGGGGTGGGGGGGGGGGGGGGTGGGGGGGGGGGGGGGTGGGGAGACCTACAGTACAGTACTGTACCTGCTAGGCTTTTTCACATTGTGAAGAAAATTCCCATCAATAGGCTTCACAGACTGCTGTAATTTTCTCAGTCCACCCCTCTTATTTCATCCTTCTTTACAGGCACTGTGCACAATGCATCATCCTTGCCTCTTCTTCTACAAATCTCAGACTCCTTAATTAAAGAAAAAATAAATTTAATATTATTTGAGGTGAAATGTAACTTTCGTCTTGGAAAGTCAGACGCAAATAGGTACCATAAATTGTGCTATACAGTAGTATAAAAGTAACACAATGTGAAAGGTCATGTGAGATGTCGCCAACTAAAGGTCCGTTTCACAGGTCTGTCAGTTCAAGATTTAAGTCCCCCAATGAAAAATTTGTTGGAATTACACATAATATCTTTTTCTGCTCTCAAGATATATGTCTTCAAGTCAACGTTTGATGATTTCTGAAGAAAAATTGTCTATGCAAAAACAATTACATGGAGTGTTATGATTTCTTTTGTTAACCTTACATAAATAAGCCCTTTCGGAGTTTCGGGTGCGCATGCGTGAGATTTGATGATCGAGAGATAAACAAACCATCAGAACTTTCGCGGAACTAGCATTACATGCATGATTGCAGTGTTGTGTTGGATACTTCGTAAGTACCCCTTCTCTTGTATTTTGGAGGAATACCGGACTTCTTGAATTTTATATTTCACCAAAATGTTTGGAAATTGCTTAAAGTTGTTATTGTCGTCATAAGGTTTGTTATTTGCGAAAAAATTAGAGGAATCACTGAGTAAAATGGTCGAATAAACTTGTAACTTAGTAGGCCTAGCCTAGGCTAACGTTACTTGTAACTTTAACCGAGCAATAGGCAAGTACTACTGTACTACAGTCTACTATTACAAGCGGTCCATAGGTCTAGGCATAGGCTATACCGGTTTGATTTGATTTTGATTTGATTTATTTGCACTTGAAAACATAAAATACATATGACAGTAAAACATCAAAATAGATATGACAGTAAAAAGGAAGTTCAAGAAAGACTAATGAAACAGGGAAGTGCAGGGATAACACAGCGGAAAAGTCTATCAGGCAAACTTATTTCTTCTGTGAAGTGGTCCTGATGTAACTGTGCATGGTCCCTGGAAAAACAGTAACTAAGTAATACACCAAAGTTTTTGTCTGGAACATGGGCAAATTTTAATGATTTTGGTGAAAAGCATAACCAGTGTAACAAAAAAATCTAATTTCTCACCTATTCAAGAAAGAATACCTATTTCATAGCTCAAAACAAAGGGACCACTTAGGCCTAGGCCTAATACTGATACCGGTACGAAAAAAGATCAGTAACTCCCAGTCCTAGTACCAAGCCAAAATGGTTGATCAATGTGGATATCTGGCAAAATATCACAATTTTCATTACAAGGGAGTTTTTTCAGTAGGTTAGGGTAACGTACCTGATAAATGTTTGGTATTCTTATGTCCACAGCTACAGTTTAACAATGAAGATCTGTGCAGTTAAACATTGTGGAAATAGCACCTACCATTTGGAAAAGTGGCGAGGAAATTACTGTGACATTCATGGTACTCATTTTGGTGAAAGACTATGCGACTGCCCTCCACCTTTTATTCTCTTTCCCTTCCCAACTGAAAAAAGAAATTCGGAAGGCAGAAAAAGATGGAACAAACTGGTGAACAGGCAAGACGAAAAAGGCAGGAACTGGCAAAATAAGCCATATGACAGAATTTGTTCAAAACACTTTCCTGATGGTAAACCCTCAGTAAGTTATCCAGATCCTGTATTACACATGGGATATGAGGTAAGGAGAAAAGACAGTACCAAAACAGCTCCCAAACGTCCACCACCAAAAGAAGGGCTTCCAGTTAAGCGTTTTAAACCAGAGCTAGATAACAAAACAGTCCGAGATAAATTCTTTGAGACACAAAGTTAACACATTAGAAGAAAAGCTAATCAGTGCCAAGTTGAATACTGCTTCCACAAGCAATCCAGCTGGTGAAAGAAAGTCAGAAGTAAAACCAAAAAGGCAAACACTTTTCTCAGCTAAGAGCTTAATGAATGATAGTGAAGTAAGTCACTGTACTGGTTTTCGAAGCAAGGAAGCATTTGATGATTTCTTCACCTATATTGAACCATTTGCCAAAGAGATGCAATACTGGAAAGGTACTGACATCACCCCAAAAAAGACGGCTGACTCCAAGGAAATACAAACAGACACCAACAAAAGCAGGACCAAAGCGCAAACTTGGATTGAAGGATGAATTGCTTATGGTCTTGATGAGATTAAGACTGGACCATACAATCACATACTTGGCAATTTTATTTGGAGTAGGGTCTGGCACATGTTCACAGATAACCAATACATGGCTGCGTTTTCTATCAACAGTCCTAAGGGGTTTTATACTGTAGCCAAGCAGGGTCACTATAACAAAGCATATGCCTGACCAGTTTAAAAAAAGTTGTAAAAACCTACGGTGCATCGTAGATTGCACAGAGAACTTTATAGAGAGGCCCCGTTCGCTGGATCTACAAGCTGAAACTTGGTCAGACTACAAAAAACATAATACCCTAAAGGTGCTTGTTGGAATAACTCCAAATGGATATTTCTCTTTTGTTTCACGTTCTTATGGTGGCAGGGCATCAGATGTACATATTTTCGTGAGAGTGGATTTTTAGATGTAATAGAGCCATATGATACCATTATGGCTGATAGAGGGTTCCCCATTCAAGAAGACCTAATGCTTCGCTTTTCTTCATTTGAAATTCCACCAGCTGCCAAAGGAAACAGACAAATGACTCGATCCAATGTGAAACAAACAAAGAAGGTTGCCAACTTGCGAATACATGTGGAAAGAGCAATTAACAGACTAAAAGATTTCAAAATTCTTTCAGGAACTCTTCCAATTTCTTTAATACCTCAAGCTGATGATATAATCACAATCTGTGCTGCACTTACCAATTTACTGCCAGACCTAATTTCTTAAAGGGAACCTTTAAGTGCTAGAAGAATAAGATATGTAACAAAAAATGTATCTTTTTTTCTCAATTTTCTTTTTCTGAAAACATGAACTTGAAAACAGTAATAATAATATCATTTACAGACCAATCTTTACTTTGCACCATAGTTAATACATACTGTAAATACATTACTTTACGATGTACAAGGGGAAGGGTACATTAATATTAATTACACTTGGTAATCTGTAAATCTATTTTGAAACTAAGAAATTCAAATTTTCAGTGAATAGCAATAAATAGTAATTTACTTCCATGGTCATACTGTATGTGCAGTAACAGCATGGAAGTATTACCCTCAGGGTAATACTTCCATGGTAACAGTGTCCACTTATTCAGCTATGTGATTTTGATGCCCTCTTGTAAAATTTGACACTTTTTTATCATAAAGTGTATTCCCGTACTAGAGAAGGGTATAATAATATACAACTCAGGAAAAAAAACATCTACATTTAGTCCAAGCATGTACTGTAAGTGGACACCATGTTACATATGTCACTGTTGTCGCACATATATAGTAGGGGTAAAACTGCCCCCCTTAGGTGGCCGCCCCTCAGAGCCTGCCAGCGATAGCCAAGAATTCCTTTCACAGAGCCCAAAAGTTAATGAATTTAATATTGTTGTTGCGTCGCCGGCCTTCAGTCTTCCTTTTGACATCGAAGAGGGGGCAGGGTTCAAGATCACCTGGACAGGCCCTGGGGTGGGGGAAATATGTCTGGAGAGGGGGTGAGGTAGCCAGGTACACTTCTTCAGCTGAAACTTAAGTACATATCAAACGATGAGACTCAAATGAAAGAGAACAGAAATTGTAAGGTACCACTTGTTTTTATTCAAAGGAAAACTTCACCCTTCATCAGCTCTTCTTTCTTGTTACATGATCAGAAATTGAATAAATGTTAGCCTACATGAGAAAAGTCTTTCTTAACCACTGTTATTCAAGTGACAATTTAGCTAACTATCTTGAGTATCCTCTCCACCTCGTTGGGTGGAGAAAAGCAGCCTTAGAATTAAAGAGTTTCAGGTAATTGCAGAATTATTTCTACCCTAGCTGCAATAAAGACTGGCCCTGGAGGTCCCCCAAATGAAAATAAGCAATGTGCTTTGGCATTTCAATCCAGTCTAACTTTTATAAGCCTATTTTCCTGACTTATTTTCTTCCCTTAAAAAGACAACAGTTTGGCAGTTTGGCATATTTACACCAGTATGCCAAGTTCAATGGAACCCAACTGAGCTTTCTGAATTTGTATACTGAAAGCTTCTTATTAATGAAAGTCTTGATCATGGACAGCCTCTTACAAAACAGTTAAGAAGCTGGTATAATTTAAGTAACACTTGAAACTCTTGACCTTATTTAAGTTTCTTAGGTATGTTGATTTTCCTTTTAAACACCTTAATATCACAAATATTGCAATAGGAGTAAAGAGAAAGTATGAATTTCTTTTTGCAGCTTTAAAATTTACAAAAAACTTTGTTACTTAAATACTTAGTACTATAATTTATGGTTGATTCTGTGGTCCACAGTCATACAGTACATACAAGATGATCATAAAATTGCCCCACCAGACTCCTTGGGTTGGCCTATGGATGGTTTTTTTTTCAAAGAAACATTGACATGCAGTTTTCATTGTTAAATACTGTATATGACTAAAAAACTTTAGAAATAAATTTGGTGAAAAAATGTATCAATATCCCATGCAGTTTTGTGAAAGTACATTCAAATAAAAGTTTTGTAAACAAGCTGATAACGACGAATTTGTCTGTATTATAAATTCATGAAAATCCAAAGAAATACATTGAAATGCATTACTGCCCTTGGACACAATCTTTGCAAAACCAGTCAGTAGATGGAGGGGATGTGATATTGACACATATCCAGTGATACCTTGACTTGCAGTTTTCACATCCAACACTAAAAATAAGAAGAAGTGTCAATATCTACCTCATCCTTACAAGCAGATTGACATACCTTGCACAGGTAAATAGGATTAGCACCACCACCCTCCTTGTGTCGTTTACCTTTAATTAAAATTCTACCTTTGAATTTTCTCTTCCCTTGTCAATAATAAAGCCTTCATTTGAGGAAGATGGGGTCTCGTTGTGTTCATATGCGATGGAAACTACAGTGTCCTGTGTCTGTGGAGGCTCTGCATGTTTTGAATCAGCTGGTACATATGGCACAGTTTGATTCTGAACTTCTTTTCTGATTTTGTTAGTTAGAAGTTCAGGAACAATGTACTCACTGAAAAACTGTTTTGCAGAAGACACAGCTTCATCCCACAAAGATTCATTAAAGTGTATACGTTCTAAATAGAAAAATGATTCCTGCGAGTAAACAAAAAATCACACCACAATCTTTTTGTTACAGCCATTTGTGCTTGACACTGAAAAAAATATGCATGTTGTTTGTCCAACAAGCCTGTTGTATGTGACAGTGGACTTTATCTCAAGCACCCCACTGCTGCAGCAGGAACAATCCACCAGTGCATCTGGGGATGCACCAATAAATACATTTTGGGGGTCAACAAACAGTCCACATTCTCTAATACTTAAATCTTGGTGCCCTTGTTCATGTAGCAATTGCCTATACACTTCTCTGGCTTTCGGTTCCATTAGACACTCATATTTTAAGTATCTCATGTAACCATTTGCTTGAAAAATAAGAATATGCTTTGCCTTCTTTGTAGTCAGACAAGAGTCTGTCATGCAGAGTTGAAGCTCTTTTTTTTCTCTTATGCTAGGTTGACTCACACATGGTGCATCTCGCAAAAGCCACTCGGCTATCTCGTAGTAGCTGACTGGGGGCCAACAATGTACCCTTTTTTCCCCTTTCCAGTTATCATTTAACTCTGAGAGTGGGTCTGTAAGTGTTTTCCCACAGATTTTTAAGACTTTTCGATATTGTTCTGATCTCTTCCGATCCTCTTCAACTTCATTTGGTTTAGGCTGCACACCCAGTTGGGAAGCTCCATACACTAAAGCAATTAGTTTAGTCTTATTTCCAGTTTGTTTTAGGCCACGAATTCTCAAGTAATCTTTCAGGGATGCCACCGTCCATGTAGATATTTCTTCAAAAGACAATTCACTTGCTTCCATTTCTTAGCATTAAAGTTGCAGACTTATACTTATAGGCCTATGTCCAAAAAAACAATGCCTATGACGAACACAAGCAGTGTGGAATAGATTTCGGGGAACTATGCCTACAATGCATGTAGCCAAGTTGCGTGGACCGTATTTCCAAAACTTGGATAACAGTTTGTTTTGAATGATTCATGGACAAAAAATTCAGAAGTTGTAATGTCACTGATGCAATTTACATCAGTTTCTCACTAGGGAGAAGACTAACATTAAAAGAATGCAAAGAAATAGAAGTATACGTAGCTACCGGCGAATATCGCTGTGTTGCTTCGCAACGACGTGGTTTGTTTATCCCCCGAAAGTACCCATGATGCATCGCACCTTGAAATTGCGAAGGGCTTATTATCTCTTAATTACTTATCAGATAGTTTACAGTTAGCTGAGTGGTATCAATATTTCTGGAGAAAAGAATTTCAACTTTCATTATAAATCCCTCAGGGGATTTCAATGCTACCACTGTACTTGATATTAAGGTTGAAAAACAACTATCATGAGCCATGTTTGATATGTCCATCTTTTGATGTCACATATTTGCATTCAGCTCACATTTTATTCATGACACAAGTGTGAAATATTTAGAAAGTACTGTACCCTGTTAATTTGTTGAATAGTCAATATTTGATGTTTTTTTAATGGGAATTGTGCCCATTTTCTGAATAGTGGATATGTAATGCTTTTTACAGTACATCAAATATCCAACTACCTAATTTTATTACAGTATGTCATGTAATACTGTATAAGTGTACTGCATATACAACATATATAGCAGCACATCTCTATAAGACTTAGAAGCTTATGCATCTTGCTGAATTTCATAGACTTTGCAAAACCTCTGTCCACACAAACATACACTTAAGCTTATTACAAATGCAGTACTTTTCATGCTGACTTTTCTTTAAGTCAGCATTTGTATACTCTGAAGAAGTGATTACAGTAGAACACAGATTACTGTACTGGTACACTGTGAAGTTACTGATGCAGTCACTCTAATTTGCATAATTTGTATACTCTACCAAGGCTAAGTACTGGTCACACCCCACAGTACATAGTTATCCCAATTCATGTAAAGTATAGCATGGCTCAGGACTTTTAATCATGTCCCTGAATTTTTACATGTCAAAGTACAGTATAGCAGTGTATTTTAACAACAGTAGATAAACAGTACCAAATTTTGAAACATGTTGCCTTGAGAAATATTAGCACTGTAAATGCCAAAAAATAGCATTAATGTAAGGTTGTCAAATTCACATAATTTTGATAGCAATTAATGCCTCTCCACGAACAATCCACAACGTTACTGTATAGTGCGTATGTGCAACTGTATGTACCCAACCCGTTACATCTAGAATCAGGAAAACAGTAAATAAATGTCCTTGCACAGCACATACCTCTCTCTACGTAGTAATAACTCCTCTGTTTCTGAGTCTTGCTGAGAATGTACATCAACTCTTTGATCAAAGGTTTGACTTTTGGCCAAGGACAGTACAGCAGTCTTCCTAGGGATGAGAAGGGAAAGATTTGGATAAAAATGTACAGTACTGTACAGTCCCCCTTTACAACTAATATTATATTCTAACATACTGTACAATGATACAAGTGAAGTAAAACAGGAATTTGTAGTCCTTTCTAAAGTATGGAAAAACTAAAATATCTGTTTATATTTGCTTCTATTGAGAATTAAAATATTGGATATCAGTTATTGAACATCTATATTATTGATATTGGTTGGCCGCAACCTTAACATTTCATCTGTGTTGGTGATTTTCTTAAAAATGCCATGGTTTAAAGTAATGATTTAAATCAAATACATCAACAGAGTTCTAGCTAGGAAAAATGTCAAACCAGGTGAGAGTTCTAAGCTCACACCAGACTGTGACAAGTTTTGCTTTAAAACAAAGTTTACTTTTCGCCTTCCAATTAAAAAAAACCATTGCATCTCCAAGACAGAGCCATACAGTACAGTACCGTAGTACATTTTGCACTGAGAACACAATTGTATGTACACTTCATCATTGCAAAGCCAGAGTGAAGCTAGGTTAAGGTAGTGTACACCCTCCTGGGTTTGAAATTAAATTCACACCTGCACTACATTAGGGTAGAGCAATTTCTGTAACATTACAAATGCACAATACAGTACAGTACCACCTTCCCAAAGGTCATAGAAATTTTAGTATCACAAGGCACTTACAGTATTGACAGAAATATTACAGGACAATGCATGCCCAACCTTGCCAAGACCTAGCAACCTGTTTGCTGTTGTACATGTGATACCATACTAAATTTTTTGGCATGATACCCAGTTAATCGCCAAATTCAATGAACACTTACAGTATACTTTGGGGGTCACACAATGATGTGACCATGTTGCTCTCCCATTGACCTACGTTAATATATTCCACCCAATGCCATGGGCTTGAACATTCACAAACAGTTGGGTTTGCCTGGTACAGTCACTGTGACTACTGTACGACTGAGCATCCAGCCTCAGATGCTCAGTTGAAGTGACTTGGTCAATGACGCCATTACTACTGTATTAATAATTCACTTACTGTGACTATACCAGAGCGACTGACTGGACTGAGCATCCACCTTCAGACAGTGGATGCTCAGTCAAGCTGTTGTTATAAATTGCTCACAGCTACTGTGACTGAGCATCCCCCTTCAGATGGATGCTTAGTCGTGACCAGGCTACAGCAGTCAATGACGCCACTGCTATTAATAATCCATGCACTGTGATTACGACTGAGCATCCACCTTCAGATGGATGGATGCTCAGTGGAAGTGACTTTCTGTAGGCTAGTCCATGATGTCATTGCTTGTACATGTACTTATAGGCCTATCAGTATCACAATACTGTATCTCATTCTTAAAGTGGGCATGACACGGCCAAAATAACTTTTGTGTATTGCAAGATTGGGTACAGTATTGTAAAAGTATCATCTCAAACACAATTAAAACCGGCGCAGTTCGGCATAAATAGAATTTGAAGAAAAACGTCCAGAAATCCAATTTCGAAAAATGCCGCAACAGGTCACCTGACTTTTATGACGCAATTGGCGGCACCCCGCACTGTGCTATGTAAGGACGCGTATCTAGATGTGAAGCTTATACAACGCTTTGGGAATGTTTCATACCTTAGACACTTCATGAAAAGGATTACATCACAATACCCGCCCAACATACAGAGCGCAAAGCGCGGAACATGTTGGGGCTTCGAAGCATATCATTGGCCAATGTGTTCGCGTGCATATGCGCCCGTGTTTTAGCTTCCCTGCGTATAATAAACAGCTTTGTTTGTGTGCAAAAAGAACGCGGTCCGGACGCGCTGTACAGAACAGCTATAAACATGTATGGACAGTCCATAACAAGCGCGCCTTTACTCAGTGAACTGTTCAGTAACGTTGCTATTGTGAATGGTAAGCAGTCACCGCGCAACGACGCATAGTTCACAATGTGGTCACTGGTCACGCGCGCTGCTGTATTGTATCCTAGCACAGGTGTTTGCAATGATGTACGGTACCTGATAACACGCGTTAGCATGCACATGCTTCGATGTGTAGAACGATGGGTGAGCTGCCTGGTACAGTGTTGCTAACCGTGCCTCCAATGACGTCACGATCTTGAGACGCGCTCACATACTTTTTTTTTCGCTTTTGGATTTCAGATGGCTGAGTCTGGCCTGTAATTGGGAATTAACAAGGTCGTATAACTGTGTTTATGGACGTAGTTGAGTCGGGAAAACATTCGCTTCATTTCAAGCTGTACCCAAAGAATATTTAATGAGAAACGTACTTCGGCCGTGTCATACCCACTTTAAATTACAATGAAGCTCGAAGGATTTGGAAATGTGCAAAATGGTTCAGTTTGTCACCCCGGCCTTAAAACTTTTCGCCGTGGCTATTCGCACGTGTACTAGCAGATGTGCGAACAAGCAGTCAGTGATTGCTTACCTGCACAGCAGGTACGCACTACATAGTTGAAACCGTAGTGCCGTAGTAACCGCATACGGATAGGGATAGGGTATATTCGTGATACGGATAGGGATATAGGGATATATACGTGATACGGATAGGGATATAGGGTTATATACGTGGTACAGATAGGGATAGTGTTATATATGTGGTAGGGTTTATACTGTTGGGGTGTATGTATATGTAGAGATACGTATACGTATTGTATATTATACCATAATGGAGTTAGTATGTGTTTTAAGTCCAACCGCCGTGTGGATAAGCAATCACATAAACTTGTCTGCACGACATGTCATGCGAATTGGCCCCACCTAAACTTTTTCTTTGGCTGCAGCTGCACTTAACTTGAGAAGTTACTGTAGAACTCCACATCCAAGATTTTCAAGGGGTTTCCTAGGGCTGGCTTCTTGAACTTCCCGAGGTGGGGTATTGTATAGTTACTCCAATTGTATGTACCATAACATAATAATAGTAATGAACTAATTAAGTACTGTACTAGCCTACAGTAGCTAGGCAAGGCCTACAGCTTAGTGCTTACTACTTGTAGTAGTAGCCTACTTAACACACAGGCGTACACTTACTACAGTGCAAAACTCCCATTTCATTTGTTAGTGTTAACTGCTGGCTCGGCTACAGCACTGCACGCACAGGACTACTAGCGCATGCGTCGAGTTGGTAGGACGTGATATTTATTGCTCTGAGTTTAGTCGTTATTTTATCCCTCTTAGTTTGCCTTTTACCAGTTGTTTTAGGTGTTATACCGATTTTAGTGTCTTATTCTCTTGTTTCTGTGCTGGATCTTGTCTCTTATCGTTTTTAAAGCCTGTTTTTGATTGTAATTTTTACGGATTTCCGTTGTCTCACTTTGGTGCATTGGAGACCCCTAACACGCTGTTGGTGTTTTTAGCAGAGGCCTAGCCTGTACCATGAGGTGGTGCCTTATTCTTATGGTTGTTTTTAGCAATCTGCACTTAATTTCTACCAGGTGGCATGGATGTGTATCACACTCTTGGATGTCTCTCCATAGACCTTATATAATCGTTCCGAGGTCGGTCAGGATCTTTGAGCATTTTTCTATGGTAGGCCTAACCTTTTCTAACGGACGTTGGCCTAGGCCTAAGTTCCTTAACGTTAGTCGTACTTGTATTTCTCACTCTCAAAATTACACACGGTTCCTTGTGTGCATGCTTCTTATTCTAGGTGGGGACATTGAGGTCAATCCTGGCCCGGGATCTTATTGTGGGCTTTGTAGCAAACTGGTCAAAAAACGGGACAAAGCTGTTGAGTGTGATGGGTGTGATAAATGGGTCCATACGCGGTGTGCCGGCATCGACAATGAAGGGTATAAATTGTTACAACTTTCCAACCCCGATGACAAATGGTATTGCTCCAATTGTTCATCCCCTTGTGGCATTTGTGCACATATGGTTCTGGGTAGTGACCCAGCCATTGAATGTGACTCCTGCAAAAAATGGATACATAATAGGTGCTCTCAGGTTGATGACCTTCATTGTCAACATGTTCAAGCCACAAGTTGTGTTTGGATATGTCCAGCCTGTAACCAAAGTAATTTAGCTACCACCCCCAATCGTAACATATAGGCCTAGGCCTAAGTAATTGTTTTGAAGTCCTTGATCCGGATCAAAATGAGTATCAAATTGTCTCAATTACTCACGCGGAGTCACCTCCTCCGAGATCGAAGTACATTCTCAGTCATAAGACTGCTCACAAAAAGGAGATTTCCTTAGTTTCAATTAATATTAATGGCATTCGTGGTAAAAAAAATTGATCTTCAAGCCTTCCTTAGTGTGACCGAACCTGATGTTGTGGCTCTCCAGGAAACTAAGGTTGATGACTCTATAACAACGAGTGAATTGTTTCCTGCTTCTCTTGACTATACCATTTTCAGAAATGACCGTACCCTGGGGGGGGGGGGGCGGTGGCACTATGCTGCTGGTAAAAAAAAATCTGACCCCATCAAGTGTTAGATACCTCACTAACGGTTCTGAGTCAATTTGGGCTAAGTTCTCTATTAATGGTACTATGCACTATGTCGCCTCTTGGTATAGGGACCCTGACGCTCCGTCTGAGCACATATCTTTATTTCGGGAGCAATTAAGTAAAATTATGGCTAATCATAGATTCAGAAGGCAACCTTGCTTTCATGTGTTGGGGGATTTCAACTTCAGCAAAATTGATTGGCTTACCAGATTAAATAAGGATAGTGGGTTGTGTCTGACCAACAGTACCGGCAAACTGCTCTTTGTTATCTTAAACGATTTTGCTGCTGATCAACTTGTAAATTTTACTACTAGGGGTGATAACACTCTTGATCTACTTCTAACCAATTCGCCGAGTCAGTACATTAAAGTCTCACCCTTAGACCCTTTTAGTGATCACGAAGCTATATTCTGTAGACTGAAGTGTATCCTTCCAAAGATTAGGCAACCTCGTAGGCTTATCTGGTAGTTTTCTAAAGGTGATTATAGTACCATGAGGAGTGATACCCGGAGTTTTGCTCTTGGTTACTTTAACGGGGGGCAAAATAATCGTTCTATTGACGAAAATTGGCAATTAATAAAGTCCTTCCTTGAAAGGACTGTAAAGAAGAATGTTCCCATCAAAGCTACTAGGACTAGGACATCCCTCCCATGGGTCACTGACAGCATACGTAAGCTGATCAGGAGACGGGACAAGTTGTATGCTATTTTTAAAAAGACTCATAAGACTAATATTTACGACAAATGGGCTGACTTATGTAAGAAAATTAAAAGGAAAGTTTATATCTCCCATACCAACTACATTAATGGTATGATTGGGGACATAAAAAATGACACAAAGCCTTTTTGGAAGTACATAAATGGACAAAAAGGATAAGCCCAGTATCCCCCCTCTCCAGACAAATGGCAAATTAGCCATTACTGATCTGGACAAGGCCCTAGCCTTCAATTCTCAGTTTACTAGTGTCTTCACTAAAACTTTGTATAGTGTAATTCCATTCCGCAGACCGACTCATAGCAGAATGGCTGATATTACTATCTCCACACAAGGGGTTGAAAAACTGTTTAAAGGCCTTAATTTAACAAACATAAAGCTGTTGGACCGGACAACATCCACCCTTGGGTCCTCAGGGAAATCGCATCGGATATTGCCCCTTTGTTGAGTCACCTTTATCAACAATCCCTCTCAAGTGGGCGAATACCCATTGATTGGAAGAGGGCAAATGTTTGCCCTATTTACAAAAAGAATGACAGTTCCCTCCCTAGTAATTATCGGCCTGTCTCACTCACCTGTATTTGTTGTAAATTGTTAGAACACATTATTAGCTCAAACTTAATGGACTTCTATGAATCCAAGAATGTCCTTTCATCAAAGCAGCATGCTTTTAGAAAATCGCACAGCTGCGATACTCAGTTGGTGTCAGTCATTGAAGACTGGGCTTCATCCCTGGATTCAAACAAGCAAATTGATGTTTTCATTCTGGACTTTGAAAAGGCTTTCGACACGGTGCCTCATGAGCTCTTAAAAACCAAGCTTTTTAGTCTTGGTGTTTCAAGACAGATCCTCCAGTGGGTTGATGATTTCCCTTCTGATTGTAAACAGGCTGTCGTAGTAAATGGTACTAGGTCTTCTTTTGACGATGTTGTGTCTGGAGTCCCTCAGGAGTCCGTTTTAGGACCAATTCTCTTTTTAGCGCACATCAATGATATCGTTAGTAGTGCCAGTTCTAATGTCAGGCTTTTTGCTGATGATTGTGTTTGCTACAGAGTTATTGATGATGCTAGTGACTGCCGTAAGCTTCAGGTTGACATTGATAATCTAGGTCCGTCTCTGGGCTAAGACATGGGGTATGAGATTCCAGCCTTCAAACTGCAATATCATCACCTTAGCCAGAAAAAAGAAGCCTGTCTGTTTCGATTATGTCTTAAACGGTGAAAAGTTACTTAAGGTTGACTCAATTAAATACTTAGGGGTTTTTATTACTAGTGACCTTAGTTGGGATAAACATGTCCAATTTATTTTTAATAAAGGTAATAGAATCTTAGGGGTACTTCAAAAAAATTGTCTTTTTGCCCTAGCGATGTGAAGCTAACTGCTTATAAGGGCCTTCTCCGGCCTGTTTTGGAATATGCCAGCAGCGTGTGGGATCCACACCAGATTTACCTACAGGATAAGCTGGAGAGTATTCAAAGGAGATCGGCTCGTTTTATCAGTTCGACCTTTTCACGTGAGTCTGGGTATATGACTTCTGTACTGAAAGACCTCGATCTCCCTTCGTTATCGGAACGTCGTAGGCAAAATAGACTTTTACTAAGGGTGTTTTTGGTAAGGCTCAGATCCCTGTTGATAGACTTAGGCATCCCACTCGCAAAATTCGCGGTATGCATAACCTACACTTTTGCCATCTTTATACTAGGACTAACTGCTACAAATATAGTTTTCTGCCTAACACAGTCAAGGATTGGAATAGTCTCCCTGCCTCTGCCTCTATAGAAGATGAAGAAGAGGAAGAAGAAGAAGAAGAAAAAGAAGAAGAAGAAGAAGAAGAAGAAGAAGAAGAAGAAGAAGAAGAAGAAGAAAAAGAAGAAGAAGAAGAAGACTAGCCTAGCCTACATATTGTACATGTGTATGAATATGGCGCCCAACAGCCTACGCTCGTTATCAAACAATGACATTATTTCGACTGAAAATTTGAGTCAATTGCCATAGTGATTCCCAAATCTACATTAAATTTGACCTTAAAGTTACAATACTTACCGTCCATTGTTTCTATTTCCATCCATGCCGAACTTGTTGTAGGAGGCTAGCAGCAGTTGTCACGTCAAACTCAGCGCCGGCGATTTTGTTTTCTCAAATTTCATACATGTATGAATTTGCATATATGGGAGCACCGAACCAATGGGAGCCCATATTGCGTTGACCAAAAGGGTTGGTCAAATTTTGGGACCAAAGTTTGGTCAAAGCTTTGTGAAATTTGACCAATATTTGGTCCATTTGAGTTGACCATGGGATTTGGTCAATAATTTGACCAAGTTGTTTTTAGAGTGTGTTAACCCTGTTTAGCTAAACCAAGTAGGAGTGGGTAGGTCGGACATCTGGTATATGGGTCAACGAATTTGAGGGGTCTACTTCCTATGATGGAACACTGAATAGTTTTTCCAATGTACTATTTCCATTTGAAGAGTTAAATATTTACCATGCGATATCAAAATAAAGATTATTTAAATAAAATTACAAGACCTAAGAAGTACAGTTTGTGAGGGCAATCTGGTAGGCATTTTGACTAAACGTTGGTGCACCATTTGCCAACCTGCCAACTGATGGTAGCATTTCTCTCAGAAAGTGACATGTCATAATCATTCCCCGCCTCCAAACAAACACCTTTTCAATCAATTGTGCCCCTCTGAATCTGAAACCAGTGCCTATAGCCTATTACCAGCTGTCTTGCCATCTGTTCAGTTTACATCCAAGTGTCATTGAGATATTTGAAATGTTCCATTTCCATGTCCACAATTTCTATTTGTCCAGGGGGTGGGGGTGATAGGGACCGGTCTCCCCCCCCCCCAGAGTAGGACTGCTACATTAAACTGTAGTAATAAATTTGTGTCACTGAGTGAAATCTCAATCAAAGGGGATTGAGATACAAAGTTTTCCCCATATAGGCGTTCTAGGATGATCTAAGATATCAGAACAGCAAGGTGACGTGATATCTTGCGAACCACTGTGCCGATCTAGCAAATTTCTTGTCAAAGTATATGCTAGCAACCGAACATCGAAAACAAAAGATTATTTTGTTTTATATTATTATTTTAATTGCTTTCCATCACAAATCTTTCACAACGACCTAAATTTTCCCCTCCATCTTCATTTCAATTATTTAGTATTTTCTTCATCAAGACCATCTCAAACGTTATGGGCTTCTACAGGGTCGTGATTATGCAAGAGCAAAGTTTGTAACTTGTAAAGAAGGGGAATGTTGTCCGCCTTTACATAGTGTTAACAAATTGAGAGAAACAAGTGTTCTCTGAGGGATTACAAAACAGTCATTATTCAGACTCATCTTCCCCATAGATTTATTAATTGTTAGGAAAACAACTTGTCTGAAATTACTGACTAACTGCAACTTTTACGTGAAAATGATGTCTTAAATAGAAACTTTCAGCGCGTTGTTGCCGTTCACACCTTACACCTGACTAACATTGCCATGAAATTTAAACACTTATGGCAAAAACCATTTTCTGGACACTAAGTGTACACATCAAGCTTTATGTTAGCGTCCACATTTTGAAATAATCAATCAGATTCGCTCTGGACCTCCCCAGGTGCCCTTAAAATAACCTGTACACAGCCATTAACATCGAACTTCATGAAATATGAATGATATAAAATTTGCAAAACCATGGTAAATCAACACGAATATTTATTCCCCTACCCCTGGTGTCAGAGCCACAAAGCCTCTTCCTAATTGCAAAGTTTTAACACTGCCAAATGATTAATGCACGATACCATGTTAAACAGTTAAAGGAAGTTTCTTTGAATGTATATCCCTTCACACCCACTTTCAATAGCAGAAGCGACACTTTCTGGACGGTGTTTTTCCTCGAATATGGGCTTAACACGCCTTTTTTTCTAGAGTGAGGACCCTTTATCCCCGTTTCCGAGATGTATTATTCCTGGGAGTTTTAGCTGAATAACGTTTCGATTTCACTGAACTTGCAAACAGCCTACATTGAACTGATAGTTCTGGGATCAAGTTTGATCACAATGCATGGTTACTTTCATAGTCTTTGTTATACGACGAATTATAAAACTGAAATAAATAATTGGGCGGCTTCACAAATAGCCTATTTACTTTTTCAAAAGAAAACTGTGGTCATAGTAAATTCGTGTTATTCGGAAGCATCATAATGGACTTGTCATACTTCACACACTCCGATAATGGCTCTTGCCCACAAGCTGCCTGGATGATGTTGGACTGCTGCCGTCTCAGTTTTACCGCTGTTTATCGTATTTTAACGCCACTTCGGTCTTAGCAGGCAAGACAAGAGTTCAGCCAAAGATGACAAGAAAACCAGCTTGTAGAAATTTAGGCTACACAAAAGCTGTATTAGCACTGCAGTAGCAGTCTTTCAAGCTTTTCTTACCTTTCTTCTCTTCCTGTCTGCAATATTTACACTATTTACCGATAAGCTATTACGTTAGGTGGTCAGATCTTCATACTCTTCTCAAGTGATAGCTTCTGAATGACGACAGTCTGCTTCTGAAATTGGGTTCCTTTTATCTAAGATTCCCATAATGACATCCTTTGTTTCTCTCAGCTATTCTGTTTACTTCTTAAGAAGGCACTCATGCCAATATAACTAAACCAGTGTACAAAGCAGATAGAATTGAAGGATTGAGTGACTCAAGATGGGTTTTGTACAGCAGCGAGTGAATCGAAGGCCAAACTGCACAGAGGCCCTGCAGTGGCACAACATGACTTATAATTAAAAGATGTAGTTCAGCAGCTAAATTGTAATTAAAACTGCCTTGAAAGTAATTGCATATACTACACACTGCACTACTCAGCACACGTATACGGCAGTACATACATGACTAAGTGAAATCCTTGGACTATTCAAGGAAAGGAATCTTTCTTGAATCTGTTCACAAGTTTCGTGCCCATCGGAGTCGAACTCCTTTTGGGAGTAGCTTCAGCTTTCTCCTGCGACGGAGATAGCATGGCATTTCTTCAAAGCTGTTCAAGGCAGTCTTTACTTGCACTATATGGCAGGACTGTCTGAGGGGTTCTTGTTAAGTTTCCTGTCCCTTGGAGGTCAAACTGGTGACCCCTTCTTTGAGTAGTTTCGGCTTCCCGCCTCATGCAGCAGTCGGTAGGGGATAGCGAGAAAGAATTTTCTGAAAAAGTAATATAATGTCCGAAAAGCTAACAAGAAGCCAGCTATTCTGGAACTTTGTCAAGTATGAGACCAAACCAGAAATCAACTTTTCCCCAAGATGTAGAATAGCCTTCTATACGTACAAAGATTCAGGGTTTCTTGTCACG
Organism: Holothuria leucospilota; assembly: GCA_029531755.1. Lineage (NCBI taxonomy): Eukaryota > Metazoa > Echinodermata > Holothuroidea > Aspidochirotida > Holothuriidae > Holothuria > Holothuria leucospilota. The sequence goes on along the minus strand of CM055962.1, from coordinate 23,906,710 downwards.
AAGAATCAAATGTAGTAGAATTTTCTGTACATATTGATGTTCAAGATGCAATATAGGGCGACAGATTATATTTGAGAAAAATATGTTGGTTATTTCTTTTCCTTTTATTCGGCAACCATGTGTCTTAAATAAAAACAAACGAAATTGCATTCGTGTATATCTTTTTAGACGTTTGAACGGTGAAAAATATTGAATTGGACTGAATGCAGTTACTCTTTTTAAAGCCCTTCCTCTCTTAGAGATAACAACTAAGAAGTGATATAAAGTGCAATCAAAAGAAGCCTTGCCCTAATCAAAGCAACAGAATCATAACCAAGTCTTTTCTCAGTTACATGTATTGTGGGGGACATTTGCCCCCACCCCCACAAAAATAAAAAGAAAAACAATTGTTTTGGCCACATCCAGACTTTAAAATCAACAAACTCCAAAATACTTTAACAAACCTGGCTGTTATTACAGAAAAAAGGACGAAATATTTTGGAAGCAAGATTACTTTCCTCTTCATTTCCTCTGTTAGAACAGGCTGAGTTTAGAAAAATTGGAAACGAATCAAATGAATGCATGCAGTGAACGCTTTTTAACGTAACTCCCTCCAGTTGTGCTAAACTGTTGCTTTTGCTGCCAACTGCCGGTCTAGTGAACATTTTTTCTTAAGAGTTGCCCCTTCCTGACTTCGAACAAAACCCATTTTCCCAGAAGATATGTGGACAACTTGTGGACTTTCTCGGGGAAGAAAGGATCGGCCCTCAGAAGAGCTGTATATCCCGTACCCCTTTGACCAAGGGTGCACTGCAAAAGAAACTTTAATTCATACTCACTACATTTATGCATGTCCATAAAATGTTTAAAGAAGCACAACAATGTTGCCGAAGCTCAGCTTTTCCTGTTGACCTAAAAGTCTGCAGTCAATATTTTGGTTGGGTCTGTAACTCATGTTGTTCATACGTACGTTAGAAAACAAAGAGATAAATATAAACTGCATGCAATGAAATATGTATTGAATTCCCGAAGTCTCTGAAAGACTAAATCTGGTACACAAAGTTAACTTTATATACTGCACAGATGTTAGTATACAAATAATGAATGTTTATGAGTGTGCTGCTTTGTGGACCTCATTTGTTTTCCATAATTAGACCCAGATAGTAACTTCCGATAAAGAAATTTTACAAATGGTTAAAGGTCTTAAAAGCGATATTTTGCCCCAAAGATATTCCTTGAACTTGTCCAGGGACAAAAGTTCAAATGCGTGTTGCCACTATGATTTGGAAAAACCAAAACTGCTCAATTGCTCAGTATAAAGGGATAATTTCTAAATTAAATTCTTTACGCGCCTAATTCTGAGTACTCTTTACTCCCGTTTTCCCCTAAAAAATTATTTTGCTGCATAACATTTTTATGATTGGGATCTACCAGGTATATAAATCGTCGATCGCTTTTAGGACCGGTGAATGTGTCGCAACAGGCCGGAGGGTAACTGCAGTTCGTAGAGAGCGTTGGCCGGGAAAATATGCACACTTATACTAAGTCTGAGGCTATTGAAGTATCATCCCCATGGATTCCCCTTAACAACTTGGTGGGGCTTTCGGCAACGGAGAACAAGACTGGGGCGGTTCCTGCAGTGTCGACGCCCATGTGACTGCACCAGGCTCGTAGCCTGACAAGGTACTGAATGGGGGCGAACTTCCAGGGGCTGACAAATTTTTAAAGGGGCCAAATGTATACAAATGCCATTAAGCCAATGACAACTTGGAAACTTTCTAGGGGGCGAACAAATTTCAAAGGGGGATTCGCCTCCTTGGCCCACTTCACTGGAAGCCTGAGCTGCACAATTCCCGCAGGCTCCGAGACTGACTTATGGCACACGTCTTCAAAAAGGACGTTTTCCTTTTCAAACCGAAAATTGTTTTTGGAATGTTAGCACACCAAAGTTAAGCTTAAACCATATGAAGCATTGTACTTTCAATCAACGTGCTATATTCTTTGTTTAAAAGAAAGGGGTGGGTCCCTCTTTCCTCTTACGACATTTTCTAGACAACATTCACCTTAACTTGAAGTAGTGTACCCCGCGCCGGCATCCCAATTCACGAGTAGCTTCTTTCCTTCATGTGGCAATATAAACTAATTTGCTATTAAGGAAGGATAAGTCATTTGTTTACCTGTCATACCAAATATTTTCTGTCCAGAAATGTTAAGAAGAATGTTCGTAAAGGAGATACAAGAAGATTTGAAAGATGAAGGTAATGTTTACAAATAACTTGAAACTTGAGGCAACTGGATATATTCTCTTTAAACTTTAAGCCAAACTCCTTAAACCATTCAGACATCAGGCTAAGTTGAATACTTGTTTTTGCCTCAACACAAAAATGTGTAGGCCTAGCTTATACCACTGCTTTGCACAAGGCCACATATTCGCAAGAACTTGCACAACTTTCAAACGTCCGGTATTTCTTTTCGAGTAGGCCTAACCATGATCCAACCAATTTAGCTAGTCTATTATTAAAACGCCTGAATGAGATCAGCGCCACATGTTCACGTAACGCCGTCATAGTAGGATGTACGGTATATTCCTTATTCATGTCATATCCCTGGTTTGGAAAGCAAAGAGCTGAACAAACATAGTCTGACATAGTGGAGTAGCCCACGTACGGTATTCAAAAATCGATACACTGCACTTTGCGTAAACACTTCCACACGATTAAGCACGAGATGTCCTGTACATTTATATATGTTCAGTATATTTTTGTACCTCGTTTCATTGTACACTCTCAAATGATAACAACTGGGATTCTCGATGCATTCCCGAACATAAGGACTTCGCAAGAATTTGTTTCAAAAAGTGCTGTTTTCATGCCTTTAATGATTGCAGAAACGAAAAAAAATTTAACTTTTGTTCAGCACAAATTGAACTATCTATATGAAACATATTATCAAGATTGGTGCAAAACTGAAAGACAAGTAGGGAATTTTACGTTTTCAAACAAAGCCCCCTCCCGAGGTCAAATAGCAGTCAAATTAATCGAAAAGAGTCGCAGCATACAGATATTACTTTCGCTAACATCTCTACTAAATTTCAGCCAAATCTAACGAAAAACAGCGAAATGTCAGGCACTTAAACGCAAATGTTATGGTGACAGACGTTTGCCGTGCACGACAGCAATAGCTCAGCTGAAAGCTTTCAGCTGAGCTAAAAATGAAATCATCACATGGTCCATTCGAAATGTAAACTATTGATTCTCATGTAAAGGCCGCCGTTACGCATGCTAGAGGCACGTCATACTACAGGCCGAGTTTTTTCTTCCTCAATCATATTGTTGACCATGGTACTTTTTCTTCACACCAAAAAGCTCTCGATTATACCAGGCTTCTGTTTTCAGGTTGTACACCTATATATTTTAAATCTGCTATTTACATGAAAACTCTGTCGCATATGCTAAAATAATCAAAACAGGCTTGTATTAGATACATTGTTTATTGTTTAGTGAAATGTATAGTGAATAGGATACAAGAGCTGACAATGATGTCGATTTTCAGGCAACTCACAAAATACTTACGCGCCAGTCAAGAATTTGATAACTTATATTGATGTTGAAAACTTTGCGGTTGACTGAATTGCCCTTAAAATATGTAGTTGGCTTAATTCATCCATTAAACTACATTTGTAGAACCTAATGGAGTTTTAAAACAGTTAATTTATAAAATGGAGTTGCTTGATAACTATTAGTGATTTTCTTTGCTCAGCAATCACCAAATGACAGAGCGACTTCGAATACAACCCGCTTGCTAAATGTACCCCAAAATTCAAATCCTCTATCGCGGAGACCAAAAAATGGCTTACCCAATGGCCAATTTTACAAAGACATGTACGATCGTCTGGTAAGTGCAAAGAAAAACCTGCCTGCCAAAGTTATCGGTCTCAATATATCAACTTGAGGTTAAAGGCTACCGTTGTTATTGCCCGGTTCAATAATTGCAACAGTGCGATCACGAACAAAAAAAAAAACAAAAAAAAAAAACAAACAGCACACAGGACTTCCACAGTTGCATCTCATTTGTAAGGTTGAAAAATCATGTGCATTGTTCGTGGCAGTCTTGAGCAAAACATGCTTTCGAAGAGTGTTGCTTTGTAAATGTTTATGGAGCTCTATGTGGGACGTAAGCAGTGGTAATTCAAACAATATTCCTACAATTTTGAGGAATCTACGGTGCAGCTCAAGGATGACCCATAATACCTGTCTTGTGGTTGGACCAGGGAATTGTTACTGATGGAATACAAGCACCTATCTATCAGACAATACGCACTTGAAAATAATTTAATCTTCTTTGTTTAGGGGAGATTTTTATTAACAGGTCCTTGAGTTACTATAAATTTGTATGACCTAACCTTCCTTATCAGAATTTGATCCTTCAAGTTTGATACTAAGGTAATCCTCAGACAAAGGTTTTATGAAAACAATGCTTTGAAGTGATCTGATCCGCCGACAGATGTTAAACCTTTGTCATCTTTCTAATATAAACGACTGTACCTGCACTTTTAAGGGATCCAATTTCTTTATTATCCTAATTTTTATTCATGTAAAGAAGCATTCCTAAGTTCGGTGAAGCCGGTAAGTTTACATTTTGTGTACAAAAATTAAAGAAGTTCCGCATTGTTCCTAAAATTAGGAATCATGGATCCATGTTCAGTCATTTATTTAAACTTTCACTGAACCCTTTTGAAAAGCTAAAAATGGCAGACTGGCGTAAAGAGATAAAATAATTTTTGTTTTCCTTGACGACTGGCAATATCATGGCAATGGGTAAAACCATCCCAAAACTGTTTGAGGAGTAGCAGACGACAACAACCATTTTCATCACATCCTGTAATCCCTTTCAAGTGGTAAAAAAATTGAAAGAGCAAGGTAAACGGGAGATTAATGTCGGCAAACCACATAGTGTCAAGGAGGGAGAAGTGTTTGCACTCCATCCGTAACAACTCCCTGGTTGGACTTACCTGTAGATGGCCACCAGCTGCGATTTCGCATAGATCGTAAGTGGGTTCCACAGGCAGGCTAACGGCCAGGTTGGGCTGAAGATATAGTCTCTGCACCTCTTTGGCTACTACCGTGGGGCCCCCCGGTTCCTTCCCTGATAGCTAGTAGCGATGAACAACACAGTGTCCTCTACTCATGGTAAGCTAACGGTGGGTCAATCTGAGCTGCAGATGAGTTGTGCTACTTCTTTCTAGAGTAGGTGACTACTTGCACATGTACCTTGTGATATTCTGTCCAACTGAAACGGTGCAGTTTACTGTTAAGGCAATTAGACATATGGTTGCGTTTGGTCCTTCAAAGAGTAACAGTTATTGAAGACACGTAGGCTACCTTGGCTTCAACAACGGCAGGTAGAGACTGAAAACAATAGTGTTGGAGTTTTAGTGCAGGGAGCAGTTTCACTATAGACAGAAGGCTTACTGACCGAAAACTCATATCCTAACCATAAACCCTAATATATTACTAACCCCTAACAGCCTAATACTAACCCTAATCACACGGTACCCCAACACAGTCCTACCCTAGACTAATTGTTAACCTTATGCTTACCGTAATTCTATATCTAACCGTAATCCTAACCTTAGTTCTAACTCTAGGAATTTCTCGGTGTAGCGGATCTTTGGTCCATGGTAAGTGAACCTTCGAGCCAGTGGAAATCCCCCATTTGAGAGAAGGTTGAGATGACCATATCATCCCGTTTTCGAGGTTTTTAATGAAGTTGCGACGGACTGACTGGTTATACAATTTTAATTATTAACCAACACAGAAAAACGATGCGCCCCCTTACTTATACCTATCGGACAGCTAAAGTCCAAAATTAAAATAACTACGTACAAAAGATACTGAGCTTCAAAAACACAACCACAAAATCAAGTTGCATGAATTTAAAGATAATTATTGTGAGAATGAACTGCATGTTAACGACAAAAAACAGGTCGCACGAACATTTGTACACGTGTTCTGTAAAAGTAAAGTATTTTAAAAAAGTTCTTTGACATTAAAGTGAGTTGCAGAGTTAATTCATCACTCTTTACCCCTTCCCTCCCCCTTTCGCCTAGGAACATTGTGGTTTTGGCGAACAAGCAGTTGAGAACAAAATACGTTTCCGGTGGTGCTGGGCTTTGATCTAGAAACCTGTAGACAGCACACCAGAATGTATTCTTACCACCACGACACTTCTACTATGAAGTATTTTGGACAAACATCATATGGCATGCATAACCAACTTAAATCGAGATATGTGGCATAATATTATTTCACGACCATTTTCATCTTGTGCTATTGGCATCTTTTGTAAATTGAGTTGGAATATAGCAATATCATTCACTTTATAACGTTGCAGAAGGCACCGCACTGACTTTGACCATGGAGCTCTATATGAGCGTCCGCAGAAAAAAATTCAAGGGGGGCAAAATTTTTTAGGGGCCCAACTTTTTCCATTGTTATACCTATTATATGCCTATTATACGCACATCACCGAATAGAAAGGCGCGTATGTCAAATCCGCACTGCCGCCCTGATGTTTGCATCTCCATGCGCCCTTTTGTTGTGCAAAAAGGACGAATTCAGTGCGCTTTACAGAACATCTGTGTACACAATATGATATGCGGAAGGCACATTCATCATATGTGTGAAATTTCATGTATGTGAAATGTTTCCTTCTGGAGTTATACTTAAAATACTAAAAAATGTGATTTTTCACAAAAATTGACCTTTGACCTTATTTCACGTGACCTTCGATCCCGGTCGCCATGGCAACCATATATTATGGTAGTATTAGGCAGGTTCATCATATGTGTGAAGTTTCATGTATGTGGAATGTTTCCTTCTGGAATTATACTAAAAAAACTAAGAAAATGTGGTTTCTCACAAAAATTGATCTTTGACCTTGGTTGCCATGGCAACCATATATTCTGGTGGTATTAGGCAGGTTCATCATATGTGCAAAGTTTCATGTACGTGGAATGTTTCCTTCTGGAATTATACTAAGAAAACTAAAAAATGTGATTTCTCACAAAAAATGATCTTTGACCTTGGTTGCCATGGCAACCATATAATCTGGTGGTATTAGGCACGTTCATCTTATGTGCAAAGTTTCATGTACGTGGAATGTTTCCTTCTGGAATTATACTAAAAATACTAAAAAACCGTGAATTTTCTCAAAAATTGAATTTGACCTCTGACTTTTGACCTTTTCTGCCGAAAGTCAAGGAGACACAAGTTTACACTCTGGGGTACCTACCCACTAAATTTCAAAAGAATCGATCTGGCCCACAAGGAGGAGTACATGGAACACGAAGTGACGTTTCATGTTAAAGGGATGTTTTTTTCTTGGAGTTATTATAAAAGAGTGATTTTCACATAATTTGACCTTTGACCTCTGACCTTTGACCTTTACTTTCGGGAGTCGATATAGATCTGGGGTTCCACCTAGGGCACCTTCCCACCAAATTTGAAGAAAATCGGCTTTACCGTTTTGGAGATATTAAGAAAACAAAATTGGACACACACACAGCCCGGGTGCACACACACACACACACTCACACACCCACACACACACACACGCGGACACGTTTTGACCCCTCCCTCCGTTATGGACTTTTGGTCACCCTGGGGTACCGCACCATGGGTTAGGACTTTAGACTAGTAACTTGTGAAAATTAACTGTTACCATGTCAACGGTTGTTATTTCTGCTGGCATTGCCGAATATAGCCCAACAGGTCAAGTGACTACAATATCTCATCCTCCTCACGCAGCGATGAGATAACAAGGCAATTGTAATAACAACAACAAAAAACAAACAAACAAACAAAAAACAACAGCAACAAAGGAACGTAGAATAGGTACAAAGGAAAAATAGGTGAGATTGCGGAACAAATTATGCACATTCAAATATATACTCAAATTCTGTCTCTCTGTAAAAAGTCATAAGTAACACTTTACAGAATACATGATTGGATGCAATACATGTATGTAACTACGAAAATATTTCCTTAAGAATACGAGCATTGGGTCAATATATATTAGAAGTCACTAGCTAAAACTGATTATTGAAATTTGAATATAACGCTTGAGAGATGTTTTAAAATGATGCAGGGATTTTGAATCCTTTATATTACTCTGGAGAGAGTTCCAGAGGAAAACCTCACGACTACGAATTTGCAATTGGTTGAGTTTTGTCCTGGAGTAATGTACATGTATAGAGTCTTTTGTGCGAGTATTATAGTTATGAAAGTCGCAGTTGTATGCAAAAAAAAAAAGAATCAAAGCTTTGTGGAAAAAGACCGTGATGAAATTTATTCATGAAGATCCCAACTTGATTGTTGTGAAGATCCGAAAATATTTAAAATGTTGGAGTTTATAAACAAAGGAGTACAATGAGTATTGTATGGACACTATGGATATTTCTAATAATCCTCTTTTGCAAAATATGTAAGTTATTTAAAAAGGTTTTGTGAATAATAAGCTATAGTTAAGATGAGGAAGGATTAGAGCATTATAAATCAAATATGAGTACACTTTTGGGGAGAAAGTTCTTGGTTTTATAGATGATACCATTTACACGGGCTATTGTTTTAGTAATATGAGAAATGTGTTCTTTCCAGTTCAGTTTATTGTCAATTAAAATTCCCAAAAATTTTGTGTATGATGGCGTCTTAATAAAGGTGCCTCCAAGACATAGAGAAACATTTGAATCGTCGTGTCTTTTGTTGTCAAAAATTAGTACTTTTGTTTTTTTAATATTTAAAGACAGACAGTCATCACACCAAAGTATACTTTTAGTGTATGTGTATCAAAATTCTCAGTTGGTGACTGCTCTTGATTGACATCAAAGTTTGAAAATTTGAAAGATGCAGAGTAGCTCACATTCCACACAAGGCAAAGAGAGTACTTTTATTACATTTTATAGCCTTGTATGCTCACCAGGACATGGCAATAAAATAATAAAATAAGCAATAAAACAGGTTTATTCTTGCACAAGGAAGAGCCTCATACAGTTATGGGAGGAGCTAGAAGATGCATAGTTGGGAGAACTGGAACTGTCTGGGATCATGAAAATTCCCCTTTAAGGATAATTTGTTTGCATTGAGACAATGTAAGACTTTAGTGAATTCCTCCTCTGCCTGTAAAATAACATCATTTAGGTTCTTCTCTTGAAAAAGAATTGTTGTGTCTTCAGCGAAAAGTATAAAATCTGACACTTCGAATGCAGAATGAATGTTATTTATCTATAAAAGGAAAAGCAATCGACCAAGGATGGATCCTTGGGGGACACCTACATTGCAATTAAATTTATATGAGGACATACCGTTATAATGAACATACTGAACTCTGTTTTTCAAGTAACTTTTGATCCAAGTATACGCAACTCCTCGAAAACCATAAGCGAACAGTTTGTTTAACAGAATAGTGTAGTCAATGGTGTCAATTAAAAGCTTTTGAAAGATCAATGAAAACTCCTATTGCGGAAAGTTTTTACTTCGAATGCGAACGCCACAGCCGTTTTTGGCGAGGCGTTTAGAGATTTGTCTTTTAATTGCGTTTTCTTAGCCGTTTTGTATGCTATGGATCTGAAGTTCAGAGAGGATGTGTGGCGTGTTACGTAAATTTCACCACTAAAATTTTGTGTTGATCGATGGTTATATGACGTCTCCAGAGGTTGTTTCCAATGTTTGGCCATAAAACCTATCTTCCTCTAGGGATTTCGATATTTGTGCCCGAAAGTTTGCACACTTGTTCATGGGTCGCCCATTTTCATATCTTGTTCAGGAATAATCGATTTTACGAGAAACGATATTTTTAGGGGGCAATTTTGGATCATTGAAAATTGACCGTTCCGCGTTGGCAGGATTTACTCCTGATTGGAACAAAAAATAAAAAATTAACTGGTGCCAGTTGCTTTAAAATCTTGTCAGTAATCTTCTCTGCAAATTTCATTTCATTTCATGGAAGTATATCGGAGAAAATCCGAAATGAATTTGTCTTATTTTCGTCCAAAGCAATCGATTCTGCTAAGTACAAACAATTGTTTGGCGTTTTGAAGCCAAGAACGCCAAGACAACGCGAAGTGAAATCATGTGGCATTTAGTTTCGCTGTATATTCTGCGCACGAATTGGCCAAATGAACATCTTCTCTGCCAATGTACCCATGATAAAAACACAGGACTCGCTGGAGTAATCCATCTGTTTACATACAAAGCAAAGCTACACAAAGCTATGCATTGTTTGCAATTTCCCTAGTTTTTGCACAAGGCAGGGAGTTATTACGTAACAACTCCCTGCACAGGGTAATTCGAACCAGGGAGCTGCCACAGAGTAGGGTACTATTTTCACTGTTCGAACAGGGAGCTGCCACAGAGTAGCAGCTCCCTGTTCGAACACTGAAAATAGTACCCCACGAAGCGTACTCTGTTTGCTCATATCCTCTTTGGGGCTTCCCAAACATGATTATGACTGAGCAACGAATCTGCGGTGCAGCCTGCTACGTAGGCAATGGTAATAGTCGATATTAAATGAAGGGAGCTATTTCGTTGCCCCGGTTGCTATATCCAATTCAATTTCCTTTCGAATATTGGCTGTATCGATTTAAAATATAGGATTTTTACGACATTTGTATGTAATTTTTCTTTCAGTGTGTAATTTATACAATCGAATCAGGAATTACAAAAGATACACATATTTTTAATAAACCCAGGGTTTGGACTGTCTGAAAAATCACTGCGTACCCAAAGATGAACCCTTCTCTTGTTAAGAAATCGGCTTGAATGAGATGCCATTGAAGGGCAGGAAATGTCTGTTTGTCACCAACTAAGCTAAACTAAACTAAAACTAAACTACTTTAAAGGATTTTTTACTTGGTAATACGTGAAGTGAGAATTGCTTAGGCAATACTCAAAACAGTGGTGGCGTCAGAATCTGCTCGTCGTACAAAGTGGGAGGTGAAGGGATCAGGAGGGTGACTAGTGTAGCTCCTATTCACTCTCACAAGGGAAAACAATACACCAAAAGAAAGGTTCTCTGCAGGAAAGGAACTCCGGGAGGAGCTTCCACAGGAAGAAATAATACATCTAAGAGAGGAGCTTCTCCAGGAGGACAAGGCAAAAGGGAAGGGAGGACAGAGTCATATAGACGTTAATGATATCAAAACTTCAGATCAATTTAAAGAATGGCTTTGTAGCGAAAGCAATGCAAAAGATATTATTCTTGCTATAAACCAGTATTCTTTCAGACAAAACAATTTGAAGGTATATTTGTTTGGTATGAGGAGTCTCCAGAACGCATGTACGGTGTAGTGATAAACAAGGGTGATGTGAACCATACTTCTTGGAATAATATTTCCAAACTTTGTCTTAAACGTTCAAAGTTGGTTTACACACAAAAAAGTCACATTTAAAGGATGCAGAAATTGTCGCATGGTCCGTCATCCGTATTTGAAAGTGTGGGGGTGTTTGTCTGGCCATCTGACTGAGCCAAAGGCATCGAAAGAACTAGTAACGGCTGAAAAATGCACCTAATAAGACACTCTGCTTTGGGCCAGCTGAGTAATGCCACAGTACAAAATGACAACCATCTGAGGTCGCGAAAGTGTTTATCTGTCATGTGCTGTCTGGTTTTACTAATGATAATCTCAGCTTTCCCTTTAAATTTCTCTGGATCTTTGCATGGATAACAGACGGTGTATTCTACCCCAATAACACCCTAAGACAAGACCCTACGGCGCGAGAAAATATTGGTAACCACGTACTGGGTCCTGGACAGGTGGCATATGGGCAGGATTTCTTCAAGATGGATACTCAAGGAGTGCCAACCTCTCTTGGATACCGTACAAATTTGTCGAGTCTGGGCAAGGAAAACGATCAAGACGTGGGGTTAGAAAGAATGTAAAGAAACTACTACATAATAAACTAGCTCGTAGCCAAGGGATCAGGGGGTGAAGCCACCCTAGAAAAATTGTCTCCCCATAAAAAATAAAATTTCCATTGCTTTAATGCATTTTGGTATATCTGTCTCTCCTAAAAATATCCCCAAGCTATCTTGTCTCCTTCAAACCTTGTCTGTCTACGCCTCTACGGGCCTGCAAAGCATATTTCACACAATATAAATACTTGATGCACCTTGTTAAGTGCCCATTTACAAGTAGGATTTAAAATTTGAATAACGCTTGAAGGGCGCAAAAATGGAAGATGAAGAGAAGGATTTGTAACCATTGAGGAAAGTGGAAACAAAATGTGTAAAACAAGCAATGGCTGCGTCCAACATTTATGGGGGATATCTTTCACATGTCCCTTCATTACCCACTAGAGTTTGGGGGATACGTGTAATTATTGAAAGATGAAGACGTGGATTTGTAATCATTGAGGAAAGAAACAAAATTACAAGACAGGCAATGCTTTCGTCCCATTTATGGGGGGGGGGGGGTATAATTCACATGTCCCACACACTCATTTCGGTGATGGATATATGCCCCACCCGTACACCCATCGTCGCCCCTGGGAATTCGTAATGAATCAATTAAAGGACGAAAGTTTCACCACTTCCATAATATTTTGTTTGATCATTGATTTTAGGACAGCGCATACTTTGACATAAGAAGAACGAGATATCCGAGGTAAACTTAACATTAAACTTGACAAAGGTTTCGCAAAATGGTTAAGCTTACCAATACCGACGGAATGGGTGATAACGACGCAGAAGAATATTGATTCCTTGAAAGGTAGACTGGATGAGAAAAAGCAATAGCGCTCCAAAGATCGATAAATGAACACAACAAAGGACGTGAAACCATGTGGCCAGTGGCGGATTTAGGCGGGGGCGCACCCGGCGCGCGCCCCCTACAGTTTTCCAAAGCTTATTTCTTAATTTCACTAAATAGATCATTTAGCCTACTTGTTTCTACATAATGTTGTATTATCTTATAATTTTCAAACTATGTAATTATAATTGTTACAAACTAATAGCAATTTAGAGCACACAGTTTCAAGTTTTCCGATAAAATGTCAATAGAGTGATATCGAAGGTCCCAACCCTATTTCGGACCACGCTTTATGTAGAACACTAAACTTTTTCTTACAATCCATCTGCTATTTGGGTTCATCAGATGTGGAGTTTTTTAGTCAACCGAAATCCTCGTTAATGTTATCATACACTCGTCATGGAAAAACAAAAGAGCCGTGAAAATGTCCATAGGCTACGCACCATCGATAATGGAAGTTCAAACTGTATGTAAATGTAAATTATGCTATCAGTTGCAATCCCATTCCTTTCAAGGTAATTACGAGGAATTCGGGAAAATTGGTCAATTTCGGGAAATGTAGAATAGTGACAAAATTTCTGGAAATTCTCTGTATACACTCAAGACATAGTAAAGATCATGTAAAAAGTGATAAACTACTCGAATAAAACTGTGTTTGTTGTGTTGAGCTCAGCTCGAAATATGTTTGAAAAATATTTGTTCTTTGTGACTATACATTTGTCAGAAATGTGTTCGATGTTTGACCTCTTTCTACCAGAAATGTATCCTTTGAGTCTGATTATGAGTTCTACAGGAATGTTTGGCTTGTATTAATGTTTGTATTCTCTAAGTCGGTAATCTCTTTTCTGTCAGTCTCTCAGAGAAGAAAGAGTATAAAAAAATTAATTTTCATGAACATTAGAAATAAATTACGCCTCCATGCATTTCTGAGATATTTGAGAATGAAAATTCAATCGACATTTCTACCTAACAGTTGTGAACATCAGCTGGATTGGATCCAGCCTAACTTTTTACAATTACTTTAGTGTACTGATTATAGCATCGATCAAACCTTGGGATTGATTTCTTTTTTGCGGTGAAGGCATGCCATATTATCCACATACACGTTCATTCTAAAAAACTTTCAACACATAATAAGACTTTGAAAGATGAAAATTACGTTACTGGTCAGGGTGTATAGAATGTATAAAAAGCGCATGGCCAAACTTCTCATGAGCTTTTGTCTATGTTCACTTATTTCATACAATATGTGATCCCGTTTCTTCCTTTTTTCATGAACTAGAGAGTATTTTATATAAATTTATTTGGTCACACAAACCAGACAATTAGGGGACACGTTCTGGTCTAATATGTGCAAAATGTGAAGGTGGTTTAGGAATGGTCGAATTATGCTCTTTTGCTTATAGCTTTAAGTGTAAATGAGGGAAAAATTATTTTCAGGATGGCTTTGCTTTTTGGAAAGGTTTGTTTGATAGTAAGCCTAAGAAATATGACGGAATATATGTGTTTTAATGTAACCTTTCCAATGAATGTGTTACCATTGAAAACAAGTATTTATGATGTCTGTTGCACTTGATCTTATTTTACGCCCTCCGGATGTGTATGCTAATCAATATATTTTGAATAATTCTTATTAAAATTGACAATAAACTTATCTATGCCAGAGCTCTCATGGTCACTAAAACTTACAAAGTAATTTTTTAATGAGAGAGTCGACTGAGTCCTTAATTAGAATGATTTCTGCCATAAATGTAATTTTACTAGTATTTTTCCTTTTACATTGTATTATGGAAAAATTCTGCTATCCCGAGGGAGTGGAGACTGAATTTACATACCACTAATGAAATCAATGACTTAATGATAACTCAAAGCGTTTAACAATGTTTATCTCTCATGCACATGACAATAAAGTGGTATATTTCATCAAGCAAAAGACTTTAAAAGCTACTGCGATCTCAAATATGAATCTTACAGCAGTGCATCGTATTCTTGGTTAGATATTTTCACCATCGTCTTTGAAGCTGTTGGAGACCCCAAAATTCAATTCTTTCAGTATTTTTTACGTTCATAGAATTATAGGTTGTAACGAATTTTTATTTAAAATTAAAAAGGAAAGATTCTCTTCTCTGTACCTTGTGTGAGGATCCCCCTTATCTTTAGACCACTTTTCCGGACCTATAACATTACGACATATTTTTGGAAAGATATTTCATCAAAAGTGTTTAAAGAGTGATCTTAGCTTAAATCAAGATCAAGTAAATTTGGTTTAGTTCATGAAGCAAGTTTTTGCAATTTTCTCACTTTTAATTGAAGGAAACATTTTTTGGCAAACAAAAGCTCAAAGTAAGGACTGCTTAGGTTCTTCTTGCAAGCCTGGGAAATGCCATTTCCGGCTATCTGAGGGGTCGCGATTTTTCAAAATTTTCTGTGCGCTCCGCGCCAACCGATGGTGGCGCTCTGTTTTGATATTCGTTCGGGCAGATGATCGACCGTCAGCCCCCCCCCCCAACGAAAAATCCTAGATCCGCCCCTGGTGGGGGACGGAGAATTGAAGAATTATTGAAGAAAATATATGCTCAAGAGGTAGGAGTAATAAGAGCAACAAAGTGTGCAGTCAATATTTCGGTTGGGTTCTTTACTCAAGTTGTCAATACGTAAGTTAAAAAAAAACAAAGAGATAAATATAAATGTAAGGAAATAAATATTTATTGAACTCCTAAAGCACTGAAATAATAAATGTGATACCCAAAGTTAATGTTAGGCTATATACTGTGCAGATGTTTGTAAAGATTGTACATCGTACCTGAATATCGCAGCGATACTGGGGACGAAGATGACTTGAATGACATTGACAGCAGTTGATCGGTAGCGTCACGTATACCGATCGCACGTGACTTTACTGCCCCGCCTTATTCTTCCCGACCCTTGATAGATTCGTTGTAAAACTTCAACAGGACGGTAACCTCGGGAGGAGTGGTTGCAGTCCTAGACTGAGATTCTCAAGCAAATAAAAAAGAAATCTGGAAATGCTGAAAACTTCGATTCCTAGTTATGTTTTCAAGGCCCGCAGAACCTAAAGGAAATCGCAAACATTCGGTAGTTTCTAGTTTCCTTTTCCCAAAATCTCGCACAGACTCATCAACTTTCTCTCTGATGCATGATGCACGAAGCGCGACACAGCTGAAATCTAAAGATATTCAATTGTTTCTCAGGCGGTACTGTGCCACAACATGCTTAGCCTGCGAAAATTAGAATATGATTCCCTTTTGTTACACGCTTAATTCTGTGTACCCTTTGTCCAGTTTTCTCCTGCAAAATTATTCTACTGCATAACATTTTTATGATTGGGATCTACTAGGTAGGCTATAAATCGTCGCCTAAAGCCAGGCCCTTAGCTACGGGGTTGAAACAAACATCGAGGGGGGGGGTGATGTTTGCTAGGCCCCCAGAAATTGTGTGTGTCTTAATAAAATTTGTAAGAACTAAGGACGGCCATCAATGCCGTACCCCCCATTTGATACCTTTAGGCCCCCTAAAAATTTCATCTTAGCTACGCCTGCCAGGCTAAAGGACGATTTTTGGACCGGTGAGTGTGTCGTTACAGGATTGTATAACCACGTTCGTAGGGAGGGAAAATATGCACGCGTAATAACCTAAGACTATCTCCGGTGGGCTTGAAATACATCCCCCATAGCTCCCATCTTAGTCACCAACTTCTGGTGCGACTTTTGGGAACGAAAAATAAGCTTGAATGCCTCCTGCAGTGTCGGCGCTCCCCCCCCCCCCCGTGACTGCACAATTCCTGCTTACGAGAGGCTGACATATTGGAAACGCCTTCAAGAATGCACGTTTTCCTTCTCAAACCGAAAAATGTTTTGAAATGGTAGCACAACCCTAAAGCTTAAAACATGAAGCATTATATTTTCAATTAAAGCACTAGTATGTTCTTTTAAAAACAGGGGTAGGAGTTCAGTCTTCTTCCCTTTACACCATTTCCTAGACAGCATTTACCTTGAAGTAGTATATATACCCCGGTATCCCAATTCACGAGTAGCTAGTTTCCATCATGTGACAATATTTTTTAAAGGCCTACCGAAGCACTTATTTGCTAAATTCAAGAAGAATAACTGAAGTCATTTGTTGACCTTAAATAATAAATATTTCGGTCCAGTAATGTAAAAAAACTACTTGTAAAGCAGATAAGGAAAGAATTGTAAGATTAAAGGTTGTGTGACATGAAAATAACATAGTTGGATGTTCAATGTAAAAAGGATTAAATATCCAGAAAATAGACGCAATTTCCATTAAAATCCATCAAATATTTACCATTTTACAGGGAAATTTCTATTTCACACTTGTATCATGAATAAACATGAGCTAAAATATGCAAATATGTGACATCGAAAGAGGGACATACCGTTCATGGCAAATGTTAGCCTTTGTTTTTTTAACTTAATTGCAAGGACACTGGTACCATTGTTATTCCCAGAGGGGTTTATAATAAAAGTTAAAATTTTTTCCTTGAAAAATATTGATATCACTCACCAAACTGTAATCTATATGATCGGTAATTAAGAGATAATGTAAATGTTTTAAGGCTACAGGTATGTGTGGACAGTTTTATTACCCACTTGCTTTCAGTCCAGGGGAGGGGGACGGATGTTGCAAGTAGGGAGGAGAAAATGTTTCGTCCGTGATAATGAACCGACACACTTGACACCTCGGCTTACCATACATTTTGTTGCCTATGCCCCCAACGGTAAGAAGCCTGGAGGAAGTAAGCAGAGTTTTGAGGATGGGGGAGTATTGCCGTCTCGCAGATAAAGGGGGATCTTTGAAGACAAATCAATAACTCTTTTTCAAATTTCACATACAATCTTACGTGTTTGTTTTGAATTCTTGCTATTGGAGACAACAATCGGTACTGGCTCGATAGCTCATATATAATATATGCTAGGATAGCGAAAACCCTGGTTTCAGTAGCTCGAAAAAGTAAGTGTTCTAGTAGGCTTCAAACCTCAAAACAACGATAGAAAACAATACGAAATTAATGGCAATGACTGTATGAGAGACTTTGCTGATGCTATTTTGAAAAGCAATATAGACAGACTGCGATTTATGGTATGTTCAGTGCGAATTTGTTGCCATTCGTAGACAGTAAAAAGGTTTATTTTGGTGCCCAAAATCGTGTAAATGTTAAAGCTTATAGAGGTCTTTGTCCCCCCCCCCCCCGCCCTCCACAGAGGAGTACTGAAATGGACCCTAAGACGGACAGCTATGACCACCTGGAAGACGATATTTTACTCCAACCTAGAGAAACTAACTCGGACCAGGTACTTCCTTGACGCAATCGACCTTGCTGTTGTGACAAATGAAAACGAAAGAGGCGTTATACATAAAAATTTCCATTGATTACAGTTCGCAAATATCACCTTAAAACAAGGGTTATGATTCAACCGTCTTGATAAAGTATTTTGTCTGGAGTGTAACCCAAGTTGTCGCAAAAATGTGCAGCAGTCCCCCCCCCCCCCCATTTCATCGATCCTTAGGGACTCTCCTGGCCCCATAATGGGGAACCACTCATACAACACTCAAAAGAAAGAGATATTGTTTTGTACTCCCTGGTTAAATTTTCTGCAAGATACAGTTTTTTAGATGGTAGCCTATTTAGGCGTCATGAGGGAATGGTAGCAAACTGGAACACTGTCACCTGGTCACCGTCTGGGAGGCTTTTATACTGGAGCTGCACGGTAACGTGTAGTCCTTTCTAGGATCGATCGCTGCAATGATTAACCTGTTCATGTTCTCTGTAAAATCGGGTCCTCAATACATTGCTGAACCTGTTCTAACAGAGCAAGAACACGTAGATCAGAAGGCAAACTTAAACCAGGGAGTTGCTATTTGTCAAAAAGCAACTCCCTGCTTAAACCTGTACCTTATACCAGCTAGAAACCTTTCTTGAACTTGCAATTAGCCTGAAAACTTGCAATATAGAAAAGAAAAAAAAAACGAAACATCGAAACGTGAAAAGTCGAAACATCAAAACGTAGAAATGTAGAAACATAAAAACATCGAAACCTCAAGTCGAAACGTAGAAACATGGAAACATCGAAAGAAAGTCGAACATCGAAACATAGAAACATCGGAACGAAAAAAATCGAAAAATCGAAACGTGAAAAGTCGAAGCACCGACAACATAAAAATAAAGAAACTTAGAAGCATTGAAACCAAAAAGTCGAAACATAGAACAGCAGAAACATAGAAACATCGAAACCAAAAAGTCAAAAAATCAAAATCTCGAAATGTCCTTTCAGAGCCAAGGTACTTGTCTTTTTCAGATTTGGAGTTTTGCGGCAACTGAGGCATGACCAAAAGTTAACGCGACACTTTGTGGTCTCAATTAAACTTTGGCCTCCTTACAAAATATCATCCTGCTTAAACTTTATGCCAAGCCTCTACATATGAAGAGTTCAACCCCGAAAGTTACACCTCTTGGGATAATATGTTTACAAGGTTGTCACGACTTTATTGGTGATCTCAAATGATCTCTGGCATCCACTAAACACAATAGGGTCTTTAATGTAACGTAGAGCATACGAATGCTTAGGTATGAGATCCCTACAGGATACCCTTCTTGTAGTGTCGTTTTTACAAGTTTCATAACATTTCTATCTCTGAAATGAATTTTGACGGTCCACGAAAAACAGTAGACTTCTTGAGTCCAGCTTTGAACATATCCACATCCTGACTGTGAGATCCGTTGGTCTTACCCTCAATGAGGTATAGTGTTTGCGAAGTTTACACCATTTAAAGTTTGGTGACCTTATGTGACTCACATCTGATCCCCATAAAAGCGTAGGTAGCTTACACTGAATACGGGCATCCACATTTGAAGTATGAAGTGTTACTCATTTTGAGATATCGTGTTTACACGCTGTTTAGAACCGTTCTGGTGACCTCATATGAGGTGTGATCTTTACCGAAAAAGATAGTATTTTCCGTCAACATGAAAAAAAAACCTTTTTATCAAGTATAAAAAGTATCCATCATTCCTATCTTACACAAACACACGCATTTGCACAAACATTCACAGGCTTAATGACTGTGATTGCATAGATTGCGTACGCCCTCAACAAGCAATGAAATTGTTTTATGAACTTTTCTTACTCTGAATAATTCTAATTCAAGCTTCATTCCTTATTCAGCTATATTGATATACAATGAAACGTCTTATTTTGCACTGAATAATAATGCATATACACAGATGTGGAGAGTGGAACAAAGAAAACAACATGAAACATAATCTGCGACATTTTGCCCTAACATTACCTAGCTGTATTTACTGGAAATGTTCAGAACATTATGATACACAACATTTTTTTAGGAACAATCTTCGAATAACTTAAAGCCTTTACATAACATTTTACACGCTGCAAAATTATAAAACAACAAATTCTGGTCTTGACTCTCATCATGTAGAGCGAAGTCCAGTCCGTTGAGGTTTTGTGTCAGTTGTTACCAATTTTACTGACGAAGGTGCTAGGTAAACCAAGGAGTTGCCACCAATGGCAACTCACTGGTCAAACTACATAGTAGATTTGGAAACAAAGGTATATAGTAGGCTACTGACGACGATTCGACCGGAACCATTTGTCATGAAACCGTGTTAAGATTTATGACAGTTTTTTGTATGGTACCTCACGTGCAGGATCATGACGACCAAAGAAAACGAAAATATTTTGAAAACGAAATTTTTCTTTTGAAATATTTTCTTTTGAAAACGAAATATTTGCGTATCCATGTGACTCATGCTTGCATTGAATACGGTGTTCATAGAGGTCACAAACATTTTTAGAACTTTTTGCAATTCAACAAACACTACAAAAGCATTTATGATAATTACTTGTGGTGGCAGAACTGGTTATGCGGTATGATTTTTCAATACTACTTCGGCTTAGCAGCTGTACACACAGGGTAAATGATGCATTAACGTAGTGTGTTATAAGATCAAGGAATCCTACAGTCTAAAACAAAATGAATGGTTTGGTTTAACTTTGAAGGCTTGCCAATTGGAGGAAAACTATACAGGTGGTGTACTAATCGCCTGTAATCCTGCTTAAGGGACTTCCATTTCAAGTCTCCAAGACCTGACAGACTGGAGCGTACGTCTAGACTTAAGTTTCATCCCTAAAATCTGCTCGGACATTGCTGTGCACAATTGCTTGGCAGCTGAACCGAACAAAGACCTGGAAACAGACATATTCATGAATCGGACCATGGAGCTATCCCGTAATTGCTCCATGATCGGATATATTCCTGAATCGGACAGCCAGAGATCTTTTATATCTAGGCATATCGGTACTCCTGTTCCCAAAGTCCCCTCAACTCTTTGGCAGAGAGCCAAAGGGCGAAAACTAACACGTTTCTCTCGAAGGGCTCTGCTCCCCCAAAGGAGCTACGTCTCCACGGAACACTAAGACTTATATGACGAACTTCTTGACCTTTAGACCTCTCCATCATGGGTCTGTCATTCGTGGCCCCATTCTAGACTGGCTGAAAAGAACAGATACTACACATAATCTTAGCCAAAAGGCTTTATGTAGTCATATCGGTGGAACAGTTTCCCCAAGCTTTCCCTGTCTGGGAGTCTAGTTATCTCATCCCTCTACCAGTAATGTATAGGGAGTGGAATATTATACTTGATCTAACGTCAGAAATGTTAAGCTGTGAGTCAGTGTTTTAACATCTGAATGTTTGCCTGTCTGAGTATCGGTGTGAGCATAAAGGTTGTCGGAAACTCCTCCTAAACCGTAAGTCATGTAAAGTCAAACTTAGTGGATAGGCACCTGCCCATGAAAACTTGTGCATACATAATTGACGACGTCATACGACAAAGATCAAATTTGGATTTTTGCCATAATTTGCATCATTCTTAGTATGTTAGAAAAAGTAATGAAACCACAAGATATGTTTAGGACTGATTAGACAACTTTTAAAATATTTGTAGGCTGCTAAGCTTGGGGTCAAAGGGCACTGCAAAATGTAGGCAAAAGGTCAAATTTGCCTAAAGTTTGCTAGAAAGTGTTTCGGGAACTCCTCCTAAACAGTAGGTCCGATCAAGTTTCAAATGTAATGGATAGATAAATGACCACGAAATTTGCACATGCGTTATTGATGACGTCGTAGGTCAAAGGGTAAATTTGTAAAAGTTGGCTTTTTGGCCATAATTTGCATAACAGTATGTTAGGAAGAGTAATAAAACCATTTGATATGTAACTACTGATAAGAATATTATGAAAGGTGTTTTGGGGCAGATAAGGGTAGGTGTCGCAGGTGAAAATGGTCAAAGGTCAAATCTGTTTAACCGTTGCGAAAATGTGTCGCGAACTCCGTCATTGTATGTCCGATTAAGTTCAAACCTGGTGGGTAGGTAACTGGCTATAACGCTTATGTGTAACTAATGACGTCAAGGATAAAGGCGAAATTTCAAATTAGTTAAAACTTACTTTTGTCCTTATTTTGCTATCGGTATGTTAGAAAAATTCTTTTTAAACGACAAAGGTCAAATTTGCCTTAATTTTGCCAAAATAAAATGTGTCACAAACTCTGAACTGAAAATCCGATCATCGCTTGTAGGCACCTGATCATTAAGCATATGCATGCGTAACTAATTATGTCAAAGGTCAAAGTCAAAGGCCGGAGGTTAAATTGACTAAAAGATCCTTTTTGCCATTATTTTGCAGTCAATTTGTTGAAAAAGTCATTATTAACCCACATGATATGTTGGGAATGGTGGGACAGTGTGGCCAATTAAATGGTACCGTAGTTAAGGACAGGGCAGCTAAGTGTGGGGAGAAAAGTGTTCGGTTTCTCAAGTGCGAGGTCAAAAAAGCAAAGACTTAAAGTCTCCACAAATTGGGAATAAAATTGCATTAGTGCCACAAGCGAAGTTGGAAAGCGGAAAGCTTCTCTGACAGGGTGCGGCTTGGGCAGCAATACCTCCAGGTCTAAGGTCTTAGTTGGAATCAGTCTTTAAGCTGACCTCTACGTTGCCATACTGGCTCTTTAAATGCCAAAAAGGTAAATTTGGCGTTTATGAGATGGTCTTGGCGTAAAAAACTCAAAACCCACACCAAACAGCGTTTTGGCTTTACTTTGGCGGTTTTTTGTTATTTACTAACATTTTCCTACAAGATGCATTTTTCCAAAATATTGCTCCAAAATTGTGGTAAAACATCCTATATGCTCTAAAATTCTCACTCCCAGCGTAAACAAGTGACGTCGGTTGCTGGTGATAGAAAACATGGTTATTTTACCACATATTAATGATTTGTGAGCGGTTTGAGTGTTAATGCCAATGCATTTTAATCTGGCAGCTCTAGCTGACCTTCAAATTAGGGTGCATACCAAGCACTGCACAGGAAGATAATTTCAGTAATTTTAAGAACAAATTAGACGAACAATTCTACAAGGAAAGTGAGCAAGAGGAGCGAATGTATTAGCCAAACGGGCAGTAGGTGTGCACAAACCCTGATAGGTCGGAGAGGCTTAATCATACAATTTGCCGGAATGCTCATCCTTTGGCTTTCCACAAAGCGATACTGGTTGCACACGAAGTGCCAAAAGAACATTGTGTTAACTTTATTTGACATATAATACTTAAAATCATGTTCATCACCCTACGAATTTTATTCGTGTTATTTTGTCCTTTTGTTGTATAAACTCACTGGAGGAAACAGTAAAATCGAAGCTATACATTGTTAATACCTTTAATTTAAAAATCTTAACGGCAATATCATCCTTCACTCTTTGTAGCATCACTTGATTAAATTAGATGTTAATTGTGTGGATGTTCCTAAATTCCACTGAAAGATGTTCATTAGATTGGTAATTGAATTTTTACCTGTCGATAAGAAATTCATACTAATCGCGTTACACGGAGGGATCTAAATTCCTGTTTTCCCACCATTTCGAGAAAAGGGCCTTTTATGCCTCAACGTCACATAGTGTATTCATCTCCGTTACCGCTTTACAGCAAACAGCAGACCCGAGTAATGTAAGGAATTCCGGGCTTACATCTTTTCAAACTTCAGCAATTACTCAAAGCAGGGAGTTGTTACGTAACAACTCCCTGCTCAAAGCACCAAACGCTAGAACTAGTCGAGAGTAACTTAAGTTTATATATGTTACGTAACTCTGAAAACAACTGTGAGTAACCCTGGAGGGTGCATACTACTATAAGAGAGACAGTCCTCTCGAGAAAAGTAGTACCAAAGCACACCGTCAATTTTAGGTTCTCTTAATTTGTAGATTACTCATGTTAATATAATCAGCTGGTGCCGAATCTTCTAGGATATGAAAAGGGCATCTTAATGTGGGGTGGTGCAATATTGGATTGACTGAAAGTGATTTGGGCCTTTTTAAAAATTTTCAGAAGAAAGTGGTGATTTTCTTCACCTTGCAGATCAATATGGGTGGGCGTATACCCTCTAAACTTCAACCCCTTATAGCTCAAAATCTAAAAGGTCGTGCTATAGTAAATTTGTAGTGCCATAATAGGCCAAGTCGTCAGCTTTCATTTGAGGGATAGCTTGTCTGGACTGTGAACTTTGACAAGGCTGTAGAGAGCATGTAACCTAGACAAAAATAGTGTGTTATTCAGTGAAGAAGCTGAGCTATGATCAGATTAAGTTTCGTATCTTGGTGGAACCGATAAACTTCTGTTTAATTGACCGGACAGGAACTGAAGGTTTTTCTATTTTTTTTTTCTCTCGAGAAAAGTAGTACCAAAGCACACCGTCAATTTTAGGTTCTTTTAATTTGTAGATTACTCATGTTAATATAATTAGCTGGTGCCGAATCTTCTAGGACAGGACAGGAACTGAAGGTTTTTCTTTTTTTTTCAGAGAAGATGATCAGATATCTGCTTTAGCGGTAGGGAAATGGGCACACTAAGAAATTTCCAAAAGTCAATGTTCCGTAGAACAGTTTTTTGTTTCATTTGCAAATAGGTTATGAATGCATATAACTATTTTCTACATTTATTATTCAAAAATGCTATTCCTTGAAATGTTAGATGTGACATCTCACTTTTAATTAGTAATTACTAGCTCAATCAATCATGAAGACACTTCATTCTACTCTGTTCGAACGTGTCCGGGTAATTCGACTCTGGCCTATGCACACTGTGTATGAAGACTAACGTAACAGCGTAGCCTATAACTGCCGTGTATTACAAGCTGGAGTGCGATGTGCATACGGATCTTTCAAAACACAGGCTTCTAATCTCAACACCCACTTTTCAATCATAGAACTGCAGGTGATACCAATCCCTCTACAGTGATGTAAAGTATAAACAAGTTTCAGATAACTGTGTGCCAACACTTTTTTCAAGATAAATCCCCGAAATCGACAACTGTCAACTCAAAAGAATCCAAAACTTTGCACTTGGGCAAAGATCAGTTTTTATTAACTTCCGCTAAAATGATTAACTTTATAAGCAGAAATGGAGGCAACACATGAGTCACTGAGCTTTAACTGTTTTCCCACATGTATATTGTCACAATGTAGTACTAGTACAACACCTGCATTTCTTGCATCAGACTGCTTCGTAGAATCAAGTGGGGTACCAGGCAGGGGATAGGGGGCATGGCTGCCTCTCAGGGACTGTTCGCCTCAGTCAGGGAAAGTTACCTATTTCTTCAGGAAGCTTGTCAATTTGGGCGTGTAGTTTAGAAAGAATGAGTCATTACCGTCATTCGTAAAAGAAATGCCAAACGGTTGGACTGGACCATGAGTAGTATTTATATTTAAATCTTGATAATCAAAAGCAACATTGGTTACGTATGTTCTAAATGAAAATGAAACAGCGAGGTTCATGGATAAAACAGACGCCTCTAGACTCTTTCTATAAATTTAAGATAAGAATAGTCTCTTTATAAATTGTATTAGACTAGCGGCGAAGTCTGAAAATTTTCGACCCCTCCCCCTGTACAACTTTGTAAAAGTTGACACTTACCCTTAAAATGTTCCTTAGGATGTCAGCTTTCATTTTCTGTTGGTTGTCACCTTTTAAATTTACCCGAACATGGTAATTAGGAGTGTCAAAGGTCACGAGTCTATTTTCACCCAAACTTCAACAATCTTGGTGCTTTACATGTGTACTTCACCTTCAGGGGAGGCTTTACCTTGAGTCTAGTGTGGTAAATATTTTGAATAAATTTACAATAAACATCCCTGAACTCCAATCAATGCATAAAACCCTTAATTATCAATAATTACTATGGTTTCATTGAATATTTTCATTACGTTTTTTTAGTTTTCCCCATTACAAAATTACACGATATGATATTTTAATGCATCTTATGCATGTTTTACCCACATGGAGATAAAGCGTCTCTCAATAAACACAAGGTAAGATCGTTACAAAGCCGTAGGAAGCGGGGGGGGGGGGACTGGGGGACCCCAGTCAAAAACGTGAGGGGGCTGAAGTATGCTTCCGCCCCTAAGATCCAAGGGCCAAAACCTCATTTGTCTCTTCTGTAAGAAACGTCAAAAGTTTGCAGTGATTTTCCCTAAAGTTTCTCCAAAACGTTGCACTAAATTGCATCTGAGGCCCCTTAAATACCCAGAAATGTTCCCCTTAGACCCCTCCCCCAGGACGGCGATCCGAAACAAGGTTCAGACCCCCAGTCGCGAACAGCTTCCTACGCCTATGGATCGTTATAAGTTCTACATTGCAATATAATGCTCTTCTTGGATAAAATTGATCTGTCGAATGTTTGCCTGCAGAGCGGCTCTCTTTAACTTCTGCCACACTGGGTAACCGTAGCGAAAGGCTAAACAAAAAACCCCGTCAACTATGTGCAGACTAGTCAAATTTATAAACCTTATCTGGAAAGGTTAACGAAAAAATGTGGCAATGGTGTTTCGCTTCAGTGTTTTCAAGTTATCATTTGTGATAACAAATTAAGATTTTCTCATATAGACGAGGTTTCTGACCATAGGCTACTTTTATTAAAGCCCTTAGACTATATGGTGTTGGAAAATATACATCTGGCAGTTTTCATGTTGTGCTTCTGAAGGCGAAAAATCAGAATGGTCATTACAAACACCGGAATGCACTTTGTAAGTAGACAAAGTAGTGATGAACAGCTGAATTTTTTCATTATAAACATTGCGAATCCATATCAGATGTGAGAGAAATAAATACAATGCTCCACCTTCAAAATGTGTCACTAAAATCTTGTCCTAAATGGGTCAAAGCGGTAAACAATTAACAAACTTTTTGCTTTTCATAAAAAAAAAAAGCATTTTGAGTATCCTGTCAATTGAAACTGCCTTCATTAATCTGCATATGAAAACTCAAAACACCAAACCCTCCTACAGCCGGTTTCATCCAGGCCCGTAGCCAGACTACAATTTCTCCCGGGCGTTTATGTTTGTGGGTCCCTCCACTGCTCTTAAGTTATGGACCTGTGTTTTCGAAGAGAGTACCCATTCTCCCGATTGATCAACTGGCCAACACATGGTTGCATTCAGGCTATATCTGAATCTGGTTGACCCGTGATTTAACCAACCAATTTATGTGCTTGTTGCCAGGCTAAAAGAATAATTGGTGGCAAAAATCCTCGAGTTTGCTGAATGCTTCTTACCACCAATCATTTGTCGACAAAAACGTATATTGTGCTAGACAAATAGCATAATATCAGTCCTTAGAAAGAAACCTGTTTTCTAAATATCAACCTCACGATGCTAGATGTGGGTGGAATTAAACACGTAATCTCTAATTGTGATTACTAAACACTGTCTTTTTAACTTTACCAAAATGAAAGCTAGATCATATATGAATTTGTACCGTATTAACAGCGCCTCTACAAGCTTCATTGAATTCATCTCAACATAATCATTTTTTGAGAACTGCGGAATACTTTATTTAAAGGATTTTCTTTGTGCAAGTAAAATCATGTCTTGTTATGGATATGTGCCATTTCCATGTCTAGACTTGAAAACAACATAGATCGGTGCAAGAATCATCCACTGGCTCTCCAACACAGGGAAACAACTTTTAATTATATTGCTCTGTAACCGCAAATTATTAAAGGTTTATTTACCAGTAAACAAAATGAATTAAATTCATGTAACAATTACGATGGGTGTAAGGGACACTTTCTAGGGGGAGGAGGAGGCTAAGCCGTTTGCCCGACAAACTGTAAAAATCCGACCAATGGCCGGATTTTCACAAAATGTGCCAGAGAAATAGGATTTTTTTCCAAACTCCGGCTGACCAAGTTCCATTGCGACTAAGTTCCAACTCCTTCTCATAAGAAGATAGCAGAACAATGTGTGTTGAAACAAAACAAAAGCGTACTTTGTCAGTTTGTAGAGGTAAAATGTATTAATTGTATGCCATCCCGAGCAAAGACGCTTTCTGCCTTAATAAAATTTACCATCACGTCCGAAAACATTTAAACAAAAATTCCAATTTCTCTGATACAGCTACGAAAATAGCCTACATTTTATGGTAGGCCTATAAATATTTTCATTATATCCCACTTAATTTTAAGGATTGCAAGTTCTCGATATTGGTAGGGCGGAAGCCATTGTCCAAAACCCGGACAAAAGCGACGGATTACTGCAAGGAAGGATGGTGAATAAACATTTCGGCGCTATTGGGGCGGCACAATTTTGAGGCTTTTAGTGGAGAAATTTCAATAATTTGGTGTTTTTATTGAAGTAAATTAATTTAAAAATTTGGTTTTATATTGAAGTAAATGCAAAAGGTTAGGTTTGCAATTTATTTTGAAAATAGCCCTCTTTGAGAGTACCGTGACTCATCTAAACTGTTGGGACGACCAGTCGCTCTCGGAGATTAAAAAACTTCATCGCACACACTAATTCTCCCTAAAAAAGATTAGAAAATTGTCCCGACCAGGCCTCAACCTTTCTCGAAGGGGCCATGGCCTCCTCACCCCACCTGGCCTCACCCCTGACAAAGTTGCTTTAAAACATCTGAATAAATGTTGTTTGAAGTCATATGATTTTGTGAAGGGTCCTTATGGGGAAAAACGTAAAATGCAGATCAAGTTTAAAAGGTGCGACCTTTAATGACCCTTGACCTTAAAACTATGTTCGGAAACTAAACAAACATTCAAAGGTTGTATTTTAAACATCACTTGTCCACAGTTTACAGAACGCGTGGGATAGTATCTGGACCAGGGGTGGCGCCAGGATTTGCCCGACAGGGGGACCAAGCTCCCCGACGAGGGGCCAGCAACCCGAAGCCTCGATGAGTGCGATATAGTGCCGAAACGATGTTTGAAGTAAAATTTTGGCGCGCGAAGAGCGCCGAAAATTTCGGACTCTTAATGGAAAAAATTGAAAAAGATGGGCTTTTACCACGGAAAATTTGAAAAAATGGATTTTTACGAAGAAAATTGGAAAATCTGGGGGTTTTATTGAATAATTTGCCCAAATTTATACCAAAATTAAGTAAATCTTTGGGGCGACTGCCCGTTGTCAGGGACTTCATACTGTATCGTATACATAGTAGCTCCCCGAAACCGGAAAATTTCCCGGACGGGGGGGGGGGCAGCCTTCCCCGACTGAGCTCCATGGCCCCCTGCCCCCCACCTGGCGCCACCACTGTTCTGGACGTTTTCTTCTTACTCTTCACCAATGGTCCAGAACTGAAATTGAAAGGTGTTGAAAACAGACTGTTCAAAGTGTCTAAGTCCGTTATTCAAATTTCTTTGTTAAGGCTACGAAAACACCCTATAAACAGTTTATAATTCTTTTATTTTTGTTACTTTTTGAGCACTTTAGGGTTGTATAAATTGTTCATTTTGACTCACAGCATTTTATAAGTCTTGTCATATTAAAGTGTGTTAAAAATGCTACAATTCTGAAAAATTGACCTTTTTGACCTTAGACCTTGAAAATTTGCATGTTCGGGAACTTTTAAAAAGTGACAACCAACCTAAAATTTAAAGTTACATTGTAAACAATAGTTTCAGCATAGTCGCTATATTTTACAAATCGGTACCGGGTTAGTCAATTTTTAGAGCTTTTTTTCAAATTCGCCGCTAGATTATATTATTAGACTAATTCTTTCCTCAAGGTTTAAAAAATTGTTTACGTTTTTCTCTCTTAAACCAATTAAATGTTGCCCCAATCTGTAGGATGGTGGGTAAACAAAGTACCTGTGTTGGAATGACAATTAATCAGCTCTATAGGGGTATTTTCTTCTGGGGGCAGGGCTGAGATATTGTTGCCAGACAAAAACTTTTGTTGGTTGAGAAAATTGTCCTTTGCGCAAAAATCTGCCAGAGAAATAGGTCTTTACAAAACCTGGGAGGAGGAAGCCTCTGCCACATGGTTCTTAAGCCTTTGAGTCAGTTGGAAACAGATAAATCACAAAACTATTTCTCTTGTTAGTTATTGCAGTGCGCATGCGCGCTACAATATTGACATTTATGCTCACTTGACCATCTACTTGGCTGATCAAGGAATGTTTCATAATTAAACTTTAAACCCAACAGACCCAATGGATTTCAAGTTCATGGGTTTGCTACGCAGGAAAAATCCAGATTCACGAAATCACAAGTATTTCAATCTTTCCACTTTTTAAAATCTAATTTCCTTAACTGAAACAAACGTTGTTACGATTTCGTACACGTCTGTCGTTCAAGAGTTTTGGAAACAGCATTTTGTGTCAATATTACAGACATTATCAATCTGCATCCTCTCTAAAACAGTTTTTTAGACTCTCAAATTCCGAACAGTTTCCGAGTCACCCTCAAAAATTCCCTATGTCCTTTTCAATACCCAGAAATTTCTTTAAAATCAGGAAAAATAATTTCTCGGAAGCCGGGGGGGGGGGGAGGTTCCCTTGAAAGTGGAAGGCCTCACAACCGAATATGTTTGCGCTGGAAAAAAGTAGATTTTTTTAGAAAACGTAATTACTCCAAAACAGTACACGTGATATATACCACTACTGGTAGAAATTCTCACATTTACGAATACAGATAAAATTTCAACAAACATGGGGCCACACAGTGACACGCACCATGATCAAAAGAAAAGTCAAATGCAACCATTATAAATTAATATTAATGCGACTTGGTCCTGAAAATAACGTTATGTGCCAAACTTAGTGGGTACCGCACCAGAACTTTGGGATTTTTCCCAAGTTCTTGGGAATTGGACAAATGATATTGCGAATTCTGATTGATCTATAATCAAGAGCATTCTCGCATTCACAGTCGTAGGAGGCGGGGGGCTGAGGGGGGGGGGAGGGCTGCAGCCCCCAACCAAAAATTTTTGTAAAAATTAAGGCACTATGCTGAGAATTTTTTCGGGTACCTACTGAAAGAAAAATAATGCAATGATGTAGCTAAAGTTATTCAATGGTTAAAAAACTTCCTTGGTAATTAAAGTTAAGTTCTGATTTGAATTACCCCAGCACCTATATATTCGGTATTAGTTTAACAGTGTGTTTTTTAATGATTGAACTTATATTATGATTATCAGTGGTGTATTTAGGGGGCCATTGAGCCATGCCTGCCTCAGTGATGCCGATTTCTTTTTCTTTGTACCTAAAATATAATTTTTTAACACAAATTTTACTTCACAGTTAGGATAAATGGCATCATATTGGATGTAAGGACACCTTATTTTTCAACTTATATTATGATTATCAGTGGTGTATTTAGGGGAGGTTGGGCCATGCCTCCCTCATTGATGCCGATTTTTTCTCATTTAAGTACCTAAATGCGTATTTATGTTTTTAACCCAAATTGTACTTCAAAGGTAACATATGTGGCACCAAATTGCACGTAAGGACACCTAGTTTTTCAAAAATTTTCAAAGGGGGACACCCCCTCCCCCCAGACCGGCGATCACACAACACAATGCATGTCCCCACCCTCATGAGTAAAATCAAAAAAGTTATTATCAATATGGAAATTGGAGAAACATAGCAAATTATTGTATGTAAATGGCAAGCGGTGTGATAAAAACGACACATGCCTATATGATATATACATGAACATGTTGAACGCGCGTGGAGCACACGGACTTTTGAGGTCAAATTTTTCAGGCAAGTCTTTACAGCCCCCCAAATCAACTTGGGCTTATACGTCTATGCTCGCATTTAAAGACTTGTTTGCATTTCTCATTTCATGGGGTCAGTTCTGAATTCTGCATCTCCTACTTGTCACTTTCCGGCTTATTTTTTTTCTTGAAAAATTCCATACGGGAAAAAATAACACTACTATTATTGACGTGGCTGACTTTAATCTGCTACCCCGTAGCCTAGGTCTTTTTATGTTACAGAAGGTAGTTTGATGATTGTTTTGACCTTGGGAATTTTTGGCGCATGATCTTGGAAATTTTTCAAAAAGCCCTTTTGCATCGTTCACTGTACTACTGTGGTACTGTAAGTGTTGTGTCACAAGTACACAATATAGTGTGCCGATCGAGGTTGCTTTGAGAGCAGAAATTTGACGAAGAGACAAGATCCGCGTGTCCACGGACCACCCACCGGGAGTTTTTTTAAAACCCAGTGAATGTCAGGAACATCGATCAAGGCCCTGACCACCCACTAGACGGTTTGCAGTCGTTTCGCCCCTCTACCAGTTCGCCCCTGACAGGCCAGTTTACCCCCATGTGTTGACCAGTTCGTCCCCAAAGACCTACCAGTTCGCCCTTTAGTACAACTAGTCTCGACTTTCACTTTGCAAAATTTTCACTAGTTGTAATTTCTGCAGCGGAACTTAATATTTCCTTTTAAATGTCTGCAATAACAACAAACCACCACTTGTACCGCGCTCTACAATGAAATGTATTTGGAAGCAAATACAGTTATTCTAGTTTTTATAAGTTTTTTCAAAGCAAGTAGATCACGATTTTCTTATGACACCAGACACCCATAAGCTCAATCCAGTATGATAGTCTGATACATTTAGTCATCCGTGCAAAAGGAAATGAAACAGTTATATTGAGTGTACACTCTCCTTCCATAAAACGAACTACCGTGTACTTCAATCTTAGCCGCTGAGATAGACAACCCAGCACGACATTACGGTCTGTCGCGGGAACAGTTGTAATTTGACTTTCTCCATCGCTTCCATGAGCACTTCTTATGGTTCCCGTAATTCAATTCTAGTTTTTCTGTTTCTTCAATTAAGGTTCGTTAGATTCGTGTAGTGGTTTAATTTGGTGGTTTTAGCTCAGCTGAAAGCTTTCAGCTGAGCTATTGCTGTCGTGCACGGCAAACGTCTGTCACCAAAAGATTTGCGTTTAAGTGCCTGACATTTCGCTGTTTTTCGTTAGATTTGGCTGAAATTTAGTAGAGACGTTAGCGAAAGTGATATCTGTATGCTGCGACTCTTTTCGATTAATTTGACTGCTATTTGACCTCGGAAGGGGGCTTTGTTTGAAAACGTAAAATTCCCTACTTGTCTTTCAGTTTTGCACCAATTTTGATAATATATGTTTCATATAGATAGTTCAATTGGTGCTAAACAAAAGTTAATTTTTTTTTCTAGTTTCTGCAATCATTAAAGGCATGAAAACAGCACTTTTTGAAACAAATTCTTGCGAAGTCCTCATGTTCGGGAGTACATCGAGAATCCCAGTTGTTATCATTTGAGAGACTGTACAACGAAACCAGGTACAAAAGTATACTGAACATATATAAATGTACAGGACGTCTCGTGCTTAATCGAATGGAAGTGTTTACGCAAAGTGCAGTGTTTCTATTTTTGAATACCGTACGTGGGCAACCCCACTATGTCAGACTATGTTTGCTCAGCTCTTTGCTTTCCAAACCAGGGATATGGCATGAATAAGGAATATACCGTACAGTCTACAATGGAGGCGTTACGTGAACATGTGGCGCTGATCTCATTCAGGCGTTTTAATAACTAGCTAAATTGGTTGGATGGTTAGGCCGACTCGAAAAGAAATACCGGACGTTTGAAAGTTGTGCAAGTTCTTGCGAATATGTGGCCTTTTGCGAAACAGTGGTATAAGCTAGGCCTACACAATTTTGTGTTGAGGCAGAAACAAGTATTCAACTTAGCCTGATGTCTGAATAGTTTAAGGAGTTTGGCCTAAAGTTTAAAGAGAATATATCCAGTCGCCTCAAGTTTCAAGTTGTAAACATTACCTTCATCTTTCAGATCTTCTTGTATCTTCTTTACAAATATTCTTCTTAACATTTCTGGACAAAAAATATTTAGTATGACAGGTAAACAAATGACTTATCCTTCCTTAATAGCAAATTAGTTTATATTATCTCATGAAGAAAAGAAGCTACTCGCGGGGTACACTACTTCAAGTTAAGGGGAATGTTGTGTAGGAAATGTCGTAAGAGGAAAGAGGAACCCATCCCTTCTTTCAAACAAAGAACATTGAAAATACGATGCTTTATATGGTTTAAGCTTGACGGTTGTGCTAACATTCCAAAAACAATTTTACGGTTTGAAAAGGAAAAAGTGCTTTTTGAAGGCGTGTGCCATATGTCAGTCTCGGAGCCTGCAGGAATTGTGCAGCTCAGGCTTCAAGTCAAGAGGGCCAAGGGGGCGAATCCCTCTGTGAAATTTGTTCGCCCCTAGCAAGTTTTCAAGTTGCCATTGGCTTAATGGCATTTGTACACATTTGCCACCCCCCCCCTTAAAAATTTGTTAGCCCCTGGAAGCCATTTTAAATTAAATTACCATTCATTACCGTGTCAGGCTACGAGCCTGGTGCAGTGACATGGGCGTCGACACTGCAGGAACCGCCCCAGTCTTGTTCTCCGTTGCCGAAAGCCCCACCAAGTTGTTAAGGGGAAGCCATGGGGGATGATATTCCAATAGGCCTAGACTTAGTATAAGTGTGCATATTTTCTCAACGCTCTCTACGAACTGTAGTTACCCTCCTGCCTGTTGCGACACATTCACCGGTCCTAAAAGCGATCGACGATTTATATAATTTTGTAGGGGAAAACGGGAGTGAAGAGTACTCAGAATTAGGCGCGTAAAGAATTTAATTTAGAAATTATCCCTTTATATTGATCAATTGAGCAGATTTGGTTTTTCCAAATCATAGTGGCAACACGCATTTGAACTTTTGTCCCTGGACAAGTTCAAGGAATATCTTTGAGGCAAAATATCGCTTTTAAGACCTTTAACCATTTGTAAAATTTCCTTATCGGAAGTTACTATCTGGGTCTAATTATGGAAAATAAATGAGGTCTACAAAGCAGCACACTCATAAACATTCATTATTTGTACTAACATATGTGCACGTATATAGAGTTAACTTTGTGTACCAGATTTTATAGTCTTTCAGAGACTTCGGGTGTTCAATACATATTTCATTGCATTCAGTTTCAATTTATCTCTTTGTTTTCTAACGTTCGCATGAACAAAATGAGTTACAGACCCAACCAAAATATTGACTGCAGACTTTTAGAGCAACAGGAAACGCTGAGCTTCGGCAATATTGTTGCGCTTGTTTTTTCTGGGATAGAAAGACTAGGTTCGTTCCTGCCGGCTGGGAAGAACAACATTGCCATCCTTAGCTCAACACTGTCAACTGAAGAGCTATAGCCCGTACGCGGCAAATGTCTGCCACTTGTCGACATCGTGTTTAAATGCTTGGCATTTCGCTATTTCTTCATAGATTAGACTGAAATTTTGCTGATGTGTTGGTGAGGGAAATATCTTAATGATGCAACCATTTTTGATAAATATGAACTTTATTTGACGTACGTCGGGGGAGGGTTTTGTTTGAAAACGTAGAATTTTCCACTCTTCGTTCAATTGTGGATAAATGTGCTGAGACGTTTCATACAGATGAATGGTGCTGAACCAGTGTTATATCTCGCAATTGTTGCCGTTATCACTTGAGAGCCCAAAACAGCATTTTGTGAATAAATTTTAGGAATACTGTCCACATTGAAAAGTATAGTACATCGAGGCTCCCAGTTATTGTCGTTGTCATTTGCGGGTCCAAAGCAGTACTTTGAGTAAAAAACAAACTACTTACAAAAGTATACTGTGTACACAAACAGGAAGTCTCGTGCTTAACATACTGAGAGCGTTTACGCAAAGTGCAGTATCTCGATTTTTTTAGTACCGTACGTGGACTACCCCGCGGTGCGGACTATGTTTGCTTAGCTCCTCGGCTTCCCATCCACGGATATGACTGAACAAGAAATTATACCGTACAGCCTGTTACGTAGGTGGACATGTGGCGCAGACCATTGAGACGTTTTAAAGTGGACCTAAAGTCTTGAATTACAAGAATATATATTGTAGAGGTTGGAAAATGAATTCCATTCATCCAACTCCCATTTTCATAGCTTACTTCATTGCTGAGATATAAAATGTTGAAATTTATTCACTTAATTTGAAATCGTCGATTGCGCAATAATTTGTGAAGTTCTTCTTGTACAATTCACACGAACTGCTTTTGTTTCCTTTTGAAATTAAAATGTTTATAGGACTTTGAAACAATTGCAGTTCCCTTGCACGGTATGTTGCACGCAGAGCCTGGACTTATATAACCAAGTCACCCTATAGTAAGATATAGATCATGGCACATTTTTGCACAAGGTGCAGTGGCTTTCCCAAAAAACAAAGAACAACAAAGACTGTAATTTGAGTAGTACAAGAATGACATCGCAATTATTGCCCAATCCACCATTTTGAATTGAGTGAATGAGCTTTAACATTTTATATCTCAGCTCAGGAATGTCCTGTGAAGATGGGAGTTGGACCAATATAAAGTGAAGGTTAATTTACAAGCAACAGACAGCAATGAGATTAAACCTTGGCGAGGGTAATAAATCACGAAGGGCATCTTGAGAGATTCCCCCTCTATGATTTGTTACCCTCGCCAAGGGGTTTAACCCCATTGCTGTCTGTTGTTTGTAAATTAACCTTCACTTCATATTTTGTGCTGAAGAAGGACACAGGGGTGTCCGAAATATACTTGGCCCGTGCCTCCCAACCTCAAGCAGTAGTACTTTACACCTCAGGAACTTTTCCATGCAACCGTGGGAGATGCAATACTTGCCTGGTGGTCAGTCATGACAAAATCCTTTCCGATGTAGATTCCAACAACAACCGGTTTTACATTCATCAGCATTTTACCTGTACTTCAGCCAATGATGTTTACGTTCTCGTATGTAAACGCTGTAATATACTGCATGTATGTGTGAGAAACAAAGCGTCTTGCTGACCGAGTCACTGAGCACCTGAGGTCAATCATACAGAACCTCCCAGGGTTCCCTGTAGCCACTCACTTCAATCCCCCGTCAACATGCTCGATTCGTGACTTGATGGTTTCGGCGGCCATCTCGTGTTGAAAATTTTTGGGTAAGCTACACTAAAAAGAATCTGTACTTATTTAAGCTTATATAGGTCAATTGTCTAGGTAGTTGGGCCCTATAGGGCATTCCATACATTTTACTTCCCTCCTCGAGTCACGGTACTGCACGGTAGACACAAGAAAACATTAACTAGGTTTAGCGAAATGAGATGAAATTCCCGACACTTCCATAAATCCATGTATTCTACTTATTAAGTTACTTGAAAAAGTGGAAAGGGTTTGTGCTATATTTAGCTATAAGTAACGGAACTGAGGAAGAGTGGACAAAGCGTACCTAAAATTTTGGGGTTTTTTTTCTCATAAATGACCCTTTTGAAAGCCAAAATTAGTAAATCGACCGTGGTTGGGCCGGACCATGCCAACGACCCCAAGTTCAGACAGCCCCTTTTGTCAAGGGAGTGGTGAGAAGGGGATATGAAGGAACCTAACTACCCCATGCATGCCATTTCAGGGCATATTTGCATAATATCACTTAATACTTCAACAGTTTAAGAGCCGAGTTGCGCACTAATAGTGTTCTTTTGAATCTGAATCGTGAAATTGCAAAGAGCGCGAAGAGCGCAAAAATTTTTGGTAGGCTTACACAAAAAACATGCAATCATTAAGAACAAAAAGAAAAAAGAAAAACTGTAGGCGATGT
Source organism: Holothuria leucospilota (assembly GCA_029531755.1). NCBI lineage: Eukaryota > Metazoa > Echinodermata > Holothuroidea > Aspidochirotida > Holothuriidae > Holothuria > Holothuria leucospilota. The sequence goes on along the minus strand of CM055962.1, from coordinate 23,868,902 downwards.
ATTCCATATCGGGGATAACATAATTTGTATCGAAACGGAACCACCTGGACTACCCGATGAAATGGCCAATTTTTGCTCCATGAGTCGCTCACCAAATGACCGTACCGAATGACACAAAAGAACAACAACTAGGCTTTGCGATATGGGACGAAATTTACTACCTCATACTAAACTGTGTACTCTGCCTACATGTTACTTGGTAAGGTGAACAGGACTTGTACTATCCATCTATGTGGAATGGAACTATTTAAGAAAGTGGAGTGACCTTACAAAGCGCGCAGCGCGCTGAAAATTTTGTGTTCTTAGTAGAGAAATTGCTCTCTTGAAGGCAAAAATCAGGTAAACCGTCGGGGCGACTGAGAGTTACCGTCGAGGACTGCATACATTATCGTATATCGGCTAAGACTCCCCGACGAAACTTTAAAAATTCCCGACGGGGGATGGCCCTCTGCTCCCCACCTGGCGTCACCCCTGGCAAAAGTTGAAATAATTGTTAAAAAACATGTATTGATGATGGGAAAGAATAGATAATTTGTTTTGCGTTGTATCGTGCCACATACTGACATACAAGAGACAAACTATGTGCGAGTTAGGGAGTTTTTCCAACATGAAAAAGTCCAGGATAACCCAGTATGTCTATAGTACTAGGAAAGGTGGAAGAGTATTTACTCTTTCTAAGTAGTCATGCAAGCTATTTCCCAATGCAAACGATTCACTCTTAAATTTCTGTGTTTTCCCTTGTCAACTTTTTTTTTCTAAAAGAAAAAACCCCCCACTCATTGGAGTTCTGACACCAAACTAAATTCATTGGCAATGTTACTGGCTCTTTTCCACACAATGTGTAACTGTTAAAGAAAATCTGCACCGTGACAGTGATTTAAAGTGTCCCTTATTGTTAGTGATGTTAACTTAAGATCGGGACTGTTGCTGCCTCTCCTCCATTTCCCACACTCGCAGCCTCGCTTTATCATTTGTTTCTTTCCTCTTTTTCGTCTTTATCTTTCTTTCCCTTAACTCTGCCTGCCTAAGTCTTGGTCTATCAATCCTGACAGAGCCTTCTGACGTTCCCTTCCCTTTCCTTGTTCCCTCATCCTTTCCTATTTCGTATACAAAGTCTGCCTGGTTTCATATCCCTTGTCCCTGTTCCGGCCTTCCCGGCTCTTCACTTTCTCAGGCACCTCCCCTGTCGTCTTTCCCACCGTTCCTAGCCCTGCCCTTCTCAGTACTCATCCCATCGATTTTTGAACCAGTCTTTTACTTTATCAAGCCTATTCCCTTCTCTCCATCCTTCCTTCTCATCGGCAATAATCCCCATTCTTATTACTTCTTTTCCTTTCCCTTTTTTCTCTCCTTTTATTTTTCTTTTTCCCTCTCTGTTTCTCCCTTTTCCTTCTCCCTCTCTTTCTTCCGTTTTCTTTTTTATTTTTCCGTCGTCCCAACTTCAAATCCTGGCCGGGTCATACCAAAGACTTTAAAAATGGAACCTACTGCCTTGTGCTTGGTGCTCAGCATAAGCAATGGAGTAGGGAAAACAAGCCAGTGAGCCACAACTGGAAAAGAGGCCGTGGTCGTCTCGTCTTGAACCAATTGGTTGGAAACTGGGACGTTAAACCTCATCTAACTAACTAACTAACCGTCGTACCAACTTTACTTCGATTTTTCCCGGGGGGGGGGGCTGTTTGTCCCCTGCCCCCACTGGATACGCTACTGGTTTTATGTGTCTAAAGGCGTAGTAGAATCAAAGTTTATAATGAAACTACTTTCTTTCCATGCTCTACAGCCTATTCAAAAGGGGCCTTTTAGACTTGTTTTCGTTGTCATGGCAACGTTAATGTAAGCAAGGCCAAAACCGTCTCAAAACTGAACACAAAAGCAGCTAGAAATCTAGCATCAAACGACAAATTAACTTTGGAAGAGTTTTCCTCAAAGCCTACAAACCCGAGCTAGATGACACGAACAACAACTGACATTGAAATTATTCTTTTCAAATAGGGTTTCTGCACTGGCATCTTAAAGGCCGAACCAGCAGCTAAAATTGCGTTTACAAATTTCAGTCAGTGAGTATCACCCAGTAACATTCTCAGACTGGTTTCGAGGAGTTAACTAATAGAAAATAAACTTTAGACACGTAAAAGCATAGAGGTAGGAAGCTGTTCTCGACTGGAAGGGGGGCTGACAGTTTTGTTTCTAACCGTCGGGTCTAGGGGAGGGCTGAATACGGCGTGATAGATTCATAGTTGGTGCTTTCTACCGACCTTCAAATAGTAATTTTTGACTTTCCTGACGGCTCTAGGAGAATGTTCAAGAAAAATTTCCAGTAAAACTGTTTTATTGATCGTGACTTAAGCCTGGACCTTCTACAAAAGAGGCATTAGCCAACTTTCATGTTTCATTAATACTTGTAGTATAAATTTTCCGCATGCACCATATTATTACTAAGCCGATTGGCATAACAATAGACTCCAAAAGTGTTCTAGATAATAATTTTATGAGTATTTCTACCATTGTATAAAATGCTAGTATAATATTGAATGTTTTTATCTGATATTTGGCTAATCTTTGTCATCTAGAACGTTATTCGTTATCTATAAAAGTACAAACAGGACACATGGGTACTTCGTTCTGAATAATTTATTTCGAATCTCGTAAATCTGTCATTTCAATATAAAGATTTCCCTGGATTCTTACCCATTGCAATGGTGGGGCTAAAAGTGTTTGATGTTTGTCTTTCTTTTGAGAGGGGAAAAGGGAGAACTTTGTGTTCCTGCAGATACTTTGTTTCCTTCTCTTTACTTTCACTGTTTGTCAAGATCACCATAGGATACATAATCTTCTTTTAGCCTCAACGACTTTCCCCAACCGGAATATTCTCTCCTAATGTGAAGCAATCATGGTACTCTTCTGATTTTATGACTTTACTCTTTTGATGTTCTACCTCAGTCTTCACTTGTTATACCTCATTATTTACAAGTCTGGTTGACATATTGAAGTAAATTTGTAGAAATTGAAATGACTAACGTCACGCATATACTGTGAGCTCTGTTGACTCTGATGAACTACAAATCCTGGCCGGGTCATACCAAAGACTTTAAAGATGGAACCCACTGCCTTTGTGCTTGGTGCTCAGCATAAGCAATGGAGTAGGGAAAACAAGCCAGTGAGCCACAACTGGAAAAAAGGCCGTGGTCGTCTCGACTTGAACCAATTGGTTGGAAACTGGGACGTTAAACCTCATCTAACTAACTAACTGATGAACTACGTGTTATTGCCCCTATCAAAGAACAATATTCATATGATAAGTATCGTAATGCCTCCCTCTAAATACTTTACTCTGCTGACCGCGACATCATATGATCAAATACAGTTTGTGGCAGTTCCAGGAAGCATACGGCACTCTGCATTGAAGCTTGAGGTTTGAAGAAAATAGGATTAAATAAAGTGAAAGCCTAATTCCAGTTCGGGAGAAAGCATCGTAGAGTTTTTAAATTCAAGTGGAACTGGCAAATATGGTATTGGTGAAGAAAGCTTAGGTAAGTAGACATTAACCATGTTGACAATGGTCTCTCCTTAAAGGGACTCTTGTCACACAGAAGCTTTTAGAACGTCAGTTTCTAGGTCGATCAGCTGAATAGTTTTTTTAATCAGAATAAAATATTTGTCCTACTTTCCACGGTTGCAGTACCTCAGGCAATACGACACGTTAGTCGTTTAGCACATGATTGACAGTGCTGTAGCGAGACCGGTCTCGAGACCGGAAATTATCGGTCTCGTCTACGAGACCGGTCTCGAGTCCCTATGCAAACAGTGTGTAAAGCCCGTTGACAGGTTGAGAGGCCGGTCTCGGTCTCGGACACTCCGGTCTCGACTACAGCACTGATGATTGATACCAGACTGTATTTCACATAAACTGGCGATTCAGTGAGAAAAGGGTGGAAACGTTTGGCATCAGGACGAGCCGGAGATATCGCTAAAACTTCAGCCAGTCAGTTACAACCTATTGTCACAAGGTCTCTATAGTGACATTGACGCAGAAGAGTTGCACAAACCAATACAGCAGGTACTAAATCTTTGTTCATTAACATCTAGTTGTATTGTAAATTTCGTCATCTTGCACTGTCCTTAAAATCCAACGGGATAAAGTTTCCTTATATGAAATAGCACATCACATGGATAACACGCTCGGCTAAATGTCTGTAGTAACAAAAGTACATCATTTATTGTCCACTATATGTTACATTTTACTTATGTGCTGATAAAAATGACGTAGAGTGCCAGTAACTTAGTTCTAGTTGCGAGTATGTGGTATGAGTTGACTTCATGCATTATTACCGGAACATGTCTATTACACCCACTTTGAAAGTGATAATGTGGGGAGGTCGTTAGGCTTGACATAACAGGAAAATATGTTTTGCACTGAGTATGTCTTAGGAACAAAAGCAAGCTTCGCAATCGAGTGTAACTGCTAGTTTTCTCAAGGAGAACTGCCACCATGTATTCTAATGAGTTTAATGACGCGAGGATGACGCAATTTCTATAAATTTACATAAAAGTTAACAGTAACTTGAAGAGAAGAAGACTTATGCAAAAAGTTTTAATAGGAAAATCTCAGCGTTTAATGCTCATATTCCTTCTAAATTTCATTGGTAGTATTAATGGGGGAACTGAAGCTCCCTGGCTCCATGTGCTAATGGGTTTTAGACGCAGTCTCTATAAATCTGCATGATTTTGCAGAATCTTGCAGAGAAGAAGTCTCATGTAAGAGTTTAAATAGTAATGATTTTAGTTCAGCATTTGATGCTATTATTTGTTCTGAATTTCATTTGTAGAAAATTAATAGGAAACTCAAGCTCCCTGACTCCATTTTGTTAACGGAATTTAGATTTTTTAAGTCGTTCTTGTGTTAAAAAAATTGGTGGTAGTTTATTTTCTGCTTTACTCTTGAATCCTCAACCCTGGGCGCTCCAAGACTGTCCTTTGTCTCCAAAATGATATTTTTATTTACATATTTTATAACAGAACATCCTAAATCTCCAGTCACAGTGCAATTTGGCCCTACTGATTTAATATCGAATAACAGAAAGTCGAATTACCGTGTTCAGGTATACACTCCTGTAAATCGGTGCGATGTGAACAACTTGCACCTAAATCATGTTACGAAGTTTGGCAATGGTGATAGAATTCGGAAAGATAAAAAAGCCAGTGCTACCTTTCTCAAGTAATTGTACTGTTGCCGAACAGTCTGCCGGTATACTTATTTCGGAGATCTTTCTTGGACCGGGAATTCCAACAAAATTATTGTAAGAGCCAAACAGCACCTTTAGTTGTTGAGTAAGCTAAATTAATATAATGTAAATAACCTCATTCTCCTTTGCTTTTATCGTCTACTCATTAATGGCATGCTCTCTTCATCAATCACTGTTTGGTTTGACCGTGTTGATAAACTGACCTTAAAAGCATATTCTGGTCACCAAACTTGATGTTTTCAAAAATAGTACCTGTAAAATTCTCCATGAGGCAGAGAAACCCCATCTCAATAGCATTTTGCATTCAGAAGATGCTATTTTTCAGCTTTCGTAGTTGCATGATAGGAAATCTGTGATGTCTGGGCAACATGATCAGACAAAGCTTTTGTTTTTCATTATAATGTCAATACCTTTTTAAAGAAAGTTAAATAGCTTTGTTTCCCATACTATAGATATGGGACAGTTTAATACTAGATATTCGAGGCAAAATATTCAAACATTCCAACGGTATCAAATTTCAAGGACAAGTAAGCTATTCAATTATAAAGAATAACAATAGTAACATGTGGCAATTTGTCCATTTGGCATCACATTCTGTGACCTTGAGGAAACCTGGAGGGATTTGTTGATGAAAATAGCAAATCTTCAAAAAGGGATATGTTGAGTTAGGAATCTAGTTTTGGTACGTAGCTTTGATGACACGTAATGAAAAAAATTCTTCTCTCTCAAATAAGAACTCTACAGCATGCCACCAGACGATGTCTTTAATCAATAAGTACACTTCCCGTATTCGGTCTGCAGAAATATAATTGACGTGACACTTTTATTGCTGCGTTCGATCTATAAAAACAGGACTACCAGGAGGTTGAAAAAAAATCATGAAGTATCTCATCACCCTTCTTTTGCTTTACTTTGAACTATTTTAAAGGTAAACAAACATTTTACTGATAGTATATACGAGCCGCGTTGGAATGTTGTAATTCGTTGTAATAGGTTTCCGCTGTTTAAATTATTTATTGTTTTTACTTTTTATGATTCTCAGACTTCTACATATATCTACTTTATACAAATATTTACATATTTTTGCGTCTGTACTTAATTTATGTAGTTTATTTAATACATCTGTTTATATCTATTTTGATTTCTTTACGTTTTCTAACATTTTCTTTTCAATTTTTCTTTTAACATTCGTTTATGGAGCTTGAGGAGCTGTAGGATTTTTTATGTTGAAGTTTATATTTTGCATTGGTTCAACCGAACCCCATAGCCTGTACGGTAAAGACTGATAATAGTGAAGAACCATTATTAGTTAATACTGTACAAAACGTATGGTTGATATCATAGATTAAATCATTTGCAGTTAAAACTGGATAACATTTCTTTGATAAAGTCTATTCCTGTTTTTACTGTAGTAATTTACGTACAGTTAAAAAACATGGTTTAACGTTTAATCTATGCTACGGTATCAATCATACGTTTTATACAGTTAAAACTGATAATGGTTCTTAAACCATTATCAGTTTTAACTGTAAAGGCTATGAGAATCGGGTGATTGGTTGGCTAGATGAATTGAATTACTACCTCTAACTTTTCATGCGTATTTTGCCCTTCATCTCAGAATTTTTCACTGTATTAGAACGTTATAAACCCTTTGTACAAAGAGTATTAAACTAAAATCACTTACCCAAACTGTGACACTGTTAGGTTATATATTTATTTTGGCCACATGATAGATGTGGATATGTGCGTTTCCGAAACCAAATTGGTGAGGAAAATGAGGAATGAGTCTCAAATCTTGTTCTCATTTGAATGTGAAAAAAATGTGAACTTATGCTAGGTTCTGTGGCGGATTCAGAGGGGGTGACGTGGGTGCACGTGCACCCCCCCCCCCCAAATTTCCTGGACTAAAAAGTTCACGTACTAAGGTGGAACACACCTTTAATATTCTGTCGTAGACACCTCAAGGCTGCTCTCCTCGTCACGGTTTTCATATAGAAACTCGTACACCATATTGAAAGCACCATTTTTTATCCAATTTTTTTCGAAGTCCTTCAGATGGACGACACTCCTCCCGCAATGGGTGAATCTAGTGCATCCCCAAACAAAAATCCTGGATCCGCCCAAGATGTTTGGCACAGTTCTTTTAGATTAATGAGAAACTCAGCATCGATAATTTTATCTTTGTTTTGATAATGTTTTAGTTCCTAGCTAATGGTAGAGTTTCGTGTTTAATGTATTCTATTGACAAACTTGGTGTGCCTACACGATAAGTTACAACGATGTGCAAATGAACTCTTTAATTTCGTCACCTCCAAAACCAAAAATCACGTACCTCTGATAATTGGCAAGTTGCACATTAGTGAATACTATCGATAACTTACCAATGTCAAGAAATGTATTGACGAGGTTAAAACCAGTGTTCCATATACCGTTCCATTTTGAGTGCTAATTTGAAATAAAATCCCCCACTAAATTTCATTCCGGGCGCTACGCAAGAATTTTCAAGTTCTATTTTTATTCAATGATAGTTGAATAGTCAATAGCATACTGAACTGCTGAATACAGGATTGGTTTTAGAAGCGAATGCAAAAAACTGACCTTATTTGCCTAAAATTCTACACGTATTCCAGCCATTTCTTTCAAAACTACACATTTTAAAAGAAAAATAGTGAAGATTTAACATAATTTAAGTTTGTGCAGTTTTAAAGGCATATGCAGTCCTAATTGCTTACTGAAGCAAAGGACCATAGCAATGGTTTATTTCCACTGAAGTGCCGTTTACGGAAACTGCGCGAATTTGTGTACACTAGGTATACATATGCTGTTATGCAAGCCCCTAAGCAAACAAAAGCCACCAAGCGGCAAGCGATAAAGGTGGCATCCGCAATGTATTAGTCATACGTAAGTATCAGTCGTACGCACAAGTCAAAGCTCGTGGTTAAGCCTATTTGTCCGTTGACATAGCTACGTTATTTTGTGATAAAAATTACAGGGTGATTTTCTTCAGTTTTTACATATTTTTGCCGTCCTCCCCTAAGTGGAATTTCGGGAGGTCTTTCAGTAGTTCCTAGGACGAATTGGCACTTATCCCGTCTTTTTAGAGATTAAATTGAACTGAAGACGCCAATCGGTAAACAAAAGTCAGACTACAATTGATCTCAAATTTGGCTTAGATGTGAATCACGCCTAAGCAGTCGTAAGTTCTGCTTAACTAATGATACGCCAGTTCGGGCTCTTCTAGCTTTGCATACTTGCAGTTCTATCAGGAAGAGATAATGTTGTTTGCGTTCCCAGGCTTCTTGGCAAACCACGTTACTATGACATATTATCACCAGAAAATAATCATGGATCATAGTATTTCTCATTACAGGTAACACATCATTCCGTGACCAACTCATTGACTTAAATAAGTAAACTTTAAACCTTTGTTGGGTGAAAAAAAAACGATTACAATGTTTATTGTAATATTGTAAACAGTAATATTACTTAGCAATTTGAAGAGTATCTTCGTAGTACCACTCCATTTGAAGTTGATATAAACCTTAAACCTTATAAATTTTTGGTTAGCATACTCTTAGAATTCAAACATTCATATTATGAGAGTCCAGTGGAAATTAATGTTATTGACGTGAACCCCCAAGCTAGATGGAAATCAATATAATGATAGCAATTTGGTGATTTTAACCTTCTCAAATGCTTGCAGGGCCGGATCCAGGAATATGAGAAAGAGGGTGCGCAACCGTCTGCAGAAAGTGCATGGTGCAATAATTTGGGGTTGGAAATGTAAAATTCTGTTACAAAATTCATTGCTTTGCCGAAAATGGGGGCGTATGCCCCTTACGCCCCCTTGAATCCGGCCTTCTGAGACATGTGTTAACTTCATATATGTGTTAAGTAATAGTCAGCTAGTGTGCAGTTTGGTGCAAAATGGTGACATTTTTTAAGCCCATAAATGTGGTACTTTCAAAACAAGAAGGCATCCATGGAGATGTAAATTTCATCTCCCCCATATTTAGTACGTGTGCTGTGGTAATAAAATTCCTCAACATACTGATAAACAAATAACCACAAAACACTACTTTTAGGTCATTTGAATTGTAGCAACTCTTTACATATCTCTAACTCTTTACATATCATTTGGTCTACGACCTTCTGTAACAAACTGATAGGAAAATAACGGATAAACCAATTTAAGTTCAGTTTACCTTTGGCCTCTGGATTTTTGACCTATGACATCATCGATTATGTAAGTTGTTACAGTCAGGTAACCACCCACCAACTTTGATATTGATCGGATATGGTTTAGGATGAGCTAACTACTCCCTTGTTCACAAAAGTTAAGCCGAGTTGACCTTTGACTTTGCATCTTAGCACCTGAACAAATCGTTCTTTTTTCCATCATATCTGTCATATAAAGTGTTTTTATGACTTTTAAAAACACACAGATAGCCATATAAATGGCAAAAATTATTTTAGGTAGATTTGACATCTGACCTTTGACTTATGACGTCATCAATTTCGCATGCTTATTTCTTCATAGTCAGGTACCTACCCATGTACCCTCCAATTTTGAACTTGATTGGACTAGATTAGATAGAAAGAAGAAAGATAGAAGTTCGCATACCCACTTTTTGCTCATACATACACAGACACTCAGACACTAATGTATAGTACTAAGGAACTCACACACAGCTTTTCATTTCTGATGTTATGTGAAGAACAATATTTCCTCTCCCTATATATTACATGTAGGGAGATGAGATAGTAAACAGGTGCAAAAATAAAACGTTATTATACATGTTGGCTAATATAAATGGTTTTTACTATTATGATACAGTAGCTAACTTGCCCTGCGTTGTTTCAGCAATAAATCCTCAGGAGATATAATTCAGCATAACAGCTGTCCTTGAATAGAAGGATAAACAAGCAGTGAATAACATCAGAAATATATCGTGGGTCCATCTTTTACTCCACAGACTTGCCTCTTTAGCCAACGTTCATTCATTTCTTAGGTATAAAACAAAATATTGTCTTATAAAATAGTCAACATTTGTTAGATTTTGATGAGAAATGTGGAAGTTTTTCACGGTTTGATGACTTTTGCTTTAGACAGACCGTAATACATTTTCATGCCCATAAATCTTTGAAAAGAATTACATTTGCAAGAACTATACAGAAGTGACAATTAAACAATTTTTGTAGGTTAAAAGACAAATGCCGCTTCTATACATAAAGAAAGCCAACGGTCCTAAAACACACCGTGCCCTTAAGAGCACCACTATTTCCAATAGAATTATTGATCGTGTTCATAGGCGTAGGAAGCGGGGAGAAGGGAGGGTGGAGCTGAAGCCGCCTAGTCAAAAGTGCGGTGGGGCGGAAGTATGCTTTCCCACCCCACAATATAAGTACGAAATTCCCTTATTTGTTCCCTCTGAAAAAATATACAGAATTTGCAGAAATTCTCCTTTAAATTTGCACAAAATGTCGCACCAAATTGCATCTTTGAAGGACCCCAAATTATTAAACAATTTCCAGGGGTATCTCCTCCTTTTAGACCCCCAAGATGGCGGTCCGAAACAACAACCCTCCAGCTGAGAACAGCTTCCTGCTCCTATGATTGTGTTATATTAAATCAAAAATGCAAAAAAAAACCCTCTCGGGCAAGGGCAGTAGTCAATATCGTAGTCCTCAGGGCATACTCCCGCGCATTGAGAATTCAATTCAATTCAATTCATTTATTTTGTTTTATCACAACAATATATAAACATAGTGACAGATTATACAGTTAACAACAAATTAATAAAATGAGTGTTGTGAATGGAAGTACTCTTAAAAACCCTTCAGGGCTTAAAAACAAAAGTACTCCCAGAGAGAATAAACAAATGTAAACAGAGAAAAACAAAAGAAACAATCGCTCCCATACCCCCTCACCAAACACCCACCATCCTACCGTCCCCCGCCTACAGCATTAATAGGTAGTAATAAAATATTTTAGTAAACCTTTCCTCAGAGACGCAACAGAAGGACTTAGCTGGTAATTTTGGGGCAGTGTATTCCAAATCATAATAGATCTATACTTGAGACTTTTTTTAAAAGCATCTCTATCGACGAAAAGAGTATGAAGTTTGTTTGATTGTCTAGTTTGGTAGTTATAAACAGAATTGTTAACGGTATAAAAGGAAGAAAAAGAACTTGGGAGTAGCTTATTCAAACAGCGAAAGGTAAATATAATTAAACTTATATTAACTACATCATGAAATTTGAGTAAATTCAACGAGGCAAACAGACCACTGGTCTCGTCCCGTGGAGCAGAGCAAGTGATATGTCTGACGGCCCTTTTTTGAAGAATAAAAAGTTTATTTAGAATTGATTTAGTAGTACCGGACCAGATACTACAACAGTATGAGAGGTGAGGTAAGACTAGGCTTAAATAAATTAACCTCAAAGCTCTTTGAGGTAGAGTAAATTTTAATTTTGATAAGATGCCTATGCCTTTTGAAATTTGTGCTGATACGTACTGTACATGATCTTTCCACGAGAGCTTATCGTCAATATAAACTCCTAAGAATTTAGTGCAATGAACGTTCAGAAGGGGCTTATTATTCATACTTATATTAAAGTTATAGTTATTTCTACCTTTGTTGAACACCATATAATTAGTTTTGTCAACATTCAATGATAATTTATTCGACACAAACCATTTGTAGAACCTACATAATTCATCATTTACGGTTTTCTCTAAGTTGCTGTCATTGTCTGTGAAGAAAATATTGGTGTCATCTGCAAACAGTACCAAGGAACAAGACGCAGACACGTTACACATATCATTAACATAGATAATGAAGAGTAAAGGTCCTAAAATGGACCCCTGAGGAACTCCACATGTTACTTTAAGGGATGTGGAATGCACATTATTAAAAGATGTGAACTGTTGCCTTGAAGTCAAGTAGCTTTTCATCCAGAGGTAAGCATTTCCTCTTATCCCATAATGTGATAACTTACGAAGGAGTATATTATGATCTATGGTATCGAAAGCTTTTGAGAGGTCAAGAAACACACCAATTGAGTTTTGTTTACGTTGAATGGCAGAATAAAGTTTATCCACAGCGTCAGCTAGCGCCAACTCAGTGGAATGACCAGAGCGAAAACCATATTGACAATCACTTAATATACTATGTTTTGTTACAAAAGAGTACAGTCGGTTAAACATAAGTCTTTCCAAAATTTTCGCGAAACAAGGCAATATGGATATTGGACGATAATTACAGAAAATATCAACACTTCCTTTCTTAAAAACAGGAATGATCTTGGCTTTTTTCAAGAGATCAGGGAAAGTACCTGTCTCGAAGGATCTGTTAAAAATATGGGTGAGCGGTTGTAAAATATAAGGAATGACCTCTAACACAATTTTTGGACGAATATTATCAAACCCAGCCGATTTTCTGGGATTTAGAGAGGCATAGGCAATTTTGGCAATTTCATGTTCGGTTGCTGGGAGAAGAAAGAGGGATGAAAGATTAGGACTGCCCAAGTAGCTATCATCAAAAGGCACTCGGGGAATCTTCTCTGCAAGAGAGGGCCCAAGGTTAACAAAAAATTTGTTAAACTCATCAGCAATGTCACTTGAGCCGGTGATGTTATGATCCCCTTTCTTGAAAGTATCGGGAAGTGAGGACGTACTCTCACCCTTAAGAAGCCCATTGATTGTCTTCCACAGAATAAACATTAAAAACGAGTTTGGAAACCCTACATATGCCATAAAAATCTACCATAACTCGACCTATCCTTTAATAGTATGAATGTAACCAAAACGATTGTTTCGATGGATACAGTTTAAGAATCTGTGCAAGGATAAGTAACAAGAAGGCAATCCACGGAGTTGCAAATCTCATTTCCCTCATATTTTCAACGTATCTTGTGTTTTATACGATCTCCCGACGCACTGACAGCAAATAATTACAGAAGATCACTTTAGTGAATTCAAACTTTGATTTTGATCACAGTCTTGTATATCATGTCGTTTTGTGACCTTTTCTAACACACTGGTATGCAAATAATGGGTAAACACAAATTTTGGCTCATGTGAGCTTAAGCCTTATTGATTTTTGACGCATGACTTCATCGATTACGGATGCAACTTAAAAATTGATCAGATATAAATAAGGATGACTTTACACACATTTTTGCAAAGTTTAGGTAAAGTTGACCTTTGACTTACTGTTGAAGCCTTAGGAACCCCAAAACACTATTTTAAACATTGTTTCATTGTTCTTAACATACCATGCGCTTAATAACTTTTTCTAAAACAATGATCGGGTAAAAACCAACTTTCAGCTAAATTGACGTTTGGCATATGACATTATCAACGAGGCATGCACATTTAGCATGGTCAGATAAGTACCCACCAAGTTTGAACTTGATTAGACTCACAGTTAACGAGGAGCTCGAGACACAGATTGGCAAAACTTTTGCAAATTTGACCTTGACCTACATTTTGACCTTTGTCCCTCATCCTAAGTAACCGAGGAACACAAGACTGAAAACTTTGTAATCAGTGCTTACATTTCCTGTGGTTTTATTACTTTTTCTAATAGAGTGATGGACACATAAAGGCACAAAAGACAATTTTTAGTATGTTCGACTTTTGTCCTCTAGACTTTGACTTTAGATGTTATCGATTACGCCTGCACCACGAGTTTTATTTGTCAGGAACCAACCACAAAGCACTATTTAAAAAGTTGTCAGTCTCTGTACATCATGTGGTTTATCACTTACCAACATAACAAGAGACAAATAATGGCAAATACCTGTTTTCACGAATTTTACCTTTGCCCTCTGACTTTTGACCTATGATGTTATCAATTGCGTATGCACAAGTTTTGATAGTCAGTTACCAAACCACGAAGTTTGAATATGGTCGGATCTAGGGTTTAGAAGTTTTTGACAAACTTTTGTGCTCACATACACACACGCACACTCACCCAGACACGCACACAGTTCCACATTTTTGAGGCTAGATGACCTACAAGATATCATCTTCCATACTTTTAAATGTATGAAAATGAGGATGCTCCGAAATTTTTAGTATTTTCCCTTGTTATTACAAGATCTACATTAATTGTTTACCTTTTTTATTCATCAACTATATTGCTTGCTTAGAAATGACAAACCAAAGGATACCATGTGCACATAATGCATGGAATACATGCCCATAGTACATGGACTATAAAAAGTGGCCCTTGAACTGTACAGCATGGTGAATTTCCATGCAGGTTTGCATTGGACAAGTCGATATAGGCCTACAAGTAGTCAAGTGGGTTAAGAAAACAACTATCCTTACGGGCAAGTAGCGAAAAAAGGGGAAAAAATTGCTGGAGCCTAGTTTTGAGTTATACGTCGACCAAAGTCAATCTGGTTCAAGTACGTTACCAGAGATGAAACAAAATTAGTGGTTTTTCATGCACTCTTTTTAAAATTCTTTTGGATTTAATTATTTATTCATTCATTCATTCATTCATCCATCCATCCCTCCCTCCCTCTTTCTTTTTTCTTTATTTATTTATTAATATTTATTTCTTATTTATTTATTTGTTTATTTATTATTAATTTATGTTTTTTTGAAAGAGGAGAATAGTTACTAACAGTGATGGCTTTTTGCTAAGGGGAAGAACATCGGTTTGTGTCAATTTTTGTAGTAAAGTCCGATACTCAGAGATAAGTTGTAATGTGCCAAAGGCCAAAGAGGGTTGAGGAAAAGGTCTAAAAAGTACTTTTCTTACTTATATTTTTAAAGACCATAGGAGCCGGCTTGTTTGCATTGTTTAATTGCAGAATCTATATAGACCGTTTTCACTTCATTTCCGTATAACCAGGAAAAGGATGAAAACGAACTTGTTAAGTGAACAAGTAATAGTTACTCTTTGCAATGCAGATGACAAGATGTACTTAGTACGCGATTTTATGTTTTGTTGAAGGAATGCTTTCAGAACCGAAAATATAATTCCTGGAAGGTTCAGGATGTAGTTCACACATTTTCTTCTACTAATGCCGTATTATATTTGAAAGAAGTGTTTAGAGATATCACAAAGTGAGGCATTAATCGATATAACATTTAACCGAATGTTTCGAAAGCGGGCTGAAGGTGCGGGGATAGGCCTAAATATGGTCGAAGAGCCGCACACGAAAAAGAAGCTTGTAAACAGCTGCCGTTTCGTCAACCATGGTATCGATATTTAAAGTCTCCCAAATTCGTGGCCGACGGATAAATCCCACGAGATAACATTAGTCTTTGAGTATGGGAAACAGTTAAATGATTAAGGTCTTCATACATTTGCATACTCTAGTTTGGGGGTCCCAGTGCGCCCCAGACCGCACATGGCAGGAAAGGGGGCTCCTCACTCCTTTATAGCCTCCTTTCGATTTTAGTGTTTGGGGGACGAAAACCCAAGGTTGTATCTCATTCTGTTAATGCTTATCACGAGTTCTCCATTTAGCGTTTTCGTCAGACGAAATATGAAAATCTGGTATTCAACCACTCGTGACGGTACCAGAGTTTTCAATGTGGGAACGAATGCTGAAGGAGAAGAAATTATTCGGGGAAATTAAACGAAATGACAGAGCAGCGTCGAAGGTATTACGAAGTACGAATGCTTCTCTATGAGTACGTGGGGTCCAGGAGCTCTCACTGGAGATCCTGCTAGGATCCAGGAGGATCAGGAGAAACAGCCACAGAAAGCTTTAGTGTATTTTTAAATTGTTGGCATCAGAATACAACATTTATTGGTTTTCAAATGGCATTTAAATATTTTTTATGACAGCTTAACTCGAGCGAAGGGCCGGTGGACTTCACTCAGAAGAGGAGACTGTCAGTCCCTAGTGTTACTTTTGGTAGGAGTTGCATGGAGCTTTGGAACAGTAACATCACTCCAGCTGTGGAAGCAGACATATTTTGGAACAAGCACCTGTAACGGACCCGACGAAGAGTGCCTGGGAAGCACTCGAAACAATTTTATTTTTAAAGACATTTTTGCAATTCAGATTCTGATACATTGCTTTGGAGACTGTTTCTGATACAGTAATAGTATATCTCTACATATTTTGGATAAGTACCAGATTTAGTGTTGGGGCAAGTGAGGAGTGGTGGCAAGAAGGCTTTCTCTTAGTTGGGAAGCAAATTCTCCCATGCGCCTGAGCGCCGCAATGATAAACCTCTCCTGGAAAATTTTGGAAAAGGGAACCTTTAAATGCCATTTCTCAGGTTCTGTGGGGTGGGTGTAACTTCCCTCTCCCCTTCCCAACAGGCCCTCCGTCCCTCCTCTTCCCGGCAGGCCCTCCGTCCCTCCCCTTCCCGGCAGGCCCTGCTTTGGAAGCTATGGTATCGAAAAATGTGTATCAGATGAAAAGAAACTCCAACACGACATACTATAAAATGTCAATCTGTGTTAAGTTTCTATTCTCCATTGAGCATATCAAGATTCGTCTTTTAGGGTAAACATTTTATACATAACACCGTGAGGATAAGGGGTCATACATTTTCAGTGTACTAATGGCTTGGTGGGAGTAGTCGTCAAATATACTTCAAAAGGCAATTACTCTATTCTTTCTAACTTTCACATTTAGTTCATTTCGTTGTACGGATAATAAAGTTACGAAAAAGAATAGATTTACAAATAAAACACTTTCATAAATGATGTGTAAGAAACTGTTGGCGACGGTCTTTCAGATTTTTGCACTGCTGGGGGAATAAACTTTTCCGTGCTGATTGTTGGCAATAAATTGCTAGAAATCTCTCCTACGTAGACAACTGAGGTCTCATCTTACTTCTTTTTTGTTTGTGGGGTCTTGAATTATCATAGCAGACTTTCGAATACCGCTTCTGAGGTTCTCAGAGGACAGAGGTTGCTAGAATTTTCCCGACGGGGAGGGAGCGCCGGGGGGTCGGTTGAGAAAGGTCGAAACGATAATGTGCATGCTTTATCTGCCGAGGTTGGAGCTGGTTGGTTGAAATGTTGAGGGGTTTCACGAAAAATATGACTTGCATGCATAGATGCATAGCCCGCGAATCCCTTCAGAAATTTTAGGGACGAATAGAAAAAAAAATGTAACTGCTTGAGAGTTAAACCAGGGCCTTCGCTAGATGGGGGTGTGACACCCCACATCATCCACGCAGTCGGCAAAATCCTGCACTAGTCGGCAAAATGAAGGAAAGAGGGAAGTGCAAACGAAGGAAAGTTAGAGAGAAGAAGAAAGAGAAAAAAGAGAAAAAAGGGGAAAGAGAAGAGGGAGAGAGAAAGACCGAGAGAACAGAGAGAAGAACAGTGGAGGGAGGGACAAAGCAGGGCAAGAGAAAGGGTTGGTGCAGACGGAAGACAAGAGATTGGAATGCATTTGTTTAACGTTTATTACAATATTTTCAAAGCCCGTAAGCAATATTTTTTGAAACTTAAAACATTCTGTTGACCAAAAAGCTACATAGGGCTTTTCAGTATCATTGTGTACTAAAGGAGTTCATCGTTCATGTGGTTTTCTGGCATTGAGTCGGTAAATTTTGCACCAGTCGACAAAATGAAGAAAACATGAGGAAAAGAGAGAGGAAAAGCAGTGAAAGAAAGAGGACAATTCCTGTATTCAGAACCCAAAATTTTCGACGCGCTACGCTCGCTGTAATCAGTAATGTCACTCCAGTTTCTTCAGTAGTTCCATTCCACATAGCTAGATAGCATAGGTCCTGTCAACCTTACCAAGTAACATGTAGGCAGGTTACACAGGTTATGTAGAGGTCGTAAATTTCATCCCATATCGCAAAGCCTAGTTGCTGTTCTCTAGTGTGTGTCATGCGGTACGGTCAGTTGGTGAGCGACTCACGGAGCAACGTTTGGCTATTTCATCGGGTAGTCCAGCTCGGGTGATTTCGGCACAATATGCATACTGTCCCCGATACAGTCTACAACCTTACAGTTTTTATGTTTTTCTTTTTGTTCCTAATGATAACAAGTTTTTTGTGTCAGCTACCAAAAATTTTCTCGCCCTTTGCAATTTCACGATTCAGACTCAAAAGAACACTATCAGTGCGCAACTCGGCTCTTGACATATTAAGTGATATAATGCAAAATATACTCTGCAATGGCATGGGATAGTTAGGCTCCTTCATATCCCCTTCTCACATCCTCGACATGCTGTCGGAACTTGGGGTCGAGGGCATGGCCCGGCGCCCTGTAAGGAAAATTCTGTCGCCACCAATTGTCGGTATACTTATTTTAGCTTTCAAAAGGGTCATTTCTACGATAAAACCCAAAATTTTCCCACCCTTCCTCAGTTTCGTTACTAATAGCTAAATATAGAACAAACCCTTTCCATCTTTTCAAGTAACTTAATAAGTAGAATATATCGTCTTTATGTAAATGCCGGGAATCTCATCTCATTTCGCTAAACTAAGTTAATGTTCTCTTGAGTCTGTCTTTCGGTACGACTAGTGACTCGAGGAGGGAAGTACAATGTAAGCTGTGCCCGATATGGCCCAACTGTATGGACAATTTACCTATATAACCTTTAAATAAGTACAGATTCTTTTTACTGTAAGCTTACCCCAAAATTTCGGGCTTTGCAACTTCACAGTTTAGATTTCGGGAAAAACCTTAAATCGGGCTGAACTATTTTCCTCTAGTATATACAAAATTTTATGCAATATATGCCCCGCAGTGGCGTGATATGGTACATAGGTTAAAATTTCCCCTCACCAACCTCTCGACGGCATCGGGGCTGTCGAGGCTTCGGGTCCCCCCCCCCCCGTTAGGCAAATCCTGGCGCCACCCCTGCTGGACCACTACCGGTTGGACTAACGGTTCTCAGTTCGAACTGCATCACTTATCAACACTTTCAGTCGGCATTTGTTTCTTCTCAGTCGGCAAATACGGCACCACACCGCCCATGATAAATGCTCTGGAGACGCCCCTGAGTAAAACTACTGGTGGGGCGAATAGCGCCTGTGTGGGAAAACAGGCATGAAATGTGCTACCATTACAGAAAGCTGTGTGAGATGTGTGTATGTCTATGTCTCTTGGTAGCTCGTACTATTAACATAAACTAAAGCAAGCTATAGAGAATTCATTTATAGCCCGTGAAGCGCCCTTAAAATGAGCAGAACAGGTCGGACCATCCAGGCGGCTATCCATAGTTGGGGATTACAATCATTATCGTCCCTACAATAACTCATTGACTGAATAAAAAGCTTTCATAGACGAAGGCCTGCCTTTGGTTTCTATGTATGGTGCCAGGTTTGCTCTAAAAGTGCTTTACACCACTTCGTTTTTACTTCGACTAGAAGACTTCTAGTAGAAGTAATGCGAACGCCACAGCCGTTTTTGGCGAGGCGTTTAGAGATTTGTCTTTGAATTGCGTTTTCGTACCCGTTTTGTAAGCTATGGATCTGAAATTTAGAGAGGATATGTAACGTGTTACGTAAATTTTACCACTAAAATTTTGTGTTGATCGATGGTTATATGACGTCTCTAGAGGTTGTTTTCAATGTTTGGCCATAAAACCTATCTTCCTCTAGGGATTTCGATATTTGTGCCCGAAAGTTTGCACACTTGTTCATGGGTCGCCCATTTTCATATCTTGTTCAGGAATAATCGATTTCACGAGAAACGATATTTTTAGGGGGCAATTTTGGATTGAAAATTGACCGTTCCGCGTTGGCAGGATTTACTCCTGATTGGAACAAAAAATAAAAAATTAACTGGTGCCAGTTGCTTTAAAATCTTGTCAGTAATCTTCTCTGCAAATTTCATTTCATTTCATGGAAGTATATCGAAGAAAATCCGAAATGAATTTGTCTTCTTTTTGTCCAAAACAATCGATTCTGCTAAGTAAAAACACTTGTTTGGCGTTTTGAAGCCAAGACCGCTAAGACAACGCCAAGTGAAATCATTTGGCATTCAGTTTCGCTGTATATTTTGCGCACGAATTGGCCAAATGAACATCTTCTCTGCCAATGTACCCATGATAAAAACACAGGACTCGCTGGAGTAATCCATCTGTTTACATACAAAGCAAAGCTACACAAAGCTATGCATTGTTTGTAATTTCCCTAGTGTTTGGACAAGGCAGGGAGTTGTTACGTAACTACTCCCTGCACAGGGTAATTCGAACCAGGGAGCTGCTACAGAGTAGCAGCTCCCTGTTCGAACACAGAAAATAGTACCCCACGAAGCGAACTCTGTTTGCTCATATCCTCTTTGGGGCTTCCCAAACATGATTATGACTGAACAACGAATATGCGGTGCAGCCTGCTACGTAGGCAATGGCAATAGTCGATAATGAAGGTAGACTACGTAGCGCCTCTGTGTCTGCCTTCCCTTTTGTAGGCTGCCGCCCCTCAGAGCCTGCCGGCGATAGCCATAAATTCCTTTCATTGAGCCTCAAAGTTGATGAACTTAATATTCATGAGCATGAACGGCAATTGGTCCATTCCTGAGGTAGGCGGTGCTCAATGACTCGGATCTTTGCAACGCTACGTTGACCACAATTTCGTTTAAACCAAAATACATTTCCTCCGTTAAAGCTTCCAATTTAGATGAAAGTCTTGATCATGGACAATCTCCAACAAACAATGACAACTGATATCAAAGAGTTCGTTTAGAAGCTGACAAATAATCTTCGGTTGAAAGATATCGAACAGTCTTTTCTCGTGGCTGAGTAGCCTGCGATGCAGACTCTGTACAAGCTTTCCAAAAGCTGACGCTCTCTCAGAAATCATAATACACCCCTTTATACATTGTATACAGAGTCTGTAAACTTTCGTCCACTTTTCATTTCCAAAATCCCCAAAATGCGGGAAAAATTATTATTCATGAGAAGGTCACATGGTGTTCACAACTATACTGACTATTCATGTTAATCAACGCAACGCGACGGCGAATACAGTGACATCTTAGAAAGGTAGGCTACCTGCTAAATCTTGCTAATATAACAGTAAAAGTGAAGGATAACGTTAGGCGTATTACAAGCGAATCTGCTCGCTAATCTAGTTTCTCTCTAGGCAATATAGGCTAGCATTTCCTGGAGGTTAGTGGAGCCAAGTTCAAATAAAGCAAGCAGTAGGCTGTATAGATTGGCTGTAGCGGCATGATTCTCATCTTAGTTCAAGTTAGTTCAGTAAAAGAATACTCATTGAAGGCGTTACCTAACGTTTCCAAGGGGTCTACTAGCAGGGAGTTGGAAGTGTGCCCCAGCTTATTGTCGTGCTCTGTGATACAGGCCCTCGATCGCATCGACAGGACAACCCTCCTTCGTTGCAAGCTAGTTATATACATGTACACGGCTGTACCAGCCACGGCAGGCCAGCAAGCCGTACTGCATGTACAGCCCATAACGTGGGAAAGAGTGACCGGCGGCTAGCTAGCGAAGCAACCGTTCGCTATGTTGACTCCACCCCTAACCAACGCTGATGACGTGTGCATTAATTATCATGAAGTTATTTTTCTGCTGGGAAATGAGATTCGCTAGAAAGTTGGCAGGCTATTGTATTGTAATGAAACTTCGTCCGTATACTGTATATTAGTGGTAAGCAAATATAAAGAATTGTAATTTGCTCATTGCTGATAAAACCCTACAATAGCCTGTTTACAGCAGGCTAGTTGCTGAGTGGTAGGTTGTTAGTAATTATTGTAGTGCGCGTGCGCTCTACAATCTTGGCGTTGCACGACAAGCTATGCGTACCTGCATGACTGAACGTTGAGACTGGAAGTTCCACACGGTTTCGGTCCGTTTTTACTATCGGTACTATCAATGTGCAGGCAGGTAATGTTAAGTTTGTTCATGATTTTTTACCGCTTTCTTGCACACATTCTAAATTAGTCCCGACAAAGCTTGGACTCGTTCATAAACAGAAACAGCTTGTAAGGTAGAGTGAAATGTTACTAATTGATGAAATGCCGAGTCTTTATTTCAGAAAAAAATCAGTTGAATTTGCGCTTGCTTTCTCATTAACACAACTTGCCTACATAACTTGAAATTCGCAAACGAAGTAATCAGCGGATGAGTTTATCGTAAAATTTAATGTGATGGGAGCTGGATATGTACAGGCGGCGTCACCTTCAATGTGCACAGTATATGGTATACTGTGCACAGTATATGGTATACTGTATGCGTCACCTTCAATGTGCACAGTATAGGGCTCAACCGAAATTCCTCTCAATAGTAGTGTTACAGGTACCTATAAGACGAAAACCCCAAAATTCAAGATATTTACTTCAAATCGGAATCAAATCAGAAATCGTTAGGCCTACAATGTGTTTTACCTTTTCACAAAACTAGCAAGATTATACAAAAACACAAAATAACACTACCTAGCTTGAAAATAAGATGATTTTCTGCAACGTCAGAGCCACTCGGAAGTTCGTTAGAAAAACATAATTGCGCAATAAAATCACCTCGTTAGCCTTGTGCCAGTCGTTTCTTATGTCTTGAATGTACTATGTATGCAAAGATTTTTGCAAACGTTTCTGAAGGTAGTGAAAAATATTTGATTAAATAAACGCCGTATCAAACACACATTAAATCTGGCCTACTCCAAACTGCAAGGACTTGTCTAACATGCACTACAATTCTGCGTATTTGCAAACAAATGCAGTTCTAGTTAGTTGAGGAGTCGCTGTATACTGTGTGTATGCACACACGGTGCCAGGGAATACCAGGATTGTGTCGAGTTGCATTGACCACTGTGACTCTACGTACTGTTGCTTCATCCAATCACCTTAGAGCTATGTAAATGAAGTTTGCGTTGGATTTCTACGCAGATGAAAGGAATTTGTTTCCAAAGCCTGCGGACGTTTGTTTTTTTCGCAGCGATGAGCTGAACGAAAAAACTTCGTCCGCTCCGCGGGGTATAATGAAGGGAGCTATTTCGTTGCCCCGGTTGCTATATCCGATTCAATTTCCTTTCGAATATTGGCTGTATCGATTTAAAATATAGGATTTTTACGACATTTGCGTGTAATTTTTCTTTCAGTGTGTAATTTATACAATCGAATCAGGAATTACAAAAGATACACATATTTTTAATAAACCCAGGGTTTGGACTGTCTGAAAAATCACTACGTACCCAAAGATGAACCCTTCAGACAGTCATCACCCCAAAGTATATTTTTAGTGTAGGGGTATGAAAATTTGCAGTTGGTGACTGCTCTTTGACAGACATCAAAGTTTGAAAATTTGAAAGATGCAGAGTAGCTCACACTCCACACAAGGCAGAGAGAGTGCTTTTATTACATTTTATAGCCTTGTATGCTCACAAGGACATGGCCCTGAGCAATAAAACAGGTTTATTCCTGCACAAGGAGTAGCTTCATACAGTTATGGGAGGAGCTAGAAGTTGCATAGTTGGGAGAATTGGAACTGTCTGGGATGATGAAAATTCCCCTTTAAGAAATCGTCTTGAATGAGATGCTATTGAAGGGCAGGAAATGTCTGTTGACAAGTAGTGTTTTCACATGTAGGTATATTGGGTGGATTGTCCAAGCAAAAGTTTCCGCGTTGAGAATATATTGTCCCGTTTTCGAATGTCACGAAGTTAGAATTGTCCAGATGTTGTCAATCACCTTCCAATATGTTTATTTACCAAAAATGCACTTAAACTGAGACGCAGATCTAGAGGGGGCTTTCTGGGATGTAGCGGGCCCCTTTTTCGACACCACCTTTTCAGACGGTCCTAAAGCTGTTTGACAATATGTGGTGTTTATTTTTATTGCCAGATGTCAGAAATACTACTTTTTTCAAGTGCATAAATTTCAAGTTTTTTCCATAGACCACCCCATTCCCTCTTTCGAGGCTTCGTACAATTGGTGCTCGTAGCTGTACAATTTGCCCTTGTGGAGTTAGTCCCCTCTGTCCCTTCCGCGCCTGAAATCCTGAATCCGCAAAAGTCGAAGTTTCCACCATTGGTGGTCTAGTTGTTTGTACACGTTAATTTTCAGATACCGTATTACCGGGAGCTGCGTGACTGAAAGCAATGGAAAGACGTCACAGGAGGGCACTTTACCGATGTATGAACGATCTCACAAAAAATTAGATCCATCTGATGTTTTTCTCACTTGATGTCAAGTGTGTCCTCACACCTCCCTGGTTTTACTTTAAAGTATATCCTAGTGGCAATGAATCACTAGCCCATTGAGCTTCTGGTTGTGTTGCAACTCTGAAGCAACTGCAAAAGTATTTCAAGTTGCCAAGAGTTCGACCACTGTATAAAGACTGTCTTAAGAAAGAGGGAATAAGCGCAAACCTTAAAGCTATAATCCAGTTGGATTTTGTGTAGACTTTTAAGAGCACTATAGTCCGCAGTTTACCTTTTCCTGCAGTTTCTACGTATTATCCTTCACGCTTTATACTGATGGTAGTCAAAATTTGGGTTAGTTTATCTCAATAATTGATAACCGTTGACACTTCAAAATAAAACTTGCTAAGCACGCATAGGATAAGACAGCAATTATTACACCAGTTGTTCTTTTCCGTTTTCATTTTTGTTATTAGATCTGCAGAATATGCATGTAGCTTTTTAAAGCTCGGTAACTATTTCCTTGATCCCAAAAGGGAATTTCAAGTTGCAGCTGCTTAAATTAATCTTACAATAGAGTCGCAAACTGAGTAAGGAACGTTTAGAGGAAATGCTACGCTGTGACAGTATTTAGGAGGCAGTCTTACTTATTACACGTTTCATTTAAGTGGTGATCAGCAATGATAAACCAAGCCCTCAGCCAAGGGAAAGGTGACCCAGGGGGCCAAGTTTTACCCCCAGATGAAAAATTACCATTACCTTTCTGCATTTTAATACAGCTCGCCCCTCTGAAAGAATTTTCGCCCCCCCCCCCAAGCCGTTTCTCCCTCCTTCACTACCTTGTTTGGCTACGGGCCTGGATAAACACACTTGACTGGTGCTCAGAATTCCTGAGCATCGTGAGAGACTGGGATGCTTTTGAGGACAACTCGGGACCCCACTTGACACAATTGAAATGGCGGACCCCAGGTAATCTAATTTCTTGTTTTAACTTTCAGTTTGCAAAATTGATATACAATTCTCAGCTGTAAGTTGTACATCTAAAAAAAGCAGGTCAAATTTTGTGAAATTTAACTCAAAACAGCGCTTTTTCGTTCTTTGATAATCAGTTTTAAGCCATCTGCGTGATCGTCGGCCATAATCTCAGCAGGGAGCTGGAAGACTGTCTTCCAGCTCCCTGATCTCAGTAACGCTTACGTAAACGTAAAGGTTAAGTGGGGAGATGATGGTTCTAAGTGCTTACCAATCGTTTTCATGATTTCCCAAAAATGGAAGCCAGGAGTATGTGGCGAACCAATTTAAACAAAACACCTCTGTAGTGCACTTTCAAGACAGAGCCACAGTAACCCGCACTAAGTTTCAATTGCTGGAGGCCGTATATATTGACGCACAACTGTGTAAGCTAATGACTGGGGACACAACTACCTTGCAAATCATCATTGACCAACCAAAATGGAGCTATTGTTTGAATGAATGTCAATAAAAGTACAGTCATCGACTGTATTTACAACTAAAGGGCAATAACTGAATATGTTTGGGTGCCATATCCTCTTTAAAGAGAATGCGCCTTGGGTAATATTAAGGCACATGTTTGAGGCACGTGGTCGGTGGAGCTGTAGATCTCTCGTGGTATGATACTGACTCCTCGCCACGTAAGCTAAAGTTTTCCAGTTTTCTAAGACCATAGGCTGACTCATATTCCAATAGGCCTCAATTCAGATCTGAAGTCCCCCAGTTTGAACTGGCGTACCCCTGTGCTAATTTATGTATGATTATTCCTGTGTTGTCTTGTCACAATGATATTTGTTTCCGAACTGTTACTGTTAAAGTCTTGGATGATTGCTCCTTCGTTACTTTCAATGTGAAATATTTTTATTCTGAAACTCGTGAACACTGCATTTGATTAAAGGGCCATGGCGTCCGGCACAATATATTTAGGCATAGCCTATATAGTTTTAAATCCAGTTGGTGACTGTGCTTTCATTGACATTTCAAACAATTTTAACTCCACTCTGGTTATTCAGTGATGACTTACAGTCAGTTGTGTTCCCAGTTAGGCTCACAGTCGCACACAGCCTCCAACCATTGAAACGAAACTTAGCGCAGGCTACTGTGGCTCTGTCTTGGAAGTGGTTTACTAGAAGACAGTTGTTTGTGTTTTAAGTTGGAGGAGGGGATAGAAGTAAGCTAAGTTGGGAGAAGTGTTTCTGTGTGGGGTGAAATTAGAGAACCCCTAATATATGTGCAGATTAAAAAACCAAGCCTAGGGTGAAGTTACTGCTTATGCTTTAAGACGAAGAGGAGGCTCCGGAAGAGTGCAAAACACAAATCTCGACGGTGTGATGTCCAAAAGCTTTGTGTCTTGAATCAGAACCACTAAAAGTCGGGAGCAGAACGCTGCTGGGGCCCAGTTGAGGGGTCATTTCATAATTTAGACTGTTATGGAAAATATTCTTTACATGATTCCGTTCCTGACTTGGTATTTCTGTTTATTTAAATGGTCTATTTTGTGCAAATAATCAAAGGTATGGCTAGGATTGTTGAAGACATTTACCCCTATCCTCTTCCTTTTCACCCTCATTTTTACAGATGCATACTTTTTAAAGAACCTTTGAAATGTTTAAGGCAAGTTTAGCCGTAAGAGTACCAGACCACTTTTGCCTGCAGTGTAAGCGTACATTTGTCTCTGTGAGCGCTAAGTATCAATGACCCATCAAACGTGGAATTTTATTGCTTTGCAAACATTTTTGAAACGTACACTCTTAAAATGTCCTAGTCAAATTTGAATAGAATCTAATCAATAGGGGCACAAACCGGAATATTGTCAAATCTTTGACTAGATTCGACTCATAAATGAAACGAATAGTTTCATTTTAGAACCATTTTTAGTCAATTTTGAAACAAATCTTCTCAAATATTTGACAAGATTCCGGTTCGTGCCCCAATTGACTAGATGATTTTTAGAGTGTAGATCTCTGAAGAGTTTCAATACCCTATCTATCACTTCCTGCAGAAAGAGGTCGTTAGTATCATTTAATTTTCAGCATATTGCAATAATTGCTGCCCGTATGCATTCAATGCGACTTAATTTAGAATCTCTGCAACGTCACTCCAGTGTTGACCGAAGTTAACATCTGATACATCGAAGCCTCTTATCAGCTGACCTTCTCCACAAGGAAAGTAAGTACGAAAATGTCACCCTGTGCTTCTTTAACGCCTGGATTTTGCCCCTACTTTTTACATGGATGTGTCGAAAGAGCCAACAAAAACATGACAAACAAAGAGAAAAAGAATGAAAGTGGACTTGTAAAGCTGATATACTCTTAGGGAGCTTTGGGTAGGCTTAACATTATAAAGTTCTTAACACTGAATAGTGGCGTTGGAACCTCTCACTCATTCCTTTCTACGTACTCTGCAGTGCATGGGTTACAATGGGAACATGGGGACATTTTTCCTATACATTTTCCTAAACTGTCTCTTGGCTGCTCTAGACCTGGTACTATCTAAAACATACGACGTTACATTATAACTATTTAATTTAGGAAAGTTAGATGGGTAAAAATTGTCAAATGATAATACCATTTTCCGTCTAAGTCATTTTACATTTTTACGAAAATTCCAAAAGGGAGGCCAGACGCCCCTCACCTTCAACCTCTCCCCCAAATTACTGTTATGATCATTTCTCCCAAGATTATACCTTGTCACATGGTTGCACCCATCGCCTAAGCTGACTCTGCAAGACGCCTAGCTAAGGGGCAGGGGATAAGGAGGATATATCCCCCTTGGGCTTTCAAGCATATTTTCTAAATTTTACTGATATTGCTGTTTTTAAAGGTCGTGTGACATGAAAATAACATAGTTGGATATTTTATGTAAAAAACACTAAAAATCCAGAAAATAGCTGCAGTTTCCATTAAATCCATCAATATTGACCATTTTACAGGGAAATTTCTATTTCACACTTGTGCCATGAATAAACATGAGCTAAATTTGCAAATATGTGACATCGAAAGAGGGACATACCGTACCATATATGGCACATGTTAGCCTTTGTTTTTGCAACCTTAATTTCAAGGACACTGATAGCATCGTTATTCCCTGAGGGGTTTATTATGAAAGTTAAAATTTTTTCCTTGAAAAATCTTGATTTCACTCACCAAATTGTAATTTATATGATCAGTAATTAAGAGATAATTTATATAGGGTTAACAAAAGAAATCATAACACTGTGCAACACTCCACATCATTATTGTTGCATAGGCAATTAATTTCTTCAGAAACCATCAAACTTTGAAGACGTATATTTTAAGAACGGTAAAGGAAATTGCAATAATTCCAACGGATCTTTGATTGGAGGACTGAATTCTTCAACTGACAAGTGAAACAGCTCTTTTTGGTGGCATGTCACACGACCTTTAAAGACTACAGAGTGTTATGTGCGTTGTCATACATGATAACGTAAAACCTCACAACAATGCCTTATGAAATGCTATTTTGTCAGCTTACCTCACATAGCAGTCCTGAAGGGCGGTCCAAGTATGTTATTTTCTGTAGGACAACTTAAGTGAATAAGTAATCCAAAGCCCCAGTAACTCAAATTATCATCCATTCTCCCCTCCCTACAGTGTACATCATCTTCCAATAGCCACCCGGCCGTCAGTCGTCCAAGCTTGGGAAAATATGACTTTGTGTGACTTTTGTGGTTCGTTTAGAATGCATTCAGAGTTATCTGAGGATGGTACAACCCATTTTCTTATACCAGCAATTTCGTAAATGTCCCAGAGCTTCCGGGTCTTCTCTCCGTGGAACCCCACCGAAGCGTTCCCCTAGACCCTACCAGTGGTAGAGACACTAAGTTGAAAGGGAAAGTTATTTCTAATAAAAATAACAAATGGTTAGCCTAGCTTAATGCATTTTTCATATGCATTTGATGTAATTGGGCAAGTTGGGGACAAGTCCCCATCCCCCGGAAGGGCTGCCACTCCCGTTAATGTTCACTACACTACTGAGAAAAGTCAGAGAATGTTCCCTGTCAATACCACTGACATTGATACATGCTTAGTAGTCTGTTTCCTTCCCTGCCCGTTTGCAAATAATTTTTCCTTTTGACAACCGAGGAACACCCTCGAATTAGACCCCCCCCCCGTCCTCACGGCAATCCGATGAAATTAAAAAAGTCAGTATGAAGAAAGAGACACAACCCTCTAAAAGGCCGTCCTTTTTTATGATAATCTGATGTTACAATATCTCTTTTGACGATGACAACGTTGCATTTGTTTTGCCACTTTCACTGTCCCGTTTGATGAAGTTAGAAAGCAGTGTGAAATGACCCTGGTTATAGAGCCAACTTTAGTACGGGGGGGGGGGGGGGACACATATATGACCTCAGAGATAAAGGCGGTGTGGCATGCCCTTCTTTGAAAATGCTCTGTAGTTTCTTGAAAACAAAGACGGTAACGCAATGCCTTTTGGCAATAGGTATTTTTTTTTTTATTTTCCAAATGACACTTTAAATTTTTCAGAAAAGTGGTGGAACGTACCCCAATGTCCCGTTCTGAGAGTTCCTAGACCCTTACTCATCATAATCATTCTGCTCCAATCGATCGACGTAGAAACTGCTGAAAACAGGGGCGGGATTTGATGTCTGAAAGTGTGGGGCAAAGCCGGGTGGACTGTCAAACGGTGCCGAAGGCACCGCGGGAGCGCAAAGCGCTCTTCCTAATGGAGTGGGATCCAGAGGCCCGCCTGAGGGCCCCTGGCGGGGTCCAGGGGCAGAGCCTCGGTGGGAGTCCAGGGGACGATGCCCCTAGAAGCTCTGGGGTATTTATGAAATTGTAGGCATTAAAATGATACATTTTAGCTTCAACTTCAAGCGACATAAGATGGGCAGTTTAATTTACATACCACAAAAATCGCAATTTGACATTTTTTATAACTGTACTCCACATGACTAGCAGTCGGCCGGGATCGATAATGCTGAGGGCTTGAGGAAGTAGGGAGGAATGGGTTATTTTGAGGGTTTCCGGGGCTGTGGAACAATAATTTTAAGAATGAGAGATCTAGTATTCGGAATGGGTGCGCGCAAAGCGCGCTGAAAAAAAAGCCCGCATTTTTCATACTTTTTAGTGATATGAGTAATAGAAATGCTAAGAAAGAAAAGTATTCTAAAGGAAAGGGCTCTTGCTATCTCCCCTTTGCTAAGCGCCTGTCCCTTATTACGGTACCAACCAGAAAGCCAAAAGGCTTAGTGATTCCTGGCGGTATGGATATATTGTAACACACATGAATCACCCATATGACAAGCATGGGATCCCTCACAGTTATCCTACTTGAGATATCATGTTAATAAAGACAAAAGCTTTTGAAATCTTGTGACCCAAAATGACCTACATGCTAAATAAAAACAATCCACAAGCCAAGTATGAGATCCCTCATAGTTACCCTCCTTAAAATATCATGTTTACTAGGTTTTGACCTTTTGTGACCTCAAATGACCTTCGACCTGCACGAAAAATAATAGGGATCATCCACTCATTACGAAAAATCCACATGTCAAGTGTAAGATCCATCACAGATAACCTTCTTGAGATATCGTGTTTACGAGGTTAATTCTGACCTTTTGACCTCTGGTGACCCCAAATGACCTTTAACATCCACCAAAAACAATAGGGAACACCTACTCAGTATGGGCAATCCACATGCTAAGTATGAGATCCCTAACAGTTACCCTTCTTGAGATATAGTGTTTACAAGGTTTTGACCTTTTGACCTCTAGTGACCCCACATGACCTTTGACCTAAACCAAAAACAATAGGGATCACTTACTCAATATGGGCAATCCATATGCTACGTATGAGATCCCTCAGAGTTACCCTTCTGGAGATATCGTGTTTACAAGGATTTAACCTTTTGATCTCTGGTGACCCCAAATGACCTTTGACCTCCACCAAAACAATAGAGATTATCTACTCAATGAGGGCAATCCACATGGTAAGTATGTGCCAAGTATGCCAAGTATGCCAAGTATGAGGTCCCTCAAAGTTACCCTTCTTGAGATATCGTGTTTACAAGGTTTTGACCTTTTGACCTCTTGCGACCCCAAATGGCATTTGACCTCCATCAAAAATAATAGGGATCATCTACTCAATGTGGGCAATCTACATGCTAAGTATGACATCCCTCAGATTTACCCTTCTTGAGATATCGTGTTTACAAGCAAAAGTGTCATATAAACACACACACACATACACACCCACACACATCACCATCGCATGAATTCCTTCGCGGGCCTTCGGCAAGGAATCAAAAAAGACACTTTTCGTGCCTTACAACTTGCATCTAAAAGATCTTTAAAGAGTCGGTAAAATTACACAGATCGACGGTGATAAGAATTTTTCTTTGAAAATTTCTGGGGGAGGGAGAACTTCCACTTCGCTGCGTAGGGTCATGGGGGCATTAGTAGTTTCAATGATAATAGAAGTTTGTACGAAGCTATGAAAGGAAAAATGTTCTACAGGAACTTACCCCCGAAACCCGAAGCAATATTTAAAACGGGTGCGCGCGAAGCGCCCAGAAGAAAACAACGTTGAGTCATTTTAGCCTATTGTTTTTTTTTTTACTTTTAAATGCAGTGTTTTCATTGAATAAAAATGTTCCTACATTCCCCAGGTGCCTGTTTGTTACATAGAGCAGGATATAAGAACCTATATCCTGCTCTATGGAGGCTTCCTTTCATGTTTCATTTTGTCGATGGTTTGGGACAAGTGCCCTCAACTTTTTTATTAGTGTGAAAAATTAAGATAGTGTCGATTTTGAAGGTTATAGACTATGTGATACTTAAAGAAGTCAATGAAATTTGTTGTGGGTAGTGGGTGGGTTACATGGACATTGTCAAGGGCATCGGCAGTTTAAGTGCCAGGGAAGTAATTTTTTATTGGAGGCTGAATCTTGGGAATTTGTGGCCGGCGAAGCCTTTAACATCGATCGTCGAAGGCGCAGAGCCGGAGGCTGGGGACTGACGGTCCTCCCAGAGGAATCTTTTTTAAATTTGACAGCTTTTACGGCCAATCTGGACCATTTTTGAGAAAATCCTGCTTCCCCCCAGGTGTAATTTTGAAATGCTAATGAAATAGTTTTCATATGATGATCGCAAATTTAAGATAGTAACCGTCAGTCAATTTGCTGAGGATGGTGGTAGTTGGTGAGGAAAGTGAACAGCGAGAGGTGTAGCGAGGGTTTTGGAAATGGTAATTTACTCAAGCTGTCCGTACAGGAAGTAATAACGAGGCAATTCTACCAAAGTTTTCCTACGCACAGCAGTACAGCAGCACTAATGAGATATCGATTTATATAGGGCTCATGCGAAGCACGCCGATTGTTTTTTTTTTCGAGAATTGTGGTTCCCTATACATGGATAGGGTTTGGTACTTTGTTTGCAGGGACAATGGAGGTGCATTTTATGACGTACATTAGTTCCTTCAGTGACTCTTATCTCAGAGCTTCAAGTCACAATAGGACATGTGGTGGGTAGGAGGAAAGAAATTTTACGGAGCCAGACAATATTTTCTGTACCTTTCTGTACTTTTCTGTGTTTTCTGTATTAGTCAGTTTTCTCTGGAGGTGAGCGCGAAGCGCGCCGAGAAAAAAAATCCTAGAAATTTTATGGTTTTTGATATTAATATATTCCTGCATTAAACATTGCAAAGCAAATTATAATATGCTATTGAAAATTCTCTTATAATTTCTCTGGTCTCGCTTACTTTCGCTCATTTTTTTTTTTTTTTTAGTTTTTAAGCTCTGGAAAAAAGTGCCCCCGCTTGCCCCCCTCGTAATCCCGCCTATGGCTGAAAATGCATAAAAGTGAAGACCTTAATCATATAATTCAGTAGTAAAGCTTCATTTTTATGGACAAAACCTTTAAAATATGCGTCATTTTCCGGCTACGCACATCCCCTATCAAGGACCCTGTGAAATTCTGCTGTGGCTCTTAACATGGATGGCTCGATCCTTAGTCCTGAATTTTCCAAGAAACTATCTTTTTTGAGGTTGTAACTCGTTAATCCAATGAGTTTTAGAGAATCCAAACTTCATCATGGTTTTTTTCTTCTAAACTCTTGCCCTTGAATTATATTGGTACACGAGCAATTCAAACGTTATTTTAATACTGTTCAGCATATTTAAACAAAGGCTTCGCAAGGGGTGACATTTTTTGTCTTCAGGACTATGACTTCTCATAACCTCAAATGAATTCAGGTTTAAATCTATGAAAACTTGTAACAAGCTCTAACTCGAATATAAACAGCAGACCATATTTCAGCCACATGGAAGGAAAGACGAAAAGATTGCTGTGCTTTAAACTCCGTGTTTAATTGACAGATTCTCGACAGAATCACACTAATAATATTGCAGCTAAACTGAAAGTTTTCAGCTGAACGAAAAACCATGTTTTGTGAAACATTGGATCAACTAGGCTGTATATTTGAAATTGCTTTTCGAACTGTAAATACTATGTTGGAATTCCCATACTGATTCTGTTAACTCTTTTCTTGTCTCTCTCAACAAAACGTTCTAACCAGAACGCTGTGATGTCTTGCCGATAGAAAGGTTGTTTTCCAGTCCAGTGCCGGGTGGTGCCGAGCGTTGCCCGAATAGCAGACATTGACATGCACTATTTATTGTACATGAGATATGTTATTCATACAAGATTTTTACAGTTTGGTTTCTTGAAACCTCAAATGGTCTTGACCTGCACCTTATTCGATAGGGTTCTTTAACTAAACGCATCCAGTCCGCTGACACCAGAGCACTGTTTGCTATTGTGGATGAAATGACAGGTGACAAGAAAGCAACTGGTTCCATCCTACCAAGACACGACGATCCCAAGCAATTAGCGCAAGATTTCTCTGACTTTTTTAGTAGAAAGATAAGAATGTTGCGTGATAGATTCTGTGGTGTCCCGGCACCACTGCTTGCCATCGAATCCACCCTCTCATAGCTTTTCACATTTGAGTCAATCACCCGTAGCGAAGCGATTAAACGTATTTTAACCATGAATTCAAAATCTTCATCTCTTGATCCAATGCCAACTCATCTTGTCAAATTATGCCTACCTGAATTAGTAGATGATTTCTTCAACATCGTTAACACATCATTTGCAACAGGGACTGTACCTCAACGCCACAAGAGAGCTATTGTTCGACCTTTATTAAAGAAGACCGGACTTGATTCCAACGTTTTGGCAAATTATCGACCTGTTTCTAACCTTTTATTCGAACACAAATTTTTAGAGAACATATGTTTTAGTCAATTAGATAGGTATTTTACAAATTTTAGTCTTTATTCGAAATTTCAGTCTGCATACAAAAGTAATCACAGTACTAAAACTGCTTTGTTACGTGTGAGAAACGACATCCTAGTCTCTATGGACAATCACAAAGAATGTATTCTTATATTTCTTGACCTTACCGCCGCTTTCGACACAATTGACCACGACATTTTGCTCCAGCGTCTAGAACATCGATTTGGTATAAATGGTAATGCGCTAAAGTGGTTCGAGTCATGTCTTCGTGGTCGTACCCAAAGCGTTAGTACTGGAAATCACAATTCTGATGACGAGCCTTTACTGTGTGGGGTTCCCCAGGGTAGCGTTCTTGGTCCCATTCTTTTTACCTTGTATACATCTCCACTCGAAGATATTATTTTAGCCAATGATTTAGATTTTATGTTTTTCGCTGATGATACGCAGCTTTACTTTTCATGTAAAAATCTCTCTGATTGGTTATTCATACCTGAAAGATGTATTGATTGTATTCGTACTTGGATGGCTGAAAATCGATTAGTACTAAATGATAGTAAGACTGAAGTAGTTCATTTCTACAGTAAATTTAGAAAAGATCAAACAAACTTTTTTTTTTCAAATTTTAGAGTCGGTATAAGTCATGTGAAACCCGTCCCTGTTGTTAGAAACTTAGGGGTTTACTTCGATGAGCTTAGCTCCATGTCAAACCATGTTTCAAAAATTTGTCAGTCTGCATCTTATTCTTTGTATCCTATCAGCAAAATTCATAATCTTTTAGACCGTACCAACACTGAAAAATTGATTCATGCATTTGTTACTTCACATCTTGATTACTGTAATAGCTTATTATATGGTATAGAGAGCCATCAACTTTCACGCCTTCAATTGATCCAAAACTCAGCTGCTCGCGTGGTAACACGCTCAAAGAAACATGAACATATCACTCCTATTTTGATCGATCTCCACTGGTTGCCTGTCTCTGCACGGATAGAATTTAAGTGTTTAACTATTGCTTACAAAATTTTAAGTGGTACCGCCCCTCTTTATCTAAGCTCTCTGGTCGGTCGTCCCTCTTCTCTCGTTACTTCCCATATTGCAAATCGTACCCGGCAGAGAAGCAGACAACTTGTGGAGACTCGTTTGGAACCTGGCAGCTTTATCCAAAAAACATTTGGCGCAAGATCATTTGCCTACTTTGTACCTAATCTCTGGAATTCATTGCCTAATGATATTAGAAATGCGCCAACTTTTACCACTTTTAAATCACTTCTTAAAACTTCCCTCCTTCGCAAACGCTTTCAAATTTAATGACCACTTTATACTTTACTTGATGTAAAGCGCTATAGAAAAATAAATTATTATTATTATTATTATTATTATTATTATTATTATTATTATTATTATTATTATTATTATTATTATTATTATTATTATTATTATTATTATTATTATTATTATTATTATTATTATTATTATTATTATTATTATTATTATTATTATTATTATTATTATTATTATTATTATTATTATTATTATTATTATTATTATTATTATTATTATTATTATTATTATTATTATTATTATTATTATTATTATTATTATTATTATTATTATTATTATTATTATTATTATTATTATTATTATTATTATTATTATTATTATTATTATTATTATTATTATTATTATTATTATTATTATTATTATTATTATTATTATTATTATTATTATTATATTATTATTATTATTATTATTATTATTATTATTATTATTATTATTATTATTATTATTATTATTATTATTATTATTATTATTATTATTATTATTATTATTATTATTATTATTATTATTATTATTATTATTATTATTATTATTATTATTATTATTATTATTATTATTATTATTATTATTATTATTATTATTATTATTATTATTATTATTATTATTATTATTGAAGGACGAGCCTAATATGTCGGCCTAAGCAGTTTACAACGCTGAGGGCTCTAGAAGTTTTTGGAAAAATTGTTCAAGTTATCGACATAGACGTTTCTGTATATCTAGGTATATCATACCTCCTGGAAGTGCATCATGTCTGATCAACCAAAAAGACCTAGAGGTAGGCCTCCTGGTAGCCAAAATAAGAAAAAAGGTGAGCAGGCCAACGCCCAGTCCAGCCTCTCAAGTGGCCTAGCCTCTAGCCTACCTAATATTACCAACTTACCTGTAGAGGAAGAGGGGAGTGATAGCGAAAGTCTAACCGGGTCTATGCTTGCCAACCTGGACTCATCTATAGAGAGAATTTTTAAAGAACTGAAGGCTATCAGGCATGAATTTAAAAGGAAACTTGAACATCATGAAGAGCAAATCAAGGAATTACGGGAAGAAAACGCAACATTAAGTGAAAGGTGTGGGGCACTCGAATTAAAGATAAGGAATCTGGAGGCCTCCCAGGACAAACACGCTAGCTTATTGAACAAGCAAGAACGATTTTCACGCCGAAACAATCTTCGCATCGTTGGAATAAAGACTGAAACAGGTGAAAATTGTATTGAAATAGCAAGGAATGTAATGACCAAAGTTGGGGTACCCGACTGTAGAATTGAACGAGCCCATCGCGATGGTAAACAGTACAGAGGTAAAGATAGACATATCCTTGTAAAACTCTCATATTACCAAGACAAAGTTTCAGCTCTCAGAAACAGACGACATGCTCTGCAAAATGAAACTTACCATATTACTGACGACCTTACCCTTGCTGACCTGAACGAGAAAAGGAAGTGGTCGGATCAGGTTTCGGAACTCTTCCAACGTGGTACCAGGCTTCACTTTTCTGGCGGTTGCTGGCGCACATCCCAAGGTAAACCTTACAACTTCACCAGACCTAACGCTCCAGACCAAGCCTAGATCTGGAAAAATTCACTTATAGTGTATGGTATGCTCCTTCCATCTTTGACTAGCGAGGATGTATAGCCTTTATTTTACTTTCCTCCTTGATTGCCTTGTTATTGACTTGGTTAGCCCAGGCACCGTCGTCCTTGTTCTTCCAGCACCTTTTTGTGTCGGTTTTTTCCTTACGGAGAACAACTTCATGTTGAAACTTAATCATCCGTTTGGATTGATTTTTATTATTTTTGTATCTCCTTTGAGAACTCTACATGTCAAAATATGTGAGTACGATTCTCTTTATAGCAATCAATATGGTACTACTTTAAAGCTCTTATTTTGCCATTACTACTATTTTGGTACAACTCCAGTATGTTGAAATTTATCTCTTAAAATGCCAGAGGCTTGAGACAATCAAAAAAGCGTAGACGTTTGTTTGCCTATTTGCATAGATGTAAAGCTGATATTATTTTAATCCAAGAGTCACATAGTTCTCATATTGATGAAAATATTGGTGTAATGAATGGGGAAGTAACATTCTCTTCTCCCACGGCTCAAATGATAGCAGAGGTGTTTGCATTTTATTTAATCCTAAGCTACATTTTACTGTTTTAAAACATACTAGCCATGTGTATGGGAGATTTGTTATGGTGGACATTCAATTCCAAGATCATATAATTACTATTGTAGGTATTTATGGCCCCAATATCGACAATCCTAGTTTTTTGTTAATCACTCTAGAGAATTAATGTCTTTTCAGGGTGATACCATTATTATGGCAGGGGATTTTAATTTTGTTTTCAACTTGAAACTTGACAAAGTGGGGGGTCAATTAAGAACTAACTTTAAAGCTAAGGATGAGTGCCTTTCTTTGATGACTGTGCACAATCTTATTGATATTTGGCGTGAAAAAAACCCTTTTTCGAAACGTTTCACTTGGAGCTCCAACATCACCCCCGGGATTCATTGTAGGCTAGATTTTTATCTTGTTTCCCGTAGCATAGAACATTCAGCTACGGACATCTCTTTTTCACCTGGCATCCAGTCTGATCATTCCTTTATTTATCTAACTCTCAATGTTGCTTCAACAAAAAGGGGTCCAGGGTACTGGAAATTAAACAATTCGCTTTTACGCGATAGTAGCTACACTGACCTTATCAACAGTGTCATTCAAAGCGAAATTGATCACCGTACCTCTATGGATCCTTGCTCAAGGTGGGAATTCCTAAAGTTTAAGTTACGTGAAGTGTCTATAAAGTATTCTAAAGAGAAAGCTCGGGAAAGGCGTCACAAAGAGAAGGTCTTGCTATTGAAAATCTCTAATCTTGAACAGCAGCTCTTCTCGAATGAATCAGCCGAGACTCGCTCATTGTTAACTGCGGCTCAAAACGATCTCATTTTGTATTTGGATTACAAATTACAGGGTACTATTATAAGATCTCGTGCAAGATGGGTTGAGGATGGGGAGAAAAATTCAAAATACTTCTTAAACCTAGAAAAACGAAATAAGATTAACAATAAAATTTCCAACCTGTTGAAGCCTAACGGTGATATTGTAGATGATGAAGAGACGATTCTTCAGGAAATCCGTAATTTTTATCATTCTCTTTACACCTCTATCAAGACTTCTCCAGACCCCTTTCTGCATGACTTACCCCATACTTCTTTAGAAATGGAGGATGCAACTCAGTGTGAGGGGGAGCTTACTCTTAATGAATGTTTCATGTCCCTTAATTCAATGAAAAACGACAAGTCACCGGGAAGCGATGGCTTCTCTGTTAATTTTTACAAACATTTTTGGCCTTTAATTGGGCAATTTGTGGTTGATTCTCTAAACCATGGTTATCGCAGGGGGTTTCTTTCACCTGAACAATCGCGTAGTATTATCACTCTTATCTCAAAGCCTGGTAAAGACTCTACTCTACTTCAAAACTATCGCCCAATTTCTCTTTTGAATGTAGATTATAAAATCGGTGCAAAGGCAATTGCCAATAGGTTTAAACGTGTTATTCAATCGTTAATAGGTCCTCAACAAACTGGTTTTTTGAAAGGTAAATTTATCGGTGAAAATGTTAGATTTATCCTCGATTTGATTGACTATACTTCAAATCATAATGTACCTGGTTTTTTGTCCTTAGTAGATTTTGAAAAAGCTTTTGACACATTGGAATGGAACTATATTCAGGCTACTCTTTCTTTTTTTAATTTTGGGATTAGTATCAAAACTTGGATTAATACTTTTTACAAGAATGCACACGCTTGTGTGCTGAACAATGGTTACTCCACAGGTTTATTCCCTATTAATAGAGGTGTTCGTCAAGGCTGCCCACTTAGCCCCTATTTATTCATTCTTTGCGTGGAAACGCTTGCTCTTAGGGTAAATCAGTCTGTTATAGTAAAGGGGATTATTATTGGAGGCGATGATCATAGAATTCTTCAATATGCAGACGACACTACTTTTATTCTAGACCACAACAAAAGTAGCCTTTGTGGAATCCTTGATATTCTCGACGACCTAAGAAAAGCTTCCGGTCTTAAAATTAATGACTCTAAGTCCCAACTTTTCCCACTTGGCTCTTTTATTAGCAGAAGACCGCTTTTCTTGAATGATTTCAATTTCGAGGTGGTGTTAGGCCCTGTCAGTATGTTAGGTATTGTTTTCACCCACAATGGGGACGATTTGTACCGTCTTAATTATCAACCCAAATTATCGCGCCCCAAAAATACCCTTCGTATTTGGGCTACTCGGGATTTGACCCCAATTGGTCGCAATATTATTGTTAAAAGTTTTGGACTTTCGCAATTAGTCTACCTTTTCCTTGTCCTCCCAAATCCCCCAAGTTCGTTTATCAAAGAGGTAGAAAACTTAATTTTCAATTTCATTTGGGCAGGGAATCCTGATAAGATAAAACGTACCACCATAATTAATCCAATCAGTGATGGTGGCTTAAAAGTTACCCATATCAGTTCTTTCATTGACAGTCTTAAATGTACCTGGGTTCGTCGATATGTTGATGTTTCGAATGGACCATGGAAATTTTTCTTTGACTATAACTTAAATGTGTTTGGTAAAAAATACTTCTTTAAGTGTAACTGTAGTCCACGTGACGTTAAAAGTATTGACAATAACTTTGTTAGGCAGGTCATAGAGGCTTGGTGTCGTGCCTCCTATATATCCCCTCAGAGGGATTTTGGTATTCAACATATTTGGAATAACTCAAACATACGTATAAATGACAAAATCGTATTCTATCCTAAGCTTTTTGAGAAGAATGTTCAGTACGTTCGTGACTTATTTGACGATAACGGTAGACCATTAAGTTTTGAAACATTTATCATTAAGTATAATATTGACTCATTACCCTTCACTTTGTATTGGGGCTTGTTACATAGTATCCCGCTCAATTGGCGGGAGTCTATTCATCATTTTGATGACAGGAATACTAATGAAGAATTACTGGATAAGATGTTGGGTAATTATAGCAGTTCACAATTTATTTACAACATTTTATTGAAGAAAATTTCAGAGAAACCTACTGCATGCTTTAAATGGCAAGCCACGATGGACAATATTACGATTGAGGATTGGTCTCACTTTTTCTATGCTCCTTGGAAATCAACTTCTGACCCCACTATTCAATATTTTCAGTTTTAGGTTCCTCCATAGAGTCCTTCCCACCAATAGACTCCTCTCGCTAATGGGTAAAACAGCTAGCCCCCTTTGTTCATTTTGTGAAACTGAAGTTGAAACCATTGACCATTTATTTTGGGAGTGTAGATTCACGTCTACCTTTATCTTAGACGTTGAAAATTTGTTTTTGAGAGAGCAATTTTTCTTTTCTAAGCGTAATTATTATTTTTGTTATACTCTACCTTGTCATCCTTACAATTTTTTAACTATGCATATGAAGAAATTTATTTTCGATTGTAAACTAAGGAATGAAAAACCGTTAATAAATGATTTCTTTCATAAATTTAAATTTGCTTTGAAAGTTGAGCAAAGGAAAAGGTATAAAGTAAAAACGAAAGTAAATTACAGTGACCTTGAGCGAGCGTTTGCTTTATGTCCAAACCTTTTTATTTGATTCACCATTTTTGGACAATTTGACTTTGCTGACTCTTTGGAAGTGCCCTTTTTTGTATTGTTCTTATGCTACTATTTATCAAACAGTACCTTTCAATTTACTAATGTATATAACTTCTGCTGATATAACAGAACAGCGGAGAAATCTTTCATCAAAGAAAGAAGGAATGATTCACATATCTAGAGTCTACAGTATATTATATCGAAACTTTTCTATTTCTGTAATTAATCTCTGTAATGTTACTCTGTTGCCTCTTTGGTGTTGTACAGTTTAAGTTTTTTTTTTCTTCATCCTATGGTGTACCATACGTTTCCAACCTAATTGTGAAAATACGAATACTTACCATGTGCGAGATGAAATGAAATAAAGGAGAAAAAAAAAAAAAAATTATTATTATTATTATTATTATTATTATTATTATTATTATTATTATTATTATTATTATTATTATTATTATTATTATTATTATTATTATTATTATTATTATTATTATTATTATTATTATTATTATTATTATTATTATTATTATTATTATTATTATTATTATTATTATTATTATTATTATTATTATTATTATTATTATTATTATTATTATTATTATTATTATTATTATTATTATTATTATTATTATTATCATCATTATTATTATTATTATTATTATTATTATTATTATTATTATTATTATTATTATTATTATCCTTATTATTATTATTATTATTATTATTATTATTATTATTATTATCCGCATGGATTCCACCTTAAGGCGACAGTTCATGCTAATTCAACAACATTAAGGCGACACTTGGAATTAAGGCGACAGTTTATGTGTCGCCTTATTTCTCAGGTACTAGATAGAAAAATAATTTTATTGTCGGAAATAGGCTTAAATTGTTCGTCCTCCTCTAGAATGTATCTCTACAAAATTTGGTTAGGGTAGGGTTAGGGGTAGGGTTAGGGTTAGGGTTAGAAAAATTCAAATTTTTGTACACAAGTCAATGTAACTGTCGCCCTAAGTAGGTATCCACGCTTGTTATTATTATTATTATTATTATTATTATTATTATTATTATTATTATTATTATTATTATTATTATTATTATTATTATTATTATTATTATTATTATTATTATTATTATTATTATTATTATTATTATTATTATTATTATTATTATTATTATTATTATTATTATTATTATTATTATTATTATTATTATTATTATTATTATTATTATTATTATTATTATTATTATTATTATTATTATTATTATTATTATTATTATTATTATTATTATTATTATTATTATTATTATTATTATTATTATTATTATTATTATTATATTATTATTATTATTATTATTATTATTATTATTATTATTATTATTATTATTATTATTATTATTATTATTATTATTATTATTATTATTATTATTATTATTATTATTATTATTATTATTATTATTATTATTATTATTATTAGTATTATTATTATTATTATTATTATTATTATTATTATTATTATTATTATTATTATTATTATTATTATTATTATTATTATTATTATTATTATTATTATTATTATTATTATTATTATTATTATTATTATTATTATTATTATTATTATTATATAGACCAGGTCTATATTGATTTAATTAGCAACATTATTTTGGAAATGTGTGAAGATCCGAATTATGAGAACCCTTCTTCACTTTGGGAAAGTTTAAAATTTAAGATACGTGGTGCTAGCATTAAGTACTCAAAGAGCAAGGCAAGGGAAAGATGTCTTAGGGAAAGCGCCCTTATTGATAAGATCGCTAGGCTAGAGCATGAATTATTTGTTCATGAAACAGAAGAAATTAGGGAGGCTCTACGTGAGGCCCAGAATGAATTATTATTGTATTATGACCAAAAGTTACAAGGAACCATCATCAGATCTAGGGCACGCTGGGTAGAACAAGGGGAAAGGAATACAAGGTATTTTCTTAATT
Source organism: Holothuria leucospilota (assembly GCA_029531755.1). Classification (NCBI taxonomy): domain Eukaryota; kingdom Metazoa; phylum Echinodermata; class Holothuroidea; order Aspidochirotida; family Holothuriidae; genus Holothuria; species Holothuria leucospilota. Next base: position 23,825,361 of record CM055962.1, on the reverse strand, counting down.
TAGAAAAAAGAAATAAATCCAATAATACTATTTATAAAGTTAAAAAGGCTAATGGGATTATAAGCAACGAAATTAAGAGTTTCTATGAAAATTTGTACAAATCTGAGCATTGTTCTCCAAATGTTGTTTTCGTGGATTTACCTCGTGAGGGTTTAAGCAGGGATGATGCAATGACCTGTGAAGGTATTCTCACTCTTGATGAGTGTACCAAGTCCTTGCTATCTTTAAGTAACGATAAGTCCCCTGGCAGTGATGGTCTTTCAGCTAATTTCTATAAAAAGTTCTGGCATTTAATTGGCAATTTGGTCGTGAATTCCCTCAATTACTCGTACTTAAATCACCATCTTTCTGTAGAACAGTCACGAGGTATCATTACTCTCATCCCCAAACCTGATAAAGATACTACTTTGTTAAAAAATTACCGCCCCATCACCCTCCTAAACACTGATTACAAAATTGGCGCAAAGACCATCGCTGCTAGGCTTAAGAATGTTATTCCTAAACTGATTAGTTCAAACCAAACTGGATTTATTCAGGGCAGATTTATTGGTGAAAATATACGGTACGTTTTAGATTTAATAGATCATTCTATCTCCTATAATATTCCAGGGTTCATGTTAATGGTGGACTTTGAGAAAGCTTTTGACAAGCTAGATTGGGGTTTCATACGCAAAACACTTGCTTTCTTTAACTTTGGTGACAGCTTTTTAAATTGGTTTGATACATTGTACAGTGATGGCACGGCGTGTGTGTGTAATCATGGCTACTCTACAGGATTTTTTCCTATTCATAGAGGCGTGCGACAGGGCTGTCCTCTCAGCCCATATCTTTTCATACTCTGTGCTGAAGTTCTATCGCTTTACACTAACAATAGTAAGAATTTAAAAGGTATTGTAATTGGAGGGCAAGAAACTAGACTTATTCAGTACGCCGACGATACTACTTTTATCCTCGATGGAAACAGAAATTCTTTAGAGGAAGCAATCCGTATTTTAAATGTTTTCAAACTCTCCTCAGGGTTGACCGTTAATCTAGATAAATGCAATTTATTCCCACTTGGCCCGTACATTCGTCGTCAACCTGCTTTTATAAAGAATATTGCGATTACTGTATCACTTGGACCGGTGACGATGTTAGGCATTACCTTTACTAATAATGGTGACGATCTTTTTCGGCTGAACTTTTTGCCGAAGTTGTCGCGCCTAAAAAGTTGCTTAGGTTTATGGTCCACTAGGGATCTCACCCCTGTAGGCCGAAACATTATAGTAAAGACTCTTGCCCTGTCACAATTAGTTTATCTCTTCTTAGTACTACCAAATCCCCCTCAAAGTTTCATTAAAGAAGTTGAGAGTCTTATTTCAAATTTCATATGGTCAGGTAACCCAGATAAAATCAAACGTACAAGTTTATTAAATAATATAGATGAGGGTGGATTAAAAGTAAAGGACATTACGACCTTTATGCACAGTTTAAAGTCTACTTGGATTGGAAGATACTGTAGTAACACCAAAGGAGTCTGGAAAGCTTTTTTGATCAGAATTTAGCAGCTTTTGGGAATGATTTAATTATTCATTGCAATTGTAGACAGGTAGATATTTCTAGAGTGCCTAATATTTTTGTAAAGCAAGTTTTGAGTGCATGGGTTGAGGCATCCTATCACTATCCAATGGATAATTTTGGAAACCAGGTTATTTGGAATAACCATCATATTACTATCAATAATAAGACTTTGTTTTATGATTTCATGTACTATAACGGTGTTAAATTTGTATCAGACCTCTTTGATAATATGGGTAATCCCCTCAATTTTGATTCTTTTAAACAGAAATTTAACTTAAATGCCTTTCCATTTACATTGTACTGGGGGCTCATTAATAGTATTCCAAGAGGATGGAGAGAGGCTGGGTGTGGCCCTTCGGAAATTCCGAACGAAACTAGTGTTTGGGTACAAAAGGCCCTCCATGCGTCCTCGCTCTCTCAATTCGTTTACAATAAAGTTATCAAGAAAGTTGTCACTAAACCTACTGCCCTTAAGAAGTGGAGTAATGAAGTTATACACTTTGATACATATAACTGGGAAAATATTTGGAATATGCCTTGGGTCTCGGTGCGGGAGATTAAAGTGTCGTATTTTCAGTTTCGATTTTTGCATAGAATCCTGCCTACAAATAGATTACTGTTTCTTATGGGTAAAATCAATTCAAATATGTGTTCTTTTTGTAAGATTGAGGAGGAGAATCTTGATCACTTGTTTTGGGGATGCAGCTATTCATCAAAGTTTATATTAGATGTGGAAATAAAACTTCTACATAGGCAATTTGTATTTTCCAAGGATGACATTTTTTTCGGTTATCGAAATTATAAATACCACCCCTATAATTTTCTCATACTTCATCTCAAGTTTTATATTTTTAGTAAAAAACTACAAAAGGTCCTACCTGATATTAATGAATTTTATTACAAGTTTAAATTTGCTCTGCAAGTTGAGAAGCATAATAAGTACTATTCTGGTAATGTAAGCACAAGAAAACGGATGAATTACACGAAGCTAGAGGATGCTTTTCATGTATTCTAACGGTTTAATTTTTTGAAATTCGTTTTTACTTGATTTTGCCATTAAGATTTAAGTCATAGGCGACATTGTACAATTGTACAATTGCTATCTTCAAACCTCATTTATCATTGATCATGTATAATTTATAAAAGTAACGATGCAGCAGCTATTAATTTCTTTCATATGCCGGATGGCAATCTTTTGCAGTTATGAGTGAACAAATTTCCACATAATGTATAACACGAGGTAACACGAATGTATATAATGTATAATACAATATATTAATAATAGTTCAACATGATGATAGTAAACATTGTAAATTTTGGAAATTCAAAGATCAATACAGAACTGGAGGAAAAAAAAAAAAAAAAAAAAAAAAAAAATTATTATTATTATTATTATTATTATTATTATTATTATTATTATTATTATTATTATTATTATTATTATTATTATTATTATTATTATTATTATTATTATTATTATTATTATTATTATTATTATTATTATTATTATTATTATTATTATTATTATTATTATTATTATTATTATTATTATTATTATTATTATTATTATTATTATTATTATTATTATTATTATTATTATTATTATTATTATTATTATTATTATTATTATTATTATTATTATTATTATTATTATTATTATTATTATTATTATTATTATTATTATTATTATTATTATTATTATTATTATTATTATTATTATTATTATTATTATTATTATTATTATTATTATTATTATTATTATTATTATTATTATTATTATTATTATTATTATTATTATTATTATTATTATTATTATTATTATTATTATTATTATTATTATTATTATTATTATTATTATTATTATTATTATTATTATTATTATTATTATTATTATTATTATTATTATTATTATTATTATTATTATTATTATTATTATTATTATTATTATTGGATCTGGCAACAAGATGGCGGCGTTGTAGGAGCAGCTTCCCACAGGGCTGTTGATAATTATTCTTTTTCATCTTTTCATCCGGATTTGAACAACCCGTGAAGTACAGCCTTTTCTTCGAGTTATACTCGCCGGTAATTAATCGAACAACAGAACGGATTTGTGGAATCTAAATCAAAAAACGTGGAGACCAAAAGGATCTCATAAAAAGAAGCCTAGCCTTTCTCAAAGCACGTTAAGCCAATACAGACCTATCGCGAGGGCGCTTCAGCTTAGCCAAGCCGCTGCACGCGCAATTTTTTTCCCACGAGGTTATGGGCAAATCACGCCAATGGGCCAATCAGCTTCTTGGAAATAGGCCACACTCCTAGTTTCAAAATGACAGCTTTCCGACCCTTTTCTTGTAATTCTGACACCGGATTATGAAAGAACAGGCCAAATAACTCTTGGCCCCGTAACCCTACTCCTTAAAGTACCCCTAACCATGATTTTGAAACAAATTTGAAAAATTTTGTAAATCAAATTTGCCCATAACCTCGCTAGAAAAAAATTAGACCCGCTGCACATGCTGACTTAGATTCGCAAGAGTCATTATCAGACTCGATGAATGAAACATCGGACAATGAAAGTACTTCTGGCGTGCAAGATACAATGACAGATCTAAGTAGTCACATTGAAGTCTCTCTACGTCGCATTACAAAAGAGTTTAAACAAATAGAGATGAACTTTGATAAGGCTTTAGGCTTCACAAATGCAAGAGTCTGCACTTGAAAAAAAGAAAAGGAGAATGAGCGCAAGTATAAATTGTTGGAGCAACGAATTCGAGAACTCGAATCGGAAAAAATCAAACTGCTGAAGCACTCAACAAACAAGAGAGATTTTCACGGAGGAGTAATATTTGGATTGTGGGATATCCAAAGACTCCTGAAGAAAATTGTATCGACATCGCTAAAAAGGTCCTAGAGAAAGTTGGTATTTCAGATGCAAACATCGAGAGGGCACATAGGGATGGTGCAAGACGTGAAGGTCGTAATCGCCATCTCCTGGTTCGTTTGTCCTTCTTTCAAGATAAGATCACAGCACTCAGAAACCAACGCGAAAAATTGAAAGATGAAGGATATTTTATTACTGATGACTTAACCTTTGTTGATCTTTCGGAAAAAAAGAAAATGGAAACAGCAGGTTGCAGAGCTCTATGCGAATGGTACCAAGCTCAGATTCTTTGCAGGAAAATGGCGAGGACAAGATGGAAAACCGTTTCAATTTCAGTGAATCGCTGTACAAAGATTAGTTTGAAGCCCTTTGGAAACTGATCGTCTCTGTTTTGTCCAGGTAACCGGATCGCTTTTTTGTAGCGATGTGTTGCTGTCTTTTGGTGGAGTTGTGCTACCAAAAAACTGGAGCTCGACTACAGCATGTTCCTTGTCCTTTTTGTGTTACTGTGTTATATGTTTTTGTGTTTCAAGACTCAATGTTTTCAGATCCCAACCATAATCTTTTTTACATTTCAAAGGAACTAGTGCTCAATTGATGCATTCTAATAGCTAAGTTTGGTGTAAAGGACCATGTACGTGTTAAATTTACTATTTGGAATACAAACTCGATAGGATATAAGGTATGTGATTCTTTTGACCTTAAATGCCATTTCGTTTTACATTATGAAATAACTGCCTTACCCGTAAAACTTTTGCACATACATCTGATGTTATCTTCTAAGGTTACGGTGTTTAAAACCCTAGTCAGATGGGTACTTTAATGTTTTGTACATATAATGCGAGGGGGTTGAGGCAAATGTCGAAAAGGAGACAACTGTTTACTTTTATTCACAATCAAAAACCTGATGTCACTTTCATTCAAGAGTCACATAGCACTCCTGATCAGGAAGTTTATTGGTCCAATGAATGGGGTGGCAAAGTGTTGTTTTCACATGTTTCTAATGACAGTAGGGGAGTAATGGTTCTTTTTAAGCCGTCACTTTCTTTCGAGGTTGTTAAAATCGATATCGACAATGTTGGTCGTTACATTATTTCTGATGTCAGGATTAAGGATAAAATTTTTACACTTGTTAACATTTACGGTCCAAATATCGATGAACCAATGTTCTACAACAGAATTTTACATAAGATGGGAGACTTTGAATGTGATAACATAATTTTTGGTGGAGACTTTAACTTTGTTTTTAATTTTGATTTAGATAAAAAGAATGGTGTGCGTCACACAAATTTCAAGGCTCGAGAGGAATGTCTGAATCTAATGACGCATTATAACTTAGTAGAATTTGGCGTAATAGACATCCCTTTTCAAAGCAATTTACGTGGACGTCAAGTATCAATGACGATGTCTATTGTCGCCTCGATTTTTTTCTCATATCCAACGCTCCTATCATGAACGTAATTCATGATGATTTAATGTCAGGATTTAGATCAGATCATTCTTTTGTGTTTACTACAATCAGTACTGCTACTGGTAAAAGAGGACCAGGATTTTGAAAGTTTAATAATTCCTTGTTGGAAAACAAGGAATATGTAAATATGATCCAGTCTTTTTTAAATGACAGTATACTAAATGTTAATGAGAACCTGGAAAACCCAGCTCTTGCGTGGGATTATATCAAGTATGATATTCGTAAAATTACAATTAAATTTAGTAAAAAATTGGCTCAAAATAGAAGACGACGGGAAAGAAATCTTATTAAGTTTATCAATTCGTTGGAAAGGCAGCTTTTTGTCAAATGGGATCTTAATACAAATAGTCTTCTGAAGGAAGCCCAAAATGAAATGTTGCAGTTATATAATTTTAAATTGAAAGGGATTCAGATTAGATCACGAGCCAGGTGGGTTGAGGATGGGGAGAAAAATAGCAAGTATTTTCTTAATTTGGAAAAAAGGCATAAAACTCAGAATACTGTTGATTATATTACAAAAACGAATGGTACTGTCATAACCTCGAATGAAGGAATTTTGAATGAATTTTATCAGTTTTATAGTAATTTGTATAGTTCAACCTCAACAGATCTAAATCCTTCGAACTTCTTTGGTGATGTTACGTTCAATCGTACATTGACAGATGATGAAGCTGATTCGTGTAATGGTATATTAACTGTACATGAATGTCGTGTTGCGCTGGAAAGTATGGCCGCTAATAAGTCACCTGGTTCAGATGGCCTTACTTCAGAGTTTTACAAATTCTTTTGGGACACAATAGGTCCTTTTGTAGTGAAGTCATTAAATTATGGTTTTTCAAAGGGGGAGATTATCACCTGAGCAATGCAGGGGCATTATAAATGTGATTCCAAAGCCTAAAAAAGATTCTTCAATTGTTATAAATTTAAGACCGATTACGCTCCTTAACACTGATTATAAAATCGCTGCTAAAGCCATTGCCAACCGTCTGAAGAAGGTTTTGCTGCATATTATTGAATATTGGTTATAGTCAAACAGGCTTTTTGAAAAATCGTTTTATTGGAGAGAATATTCGATTTACTTTAGATCTGATAGATTATTGCAGAGAGAAAAGTATTTCCGGGTTCATTATGTTCGTTGACTTTGAAAAAGCCTTCGATACTCTTGAATGGAATTTTTTACATCACTGCTTAAAGGAATTTAAGTTCGGCGATTCATTTACAAACTGGATCCATACTTTTCAGAAAAATAGTTCAGCGTGCGTTATAAATAATGGATACTCCTCCAGATATATTAACTTAGAAAGAGGTGTGAGACAAGGGTGTCCTCTTAGCCCGTATTTGTTTATTATTGCAGTTGAAATTTTAGCCCAAAAAGTTATTCTTAGTCATGTAATTAGAGGTCCCCGTATGTTCAATCAAGAAATCAAAATTTTACAATATGCTGATGATACGACTATTTATTTAGATAGTAGCCTAGATTCTGTTCAGGAAATTTTCCGTATGTTAGATGATTTTGGGAACGCTTCTGGTCTAAAAGTAAATTTTGATAAAACTATTCTTTTTCCACTTGGTCCATTTACACATTCCAAACCTTATTTTGTTAAGGACCTTCCGATCATTTGGTCAAATGGGCCGGTAACATTATTGGGTATCACGTTCACTTGTAACAGGGAGGACCTTTTTCGTTTAAATTGTCTAGGCTTAAACGGGTGTTAAGCCTTTGGAATTATCGCGATATAACTCCAATCGGAAGAAACATTATTTTTAGGACCATTGCAATTTCGCAAACTCGTTTTTTTCTTTCAAACTCCTCCAAATCCTCCGAAAAGTTTTGTCATGGACTTAAATAAGTCTTTTTGGATTTATTTGGAAGGATAAACCTGAAAAGGTCAAACGTCATACTATAATTAGTCCTATTAATTTAGGGGGCTAAAGGTAATTCATTTAGAAAGCTTTACACATAGTTTAAAAATGTCATGGATAAAAAGGTATTTAAATGAGAATAAGGGGGCGTGGAAGATATTTTTTGATTATTATTTGAGTGGTGTTGGAAAAGACTTTTATTTTAGGTGTAATTTGAATAAAGAAGATAGTCCAAAAATCAGTAACTCATTTATAACTGATATGTGTAAAGCTTGGTCTACTTTGAGTTTCAAAAATCCAATAAGTAAGTTCGAAAATGAGATTATTTGAAACAATTCAAATGTTAAAGTTAATAATAAGACTGTGTTCTATGATTTTTTACATCTGAAAGGCATTTATTACATACACATTTTTTTTTATGGTAATAGAAGACCTCTGACCTACAGAGGGTTTGTGAAAGCCTACAATTTGGACAATTTTCCTTTTACACGTTATAATGGATTAATTTCTGCTATCCAAAATTCGTGGAAACAAGAGTTACAAGTGGCAGACCACTCAGGAAATCATTGTGAGTTTTTATTGGAGAAATTGCTTCAAGAACAGCGTACCTCGCGATGGGCATATAGTATTATAATTAAGGATATCATTATTCCACCTACAGCACTGGAAAAATGGAACTTATTTTTTAATTTTGACAATGATACTTGATCAAAATTTTTTTTCAAATGTCTGGTTTTCAGTAAGAGATGCTAAGCTACAGTATTTTCAGTTTCGTTTTTTACACAGAATTTTAGGTACCAATAGGAGATTACATCTTATGAAAATGATTGAAAGCCCGTTATATTCATTTTGTAAAATTTATGATGAGACTCCTGAACACTTATTTTGGGATTGTTCTTTGGTTTCCTCTTTCTTGCTAGATGTTGAAATGAGGTTTATTGGAAAATGCTTTCTTTTTGCAAAAGATGATATCTTTTTTGATTTTAAGCAACTAGTCAAGCATCCTTATAATTTTTTGATTTATCATTTGAAATTTTATGTTTTCCAATGCAAGCAAGAAAATAAGTTACCAAATATCTTCGATTTTGAGTATAAGTTTAAATTTGCTTTGACAGTTGAAAAACATATTTCAATGAGAGATAGCAAAAAGCGGTATTTTACTTACAATGAGTTAGTTAGAAAATTTAAAGATTTTCAGTAGCAAATATACATTGATTATGTGTTTATTTTTATGATCGTTTTTATGATCTCCCTTTTATATCTGTTTGAAAATGAGTGTTATATGTAAGAAAAAAAAACTCAGTGTTTGTTAATGCATCAGAGCAAAAGAGAGAAATAAATTGTGGTTGGGAAAAAAAATTATTTCATCATCATCATCATCATCATCATCATCATCATCATCATCATCATCATCATCATCATCATCATCATCATCATCATCATCATCATCATCATCATTAAAACTTAATTACTACCGGTATTCCCGTCTGCAATATTGAATTCTCCTCAAAATATGAAACAGTGTAAACTTAAAAATCCATTGTAAAAAGGGTGTTTTGTCAATACAGGGAGCTCCCTTGTCAATATCTCAACAAACACGTCGAACACCTTTTGTAAGAAGAGTTGAAAGAAATTCTTCAACCTTATCTGCCGGAGTCAATTGTTTGTCAAATTTTTTCCTGTCATAGTGTATCACATGATCTCCTTTGTAATCATATGAGACATTACATCATCAAAATTCAAGTTTTCTTATAATTCAACAGCACACTTCTGTAAAGTCGTTTAATGATCGCTCCTCATTACGCTGCTCTCGACATCTGCAATTTTTTACGTAAAACATATTTCCATAACCGACGTTAGATAATACAATGATTACTACTATTTCTTTGTATTTTAATGTGATGTCCATTCAAAATAAAATTGCATTCTGGGCAGTGCAGAACAAACCAAGTCCAAGTAATAAGTCGTAAAGCATTGAAGTGTGGGGAACAGTCAGTAGCGTAACTGGGGTGCTTGAAATGGGGGGGGGGGCAGTGATGAAAATAAGGTAAATGTACCGACAGCATATAGTCAATGTACACTTAGTGTCAAAGGGTTATCACTTAACAAGTCACCCCCGCACCCGTGCCCCCCATCCACCCAGGGGTAGCGCCAGGATTTGCCCGACGGGGGGACAGACTCCCCGACGGGAGGGCGAGAGACCCGAAGTCTCGGACAGCTCCGATCCCGTCGAGAGGTTGGTGAGGGAAAATTTGAAGAAAACCTGTGTACTAAACCATGTCACTGCGGGGCATATTTTGCATAAAATTTGTATTTACTAGAGGAAAATAGTTCCGCGCCGATTTAATGTTTTTGCTGGACTCTAAGCTGTGAAAAATCGCGCGAAGCACGGTAATTATTTTGGGTGAGCCTATACACTAAAAAGAATCTGTGCTTATTTAAGCTTATCAGGTCAATTGTCCTGGCAGTTGGGCCGTATCGGGCACAACTTACATGTTTCTTCCCTCCTCGAGTCACTACCCGTACCGCAAGACAGATACAAGCTGACAAGAGAACATTAACTAAGTCTAGCGAAATGAGACGAAATTTTCGACATTTACATAATTCCATGTATTCTATTTATGAAGTTACTTGAAAAGATGGAAGGGTTTGTAGCTTACTGTATTTAGCTATAAGTAACGGAACTGAGGACCAGTGGATAAAGCGTGCCGAAAATTTTGGGTTAATTATCTCACAAATGACCCTTTTTGGAAAGCTAAAATAAATAAATTGACCATATGTGGCGACAGAATTTTCCGGACAGGGGCTCGGGCCATGCAAGCGACCCAAAGTTCCGTCAGCTCCTTTACCGAGGGGTGGTGAGAAGTAGATATGAAGGTGCCTGACTATCCCATGTCATTGCATGGCATATTTTGCACAATATCACTGATTACTTCAAGGGCTGACTTGTGCACTGATAGTGTTCTTTTGAGTCTGAATCGTGAAACTGCAAAGGGCGCGAAACGCGCGAAAATTTTTAGTAGGCTTACACTAAAAACATATGTACTTATTAAGAACAATAAAGAAAAAATAAAAACTGTAGGGGTTGTAGATCGTATCGGGGATAACATACACTGTGTCGAAAGCTCCTGAACTGCCCGACTTTGCTCCGTGAGTCGCTCACCAACTAACCCTACGTACCGCATGACACCCACGAAAGAACTACCCAATACACATAGCATATCCAGTTTAAACTGATCTGTGTTACAGAAAATGTAACACGTGTTACACCAATTAGCTTTGCGAGATGGGATGACATTTACGACTTCTACATAACCTGCGTGCTCTGCCTACATGTTACTTGGTAAGAGTGACAGGACTTATGCCATCTTAGCTATGTGGACAGGAACTATTGAAGGAACTGGAGTCACAGTACAGCGCACGTAGCGCGCCGAAAATTTTGGGTTCTTAGTAGAGAAATTGTCCTCTTGAGAGCAAAGACTGGTAAACCGTCGGGAGACTAGTCGTCGTTCACACCGGGCGGATGTAGCGACACTTCAGCAAATGTACCGACAGACCATCCCAGGAAGCAAAGTGGAGGGCGACAGCTCCCCCTGCCCCCTTCAGTTATGCTATAAATACGCCATAAATTCAGCATTACCTGCAAACAATAGAAGGCATGGATTAAAAAAAAGGTCCTAGGTTCATACTTATACTGATATGAACAGAAAGAACTATATTGTTTTTGGTGAATGTCAAAGGTCATTTGAGGTTACTTGAAAACAAACTACGAACAACGTGTAACTGCTTGTAAACACGATTTTTCAAAAAGATTAGCAGTTAGGGATTTCTTAAGTAGCGTGTGGATACCACATACTTAGTGCGAGAACGTTGTTTTGTAAGGGTCAGAGGTCACGAAGGTCAAACGGTGAAATTGATATCTCGTGATGGGTTGCCTTGATGGATCGCACAGGTAGCATGTGGATGCTCAAAATAGACGTTCTATGTTTGAGGTTACCGAAGGTCAAACTGTGAAAAGAAAACTTGCAAACAAGATATCTCAAGGTGGATCACCAAGATGGATCACCCCTTGAAGGATCTCACACTTGGATGAAGATGTTTTTTATTAATTAAAGACCTTTACTGTATTTAGTAGAGGTCAGAGGTCATATGAGGTCACCAGAGGTCAAATGATGAATTTTTTTGTAAACACGATATCTCATAACCTTGCCACAGATTCTCTGAGTCGGCGTGTGGCTGCTCCACACTGAGCTTAAGAAATATGTCCTTTGTGGAGGGAAAAAGTCATTTGCCGTCACCGTTGGTTGAAGTGTGAAAACTGGTAAACACGATATCTCAAGAAGGGTCAAAAAAGGATCTGAAACTTAGCATGTACATGCTCTACATTAATTAAATATCCTTACTGTTTTAGTGGAGGACAGAGGTCATATGAGATCACCTGAGGTCAAATGGCGAAAAATTTGTAAATATGGTAACTCATTAAACCTTGATGTATCTCACAGTAAAAGTGGACCCAAAGTCTAGAATTTCGAGAATATACATTCAAGAGGTTAGAAAACAAATTTTATTCATCCAATTCCCACTTTCATAACTTCCTCCGCTGCTGAGATATAAAATGTTGAAGTTTATTAACTTAATTTGAAATAGTCGATTGTGCAATAATTTGTTATGTCCTCCTTGTGCAACTCACATTACCTGCTTTTGTTTCCTTTTGAAATTAAGATGTTTATATGACCTTGGAATATTTACTGTTTTCTTACAAAGCATGTTGTACAGAGAGGGCTTATACAGCCGAGTCACCCTACAACAGTAAGACAATGATCAAGTTTGCGTATAAGGTGCAGCGGCTTTCGAAAAATAAAGAAATACAAAGACGGTAATTTGAGTCAGTACAAGAATGACATCACAAATTTGCACAATCTACCATTTTAATTGAGTGAATAAGCTCCAACATTTTTAATATAGAGTTCCCTCTGCGTGATAACGGACGACTTTCATCATCATTCTAATGAAATATTCCTTTTTGATTGTTGCATTTATTTCAAAAGATCTTCATGTATGACGTTATTGTCATAGGGTAATAGACAGGGGAAGGGGCACTTTACCCCACTTTTCTCCAGACCTTAAAAAGTAATAAAACCAATAAAAAATGAAGTTCAACGAAAAATAGAGAGACCAGATGAATAATGACAGAATTTTTTATGTTAAATTTTTAAATGTAAAATGAAAGAAAACATTAATTTCAAATGTCATAACAATGCCAGAATTTTTTTCCGTGCGCTTGGTGCGCACCCGCAATTTCTACTAACTAATACAGTGGCGGAGCTCAAAGACGGGGAGCCAAGGGATAATTGCTATTAAAAACTTTGTAAGGTACGTTAATTCAAATTACTTCCAAAGCATGGGCGTTGGCTTCCCTACACACTTATATGACCTAAACCCCTGAAATTAGAGTGCTAAATGGACGTCATTACACCCATCGTGCATGGTGCATGGTGTTACTCGGCCTGTTTCGAGTGACCTCAATGGAGGTAGTTAGTAGTGCTGTCGTAGTAGAATTTTTGTGGAATGGCCTCGTTATAACTTCCTAAAGTACCCGTGCTTGAGTAAATTACTATTTCAAAACTCTTACAACCCTCCCTGCTGTTCACTGTCCCCACCAACTACCACCGTCCTCATAAAAGTGACCGACGGTTACTATCTGAAATTTACAATCACGACAACAAAAGTGTTTCATTAGCATTTTAAGTTATACCTCGGGAAGCAAGATTTTCTCTGGAAATGGTCAAGAATGAACGCCAAAGCCATTAAATTTAAGACAAATTCTCGGGGAGGACCCTTAGTTTCCAGCTTTCGACTTTGCGACTTTGGCACTCTCGGTTAAAGGCTTCGCCGGCCACAACTTAGGAAGATGCAGATCAGCTCCAATAAATATTGCTTCACTGGCATTTTGTTTTACTGCTTACGCCTATGGCCATGTCTCTGTAAGAACTAACCATAACAACAGTTCACATAAATTGGAAAGTATTATACACCATCACCCTTAACCTTTCATCGTCCTTACAAAATTTTGCTTTAACCTGTATTTTCGAAACTACCTAATATTTCACAGAATGTTAAAAACTTGAGGAGTCCGTTGTCCCAGAGCTTTGACAAAAATGAAATATAAAAGACATATAGGTGGGGAAGGAACAGAGTCTTTGATGTAATGGATAATTGCATAATACGCTACAATAAAATGTCTTAAATAATGTTTTCTTCGCGCACTTCGCTCGCGCCCGCTCTAATCATTGAGTCGTCATTACTTAGTGTAGAATATCTGGGTGTTCTATCAGGGGCGGATTTAGGGGTGGGGGCCAGGGGGCCCGCCCTCCCCCTTCCAAAAATTTTTGAAGTTTTTTTTCAACTTCTTAAAACAAATGACTAGGCCCTATTCCAAATAAATAAGCCTTTGTGATGTGTCAGAGTGAAATCCAAATTTGTTCATTATTTAAATTTCTACCTCAGAAAATAAGTTTTAGGTTAATAATTCTGTTACTGACCTCCGTCTGATAACATTTTGGCTTATATTGGTCACAGTAACTTTTTCCGGGTATTGCAAGGGGTTACCATGAGCGCTGTATTGGATTGCTAACTTCAGTCTATTACCGGCCCGGCCCACAGCATTGGGAACACTGCTTCTACTTTCAAAGGAATTTCAGAATTCTTTAATATTTTGAGGAATATTTTCAAAAACCTCAGGCTTTTAACTATAACTTGCTGCAACATTAGCGTCTTCTTTAAGCTTTGTAATTTACTTTAATGGAATGTACTTAGAATCTAGGGTAATATAAGGGAAAAGAAGACTTCAATTCGGTAAACTGCCATCCTAATATGTGGACAACAAAGACTACTCTCCTCTTTCATCCAACCAAAATTTAAATTTCACTAAATTATGAGTATTTTCCAGCCATGTATGATGAGTTTCAAAAATATACTGAAGACATCACCATTTTGCATCTAAGCAATCTTAAATTAACAAAAATTTTCTCAAAGGGGAGGGGACACCCCTCCCCTTAGACCCCTCCCCAGAGAAGCATGCTTCACCCAACCAAACTTTAAATTTCACTAAATTATGAGTATTTTCCGGCCATATATGATCGGTTTCAAAAATATACTGAAGACATCACCATTTTGCATCTAAGCAATCTTAAATTAACAAAAATTTTCTCAAAGTAAAATTAGGGTAGGCGGTGCCACCATCTGACGTCACCATAGTCGGTGAACCTTGCACATTTTTTAGGAAAGGCCCGAAATCATCCTGCGTGATTTCATGCGAAAGATAAATAGGGGTTTTAAAGAAGCCGGGGTTTGAATGTGAAAAGTCTGGTTCTTATGACCAAGCTTATGACCCCCCTCCCCTTAGACCCCTCCCCCAGGACGGCGATCACTCATCACATACTTTACCCCTATCAAAATACCCCTGGCACCACCCCTGGTGCACCGCTTCCTCCTTATATCCCTCCCCAGATCAGACTTTTATACAAACCACTATGACCTGCCCCCCCCCCCTTCTGCCAAATCCTGGATCCACCACTGTCTATATTCGTACGAGGTCTTCTATCATCTTAGAAGACACCTACAAGCTAAACCCCTTTCATCATAAAATTGACCCGTTATTCTGATTGGGACTATCATGAAAATGGTCCAAAGGTAATTCTTCAGATCTGTTTAGTGCACATCCGATGAGTTTCAAGAGAGCTAAAAGCTCATTCTAATGGTTTTAAATTTTTAAATACCTCACGGCTTTTGGGAACGGTGGCACCTAGACCCCCACTGGGGCCTGGATTCCACCAGGGGCAATAGGCCCCTGGACCCTACGCCTTCAGTGGAGCGCTTTCCTCTCGCGCTGCGCCTTCGGCACCATTTGGTGTTCCGTCCGGGTTCCCCCCCCCCCCCCGCTTCCTACTTCCAGGGACCAAACCCACCCCTACCTAGGTTATACAACATTCAAAGGCTATGCTTAGATTTTGTATAATCATCGATCAAAATTAACTTTTTCAGAACTTGTGAACGAAACAAGAATGGAGAAAGTCACAACTTCATCTCACTGATGGAAACGGTTGCGGATTGTCTAGGACGACGTGAAGCCTTTCACCTATGTGAACATTTTAAGTTGGATAAAAATAGCATAAGATAAAGCAAACACCCTGCGCTGTCTGTGTCACTTTACAATGCAAAGAAAATATACTTCTGCAAGACAACATGCACAATTTCCTGAGAGCTTTAAAGGTGCTGCCTATTCACGATGTAAAAACTATAGTACAAGCGTATAATACTCAAAGAGAGAATTATGTGGGTATATTTACAACTAATTTCCTTAAATGTCTCCAGCAATCAACTATTGATCTATCTCGAAAACTTTTCAATGTCTGGCATTACCATTTTCAAGATTTTTCTTCTGAAAGTTCTTTCGGCTTCCAGTCGCAGGGTGAAAACCAAGCATTACCTCCGAATGGGTTCTGCCCTAGAAGAAGCTACGTTCCCTGATGGGGACCATGACTTGACCCCATCCCAGCCATCAGACCCTTTCATCATAGGTGTGCAATTCATGGCCCTGTTCCAGACTGGCTGAAAGAACAGATACCACGGATGATCCAACAATCCTTGCTTTGGTAAGAGCAAGAACTAACTTGCATAGCTTGAACAGAGTGCATTTTACTTTCTCAAGATGTAACTCTTCAAACATTCTTAGGCAACTTATTACCCATACAAAAATAATGATGTACAATGTTATTCAGTGTGAGCATTTGTGTTGATATTTCTATGCAACTTATCTGTTAACTACGTGCGAGGGGTGTATATTTTGGTGTGTAATGCTGACTTTTTTGAAAAAAAAACTTCTTTCAAAGAATTTCTTCAGAGCACATCGACATTGACACTACCTTTGAAACTAAGAATGAACAAACTCATGATTTTTATCCATGTTCGTATTTTACAAGCCTCACTGTTAGTTTTTATCCACATATGTATGCTTAATACACTTAGCTCCGCTACATTCAATTATTGCCTGGTTAGTCATTTCTGTAGAACGAAAACACTTGCTATCACAACATAGAACTTTAAAGCATGCCACTGAAAATTGCCTTGTGATACTAGTCGAGTCCCCACCTTCCGAGTCCGAGTCCAAGTCCGAGACCGAGCCACTGGCATTCGAGTCCGAGGCCGAGACCGAGCTCCGAGTTCGAGTCCCGAGTCCCCGCTATGGAAAAGTGTACACTTAGAATAGGAATTTTGAAATGATCAAATTTTACACTGTCTTTTATGCAATGTTATTGTGTGTTATGATATAGGCCCTGGTGTTTGAATGGTAACACGGACCACATTCGGCCTACAAGGTGTTCCAGTCCAGCCCGTCAAGCGAACTGAGACTAAAAAAGAGGGTTGAAAATATGTTCCAACAATCGAGAATTATCAGTATTGAAGGCATTTTAGAAAGGGGAAATTTTTGGAATAAAAAGGGAAGGAAACCTTTCCTACATCTATTGTAACTCAGTCATCATACTATCACGTCATTTAAGACAGCCGTTTAGTTAAAATTCCAACGCCTCACGCGGCCAAGAATGTCGCCAGAGGGGTCCCACCCCTCCCATTTTGGTAAAGTTAGTAGGCCCTGTTACTAAATGGAAGTGTGAAGGCTGAATTTTTGACAGCCGAACTCCCAATTTCCAACTTCAAGCTTGCGACAGATTAATTTCGGTTCACTGGCAGGTAAATAAACATTCTGCCTGCCAAAATCATAAAACATCTCACAATTTGCTGGAGATGGTTCTCTTTTTATCTGTTTATTGGTCATGTTTTATTTTTGCATTTATACCAAACATGGTGCTGCTTTTGTTTCGTATAAGTGGATAGGCAGGAATTGACGTATAGGTTTGTTGAGAAAGTCGGTGTAGGCGTGAAAGCTGCTCCTAGAGGTAGGGTGGTTGTCTTTTCAATGATCGATTATTTAGTATTTCTATTAAGACTTGTTGCAGCGGTCAAAATTTTCTCGCGTTTATTGGTCTTCTCATTAAGTTCCGCATCGGAAAGGAAAAATCGCATCGGCCTTTTCTGTAAATTTTCTGGGAGCCCATCTGACCATGCACGCGAAGGCATACCTTTGGTACTCTTCACATGGACCTTTTTCTAAATAGCAATTACAAAGCATTGTGGGATAGCCCGAGAGTTTTGATGTTGGTCGTCTTCTCATTAAGTTCCGCATCGGAAAGGAAAATCGCATCGGCCTTTTCTATAAACTTTCTGGGAGCCCATCTGACCATGCACGCGAAGGCATACCTTTGGTACTCTTCACATGGACCTTTTTCCAAATAGCAATTACAAAGCATTGTGGGATAGCCCGAGAGTTTTGATGTTGGTCGTCTTTTGCCACAGTAAAATGCAATTGACTACAAAGATGCGTACCAAAACTATACCCTGCAATCCTTTGAAATTGCTATGTGGAAATTGGTCTATGAGAGCAGGGAGTTCTCACAGCCCCCTGATAAGAGCGTCACTCTTTTTTACGAATGAGCCCCAATTCTGCAAACCGTTTCCGCTCCCGAGGGTGACTAGTACCGAACGCTTATGAAGAAGGGGCATTGAGGATACAGATTTGCCAACTACACAAAACAATTGTGCTGACAACATGACATCACATCAGTTTTGGAACCAAAGTGGAGGCGCTGATAGAGTAGTGACTGGCTACATCTTGGTTACATTGAAGTAAGATGGACGGCAAACCCGTAGCCGGGACGACGGGGGTGAACCCCCGAAAATGTTTTTGCCCCAAGAAGATAAAAAATTATCATTGCCTTAATGCATTTTTATACGTCTCGCTTCCCCTCTGAAAAAATATTTCGCGCCTTTCAGTTCCTTGTCTGGCCATGGGCCTGATTGAAGGGTACAGGCTTCGACAGTTGGAATTCTCTGGATTCAGACCCACCTTGAATTTTAGCTCCTACATTTACTAAGCCTTCTGCTACACCCTCCGTGCAAACCGTACCATCATCAATAATCCCCCACCCACCCACTCACATGCTCACTTTGTAGTCAAATCGACGGGTCATTATTCTGACATAAGTAATCCAGTGGTGGTGAGGGGGTAGTTAGGTAGGCCAGTTGAAATGAACTTACGAAATTTGAAGAGACGATATGCCCTTTGATAGAAACATATGTAGGCCGAAAATTTTTCTCTTATTTGCCAATATTTCAGAGTAAAACATATGGTACGTATCAAGCTGCAACTTACACAGCCTGGTAACCTGTCACTCAAGGCAATACAGGAGGCACTTTGACCAAAACAATATTCTTATTACGCTATATGAGCCCACTGATAGTGACGTTCCGCTCAGATAAAGTCACGACAAAACACCTTCTCCCCAGCTAAACACTTTTCAACATAGAATTGCTACAATTAATATGACATGATCTTATTTGTTACCAGCTCTGTCAGTCTGGATTGAGGATATTACTAAATAATGGTCAAATTGCGATACGTGTAATCAGGGAGTTGCAACTCTCTGGTGTAATCGTCTATTGAGTGAGCATTCAGTGATATTTACAGATAGATAAGTGTCCAGGTTTATTATGTCCACTATTTTGTAAATACCCCTGGAACTTCCGGGGCTTCGCCCTTTTTATTCCATTCTGCTCTGCTCTACTCTGAACCCGGGGCCCCTGGACTTCACACATTCAGGTGAAAAGCTAACTTTTTCAGAAAGAAACCCAGAGGCAAAATCATGGTCATGCGTCTGGCTGTGACCCGTGAGGTCTTCCCGATTATTAATGTGGGCCACCAGCGAAAATAATTAAGGACCCCCCCCCCACACGATTTTACAGTAGAATGTTTATGAATATCATCTATACAATACAACACATATTGCAAACACGTAGATGCCTTGTTGAGTTTTACAGAAACTGCAGAGGACAATGTAAATGCTGTGTGACGATGGCTTAATTTCATAAAAGTGAATCCCAAATTTTGCCGGTCTCGAGCCCGGTCTCTGGAAATTTAGAGCCGAGTCACAAGTTCGGACTGTACGAGACCGAGTCCGAGTCCGAGTCCTGGCCTTCCTAGTCCGAGTCACGAGTCCGAGTCACGAGTCCGAGTCACGAGTCCGAGTCACGAGTCCGAGTCACGAGTCCGAGTCCTTAAAATCGTGACTCGAGACCGGTCTCGAGTCCGAGACCGGTCTCGAGTACTAGGGCACTGATCCCCACCCGAAATAGCCGACATTACTTTCCATCATTTTGAGAACGAGATTATGCCCCTTTCGAAGAACATAATTCCCTGATTGAGGTATCCTCTTTGTTGATGGTTCTCAACTTGAACTGAAAACTTTTTGGATCATATTTACATCCTACAACTCACCTTGAAGGTCACATGCGAGTCATCATATTCAGAAATTAGCTACCTTGATATTAATATCTTTAAACAGGGCTCGATACAGTCTTCCGGTCGCCCATGATGACCAGAATTAATTTGTGACAGACAACCAAAAAATGGTGGGTTGATTGGACAACCAAAGTTAAGGCAACAAGTTAACAGACTGCCTCTATAGGGTTGCTGAAAATTTCTATGTGGACCACTGAGTCTTCTTTTGGACAACCAAAAAAGGTAGACAGTTGTCCAATTGGCAGCCATAAAATTTTCTTGAACTCAAGGCCGGTTAAAGGGAACCGTTTCGCACAAACAAATTTTTTTGATACCAGAACCTATTCGAAGCCAAGCGAAACATTCAAATATTTATCACGCAATTCCAGCCACTCCAAAAGTTGCTTCAAGGGTTTCATTAAAGGTGAAAATCTCCTATATTTACGTCTTTGTAATAATCACCATGACTTGACGAAAAGGTCAACTCCTTTAAGGAAATCTTATCCGGCTTAACGTTACATCTGTATCTAATGTAGTTTCCGAAATTAATTTCGAGGAGCGCGTTCCATACCTCTCACCAAACCTAAAGGAATCCACATCACCTTTAGTTTTCAAGTTCCTTTATTCACCCTACATCAAAACAGTGGACTTGAAAAATGGCCTTTTAAAACGTTGCCATTTTATTACCAAACACCCGATACTTGAAACCTTGTTTTCGAAACCCCGCTTAACACCTACAAAAGGGCTACTAATTTAAACGACTCACTTATCCGGGCAAACTTTGTTTCAGAAACAGACACTAACTCTGATCTCAATAAATTCTATTCATTCTTAGTTAAAATTATGAGTGATTTATCATCCGAATGACCCCGACATAATTTGTGACATTTCAGTAATTATTGCCAATTTTATCATTGCTACTGATGAGACCTCAACATTATCTTAGTGGTCGAAAAGCGTCTAGCAATGGCGCACCATGCTATAACGAGCTGCTACTTTGCAGGTCACAATCTTTATCTAAACACATTAAAAACTCTTGTTTAGAGTTTCTTGATAACTTCTCATATTCTCAAAATTACAGGGGTTACATTATTCCCTAGACCATACCCAAAACTACGGCTTAAAGAGCTGTACATTTATCATCTTTATACCCCGAACAAAGCATATTAGCCATGCGGTCACACGTCACTGAGTTTTTGGACAGTCTTCAAACCCCACTTTATTGTGATATTAAGCACTGCACCTGTCTGAGTGATTTTTGCTTGTTCCAGACTGAGGGAGATTTGTTGAACCCTGGACTTGTGCCCATCTCTGAAATTGTGTGTCATTTAGTATTCTGAAATCTGTATTTACCTATAAATTAACCTTATATCAAAAGTCATCATATCCGACTGGTACCGGTATGTTAGGCCTATACCGTACTATAACCATTTAGTGGATAAAAGTGAACATTTTAAGAAAGTATATACAAATGACAAAGGTGTTGTCTTCTAAATCAATGATTCTCAGACTTGTTTAGACTACCTCCCCCTTCAACCATTTGAGAGGACTTGAGAGGAAGTTGTCTTTTTTGTTATGATTGCAAGCCAGTATTTTTAAATCTCTGAAAATATGAATTTGTTAGTGTAAAATTTAGAAACAAGGACAAAGTAACAAATAAATAAGCAAGAAAGAGAAAATGAATTTCTTATTTCCAGTAATATGTAATTGCTATGGATACAGCCTTTTTGTCAAAGTAACCTCTAATATTCATCAATATTAAATTAAATGCACTGAGTTGTTAGGCTACTATTGTTTAGTTAGGATCCTGGATGTGGTGAGTAATAATTTACAAACTGAAAAACATGATATACAATAATTGAAATGTAGGTTTGACACCAATGCGTGGATTCCAATAGATTGTGCAGAGCTTGATAATATATCAAAAAGAAAATGGTCAAGAAATACCTTTTGGATACAAGGTTAAATAGAACCACCTACGTCAACTACTAATCATGACCCTTGGATTAGGTGGTATGCGTTGCAGTGTTCTTAAATTGCGTCTGCGTCGGCTCTTTGTCAAATCAACTCTGCAGGCTTTTTCAAACCCTCGGGCCTTACACCAATTTAGACAAACGCCTAATGTACCGACCTATGAGAAAGTGTAGTAACTTTCTTTTCTTTCTTTTCTCAAACCTGGAGGGGGTGGGGATCAGCTCCAACTCCCCCTTCTGGATCCACGCCTCAAACCGTTGTAGTTTTCCCTTCCGGAGAATCAGAAAGTGAACTTGTCACTTGCTGCAAGTCAACTATGATGTCACATCAATAGAACTTGGACTTTCTTTAGGTCCTTCTTTATAGTGATCTTTGAATGTTCATCCATACCGTATTATTTGTACAATGCAGACATTTTCACTTTCACACTACGTGTATAAGTCATTCCAACGTTGGCAAAAATGAAATCATAATCCTCTTCTATCAATCTTTATGAACGACGTCGTAAAAATATCAAGAATGCAAAGAAGTTTACACCATTTCTCCTTATTATGGAGAATTTTCTTGATCATTGTTGTTACGGCTTGTGGTCGCAAGTCAAACCAATAACAGCGAAAGATTACAGAAGAACGAGATTAAAATTTAACAACTTAATGATTATTTACGATCTCCTTATCTTACTTAAATTTACAATAATTAGTCAGACTTACTCACAATCCTTTATTTAATATTATTCTGGTCTGGTCCAAGGGTTGGTAGTGCATGCACGTCGACGATGGTACAGTAGTAGACCTGCAGCATGCTGTAGCGTAGGAACTGGTTCCACGAGCGAATAACGACAAGGCTAGGCGATGATGGATGATGACAATCTCAATAAACTGCGTAGAAACGGCGTAAGGCAATTTATTACAAGTGTGCAGTGTCAGTGGCTGGCTTCAGGTGATTCGGTCAGAGAATAACTTCTCATAGTATTATGATATCTCTCCCCTATAACAGTTGTTGAACTGCCTTTTATACGCCAGGCTTTTAATCGAGAACTCTCCAGAATTTAACAGAAACTTCTAGTGCACACAGTCGAGAAATTACGAGAACGGTCCTTGCATGCACGGTAGTAAACAAACAATGTCAATATTTCTTAGAAGAATCGCCAGGCTGCTGCTATAATTGATACATTACGTAAACAGTTCTCACTTCTAGACAGTTCTAGAAAGGCTGCGTTGAAGTTGAATTCTCTGGAACTTTCCATTCGCTCGTCGATGGATTCAATCCGGTGTTCCTGACGGGTCGTCTTGCAACATTGTTAATACATGATAGACTAGTTGTAAGTCGTTCAAAATTATATTCTGAAACATGACGTTGGAACAACGACCAACCATCTTATTACCCGTTGTTTGGGGGATCATGTTCACCTTACCTTTGAAGGGAATAAGCAGTCGCCAACCTTCGTTAATGACATTAGCTAATGCTTGAAATACTTTTTAACGGCTTTTGCAGGGGATGTTTTAGAACATTAATATTGTTTTTTAAAGATAAACAAAGGATTCATTTGCATAAATATAACAATCGAGTAACAAAAGTGTTCACCTGATAAAAAACCATACAAGAGTTAGTATTCGTTCTTTTACTTGCTTGTTTTAATATAAAAGAAAACTCGAATTCGGGGGTTTGACATCCCCTTCCCACCCCTCCAGCCTCAGCAAAAGATGTCGATGTAAGGGTAATAGTACGACAATTTTAGGAAACATAGGCTTGTTTGGAGGGGAAATTTATTTCAAGATTGCTGCCTAATCACTAAAATTTTGTCAGCAAACCCTTTCCTATCTCTTATGAAATGTCTTCTTGTTCTCATATGCTTGTAGACAAATCTTGCTTACTTCCTCTCAAGATCTTCATTATATACCAAGGTGCTTTGTGTATTATTCAGAAACTAAAACAGGCAAAGTGTTTTTTTTTTTTTTGTCTTAAGTTGCAACAACTGAACTTGAGCCGACTCGGGGTGGGGGAACCAAGCCTGATGCAAGTTACTCCGCAAAGGAGTTAGGACTATTTGTCTTGAAACGATACCAAAATTAACAATAGACCAGCCCTCAACCCTTTACATAATGGGTCTATCATGCAAGTCTCTGTTCTGAATTGGCTAAAATGAGTAGACCGAACTATAGCCTACATAAAGAGCTAAGTGACTGATAAGCGATTGCAAGAGCTGTCCCAACATTCTTAACTTTCAATTTATTTGGCAATGCTTTAAAGAAACTGAAAAATGGGACATTCTTTAGAAAACATTCTTGATGCATATTCCCAATGACCCAGACAGCAATTAGTAGCTGCAAGACTTTTCATTCAAGAAAGTAATTTATTCATTATTTTATTAGATAAAGTGAAAAAAAAACTGTTGAAAGAGTGACGTAGGCTTAATACCTGAATACCGGCCCACACACTGGGAAAATTCCAGACTGGAACATTGCTGACAATACAACCGTAATATTCCCACCAAGCCATTACTCACAGACCCCATGTCCCACATAAATTGGACCAACCCTTCTTAGGGCCCTCCTAACATCGAAATAGTACTGCATGTACAGTGTGCGCCAACCTTTGTACGTATATGCAGCCTCTTGTGCGAACTTCATAAATGAATGTATACGGTATGACACACACCCTACGGAAAGAACACAGTCGTTGGGGCTATACTTATATCGACAAAGACTAATAGCGGTTCAAAAAAAATACAACGCCAAGGAACTTCAGTCTTCATTTATGAAGATTAATTTAGTTTTAAATCTTCTTAATCAGATCAGTACCTTACAAAACGAATTGCCAAGAGAACTGTTAAAATACATTATGAAATAACAGGGCCGTCGATCGGGTTTGGGGATTGGTGGGGCAAAAATTTTCCGACAGCCGGAACCCTGGATCATGTCCAGGACCGGACTCCGGTATAAGCAATCCATCCACACGAACTCGAGCGCACACGTACACACACGCGAACAACAACGCACACACGCTCACACAGACACACCGTGTCTTCCCTGTCTTAGCTTTCTTCCCAGTTTAATTATTTTCCTTTTCAGTTTTTTTTTTTTATTCAGATTGACAATCTATGAAGGAGTCAAGTATACTGAAAGTAGAATAAAAGAAAAAAATGCTTTTGATTCTGAATAAGATCCCGTTATTCTGAACTCGTGTGTTCCACGTCTTCTAGGTTTTGTACTTGGCAGTTCTAAATCGCAAGGCCAGAAATCGCAACCGCCGTTCAACTAACTACTGTCAGACATACGGTACATTTGATTTGTGATAAGTGATATAAGAACGAATCATTTCCGTTTAAATAATATTTTAGAGGAGAAGTGGACGTGGATAGACGCCAAGAAAAGCATTGTTTTAAGGTCTGGAATCTTTCTTTTCTCCTATCGCTGGAAGAATGAAAAGATAACGGGGGGGGGGGGGGGGTTACGCACAGTACGTGTGGTTCCTACACAATACACGTTGATTGTTAAATATAAAACATATCGCATAATATGAAAACAAAACACTATATACAGGGTGTAACGTTGATGATACCCGTTTCTAGCTTTCTACCTATATAAAATAGGAATAACCCCAAGGCTGCCAACTTTTAGTTACTGGCGAGAGTACTGTGAGATTCCCTGGGAGTCTACTGACGAGGAGGGCGACCATCGGTTCGGGCGGAGCATGCATCCCGCCAAAGCCTAGATTGCAGGAAATGGCACTTCCCGTGCCTCATTACTGCATGCCAAGAATTGCCAGCTATCAGATATTTCGTGTTCCTGGAAATTTTTAAGGAGACATGATCAGTTGGAGGACGAACTCAGGTAGCGTGAAAGCTGGCATTTTACCGGCACCCGACACATCGTTTGCGTTATGAGTGGAATTTTTACACCATATTGAGATATTGCGTGAGAAACTGATGATTCATTGCGTGAACATAAGATTGCGCTGAAATGTGTGACTCTCAGGCTGAATGCGTGAGAGTCGACAGCCCTTTAACCCAGCTTGGGTTAACTTAATAATCTGATAATGTCATGAAAGTATCATGCAAAATGTGCGGAAAACGTTTCTGACCGACATTCTGCATTGAAGAATCTATCCGAACCGTAAAAAGGAATTGTTGCCTTTGCAAACTTTTAAACACCACTGCATATCTTGATGAACCAGATTTAAGTCGACACAGTCTGTCCAGTCACTGAAACTTGAGGTCTTGAATGTGTTTCGACGGAAGTCATTTGTTTTTTTTTTTTTTTTGGCAATGAACCGGTTAGCGATATGTCTCAGGTTGATCGGCCATCCAGTTTGTCGGGATACATAGCAAGGGACTTATAATAACTCAGCAACTCTCGCGACATGGTGCTTCTTGGACAAGTCTTCAGTCTGCACAGTTGACTCAAATGATTTATCTGCCGACGCAGTGGTGGATGGGCAAAGAAGATACAGTGTGAGCATATCATGACTTGGGGAATCTTATGTTGTACACTAGATTTGCCAAGCAGACTTGTAATATCCCTCGTCGAAGTTTCGCCTCTTAATTCCGTCTGTCCGCTGTCTTCAGGTAATGGAACATTCTCAAGTGACATGATCTGAGCCTTAAGCCCCCCTTGGACCAATCTTCCCCATAATACTCGACTACAGTGTGAAGGACGTCCTCGGGATTGTTACCTTTCCATCCTCCCTGTACTAGGTGCTCAGTTGCTGGTATGATGGGTGACATTGTCACCCACCTAACATAAAAATTACTGAATTTGGGAGTCCCCACTTTCAATAGAAAATGCATAAATTGTTATCTGAAGTGTTGCAAAATAGGGATATGGGGATATGCGTTTTTTGAAAGGGTTTAGATGGGAGATTCACATGCATTAATGCTTTAATTGGCTCAAATTGGAGTTTTCTCGAAGCCCGAAAGTCATCTGTTTACCACAATATTATATATTTTTTACTCTGCCTGAATTATTGGAGGGGCAAAACGATATGTTTGCCCCACCAATATTTCCTATGGTGGGGCAATTGTCCCCTTGCCCCACCAGGATCGACGCCCCTGTGAAATAATGCAAACTTACTATCACTGGAACTTATAGTAACAGACCGTCATCTGGCATGCTCTTTCGTGTTGCTTCGTGACGCACCTCGGAGGGACTGATTGAAAAAAATACAGATCCATGTAAAAAGATAAAGTGATTACCCATGCAACTACCACAAGCGATCCATTTGGTCTATGGAACTAAAAAAAAAAGAAATAAAAATAATCCTTAAAATCCAAAATTTGGCGAAATTGAGGTAGACCCAACACTTCCATTTTTAAGGCACTTTTTACTCACATAATAACATACTGCGACTGCAGTAAGCATCTTCCAACATCACTTTGTTTTATAATTACGTGTTTATATACAATTATGGACTCTAGCTATTCATAATAGGAGTACAAGGAACATTTAATAAATTGTGGTGAGATTTTTTTTTTTTTTTTTTTTTTTTGGTGCGTGAGATTTAAATTAACCAACGAAATGTGGAAGTACCATAGAAATAAAAGTAAGGGAGAACGCTGACACAATGCATCCCTGCATGTTTAACCGGTAAAGCCACGAAAATTGTGAGGCGCTTTCGTTGTACGGCAAAAGACCGGTTGATTGGTGTGTCTCCGTACGTACAGTGTGCATTCTGCTGTTATAGCTATAACAGCTATTATGCTGTTATAGTCGTAGCTTATTTTATCCGTTTTTCGAAAGATTAGGAGTAATTTTCACAACAGAAATAAGTCATGGTACCTTAAGTATTTTGTTTTATACTAGTAACTTGAAAACTTGTAGTTTCTTTGCCAACACTTGGGGCAAAAGCAATGACGTGATATTTGTATTACGCGCAGGTGCTCTGTTGCCGTACAGCATAGCCAAATCAATGGCTTCAGTCCAGATCGGCGGACTTCATTCTCCCTTACTTTTATTTCTATGGGAAGCACTAAGTACAGGTGACGCGAACGAGGAACTGTATATTTAAAAAACCCATTCCAAATCGCGAAAAATAGGTATTCCTACACGCTGCTAGAGTACCTGCAATTTAAAAGCTGTAGATATGCGAGCAAAGCCAGCGAAAAAAGTTTCCCCACGGGATTGCTGTTTCCTACCTTCATACACAATGCGATTAAGAAGCGACTCAAGGAAGACCCCCACACACGGTTGGTAGTAATGGAAGTATAATGTTGCATCCTCTGTGCCGAGAGAGTCGTCAGAGCGCCGAAAGCTCGTGGTTGCAAGTATCCCGGAGGCTCCAAAATGAAGACACGGGTGGTATGATGCTTTTGGGTAATCTCCAAATGTCACTTAGTCCAGGGAGTTGCCACTCCTCCATAATCCACAGTGGCGTAACCAGAGGGGGCAGGGGGCTGGAGCCCCCTCAGCCAAGAAAAGTAAACTGTTCGCGTAACAGTCATGTAACTGACAAACTGCACGACACAAAGCAGGTTAACGGAACCTTTCGTGCATTTCAAAAAGGTCGGACTGCCAGATCTACAAGAAATTCGAAGTACATTGGGAGGCAATATCACTTGTCCACATCAATCGTTCCTGGAATGATTTGACCCCTCCTCAAGGCGTGTTGGTTTCTAAGTATAAGTTTGTCACTTAGGAACTAGCATATGGTCGTTTTTTTTTGGCTTATATGCTAATATACTGCATGCTTGCTGCAAATTTTGCTTGGTCACTTTGCAGAGAATCATAAAAAATATTTTGAATATTTAATGTTTAAAGGTTTGCAATATTATTTCCTTCGTCATTTTTCGGAAAACTGCTTGGTTGGACATGTGTGCATTAAGTTATTCATACACTTTAGAAACAAATAGCAATTCATTCTAGGCTATATCCCTATTGCGAAGTTGCTGTAATGTCGTAATAATTCAATACGGTAGTGAAACCACAATGGCATTTGCAAGATTCCGTACTTTTTTGCTGACTTTTCTTGCAATGTTGAAATTAATAACTTCACATTATTTTGTCTCCGGCATTTCATTCTGCTGTTTCAAATGATGAACACATATTCAAACTACGAGATGGAGGGCTTCAGAGTAAAACCTGGCAGTAAAAGGAAGCGATCACCAACTTCATATGCAACCCAGAAGAAACGCAGGTACCCTTCTTCTCATAATCTATTTTGTAACATTTGTAAGCTTTATATTTGATCAAAGGCTATGCTAACAATTTATACAAAAGTGTTTTGTTTTGGGGAATTGCGGGTGTGGAGGAGGGGGTCGGGGACAAATAGGTATGAAAACAACCGAAATTTAATTTTCAAAAAGCTCATTAGTTGTCCGAGATTCTAAAAGCGACTATAATGGGAAGCACAGTGAGAATTGTGTAATTGGTGTCTCCAAGGAAAATAGTAGATCTATCAAATTTTAGCTTTTCAAGTGAATTTATATGAAAGAAATTTCCATTTTTCATGTATCACAGTTCACAATTATTACTTCAAAACCATTGATTACCTAAATCACATGATTGCATCCATTGATTGATTGATGAACGTAATAATTTGGTTCCGTAAATGGGGAGGGGATGACCCTTCACTTATCCGGCACTGTCGATATGAGACAAAGTGCACCTGACCGGCAGGGGGGATTTGGTGTCTGAAAGTGGAGGGGGTGAACTCGGGCGGAATACCAAACGGCGCCCAAGGCGAAGCGCTCCAGTAAAGTCGTGGATTCCAGGCCCCTGGTGGTGGTCCAGCGGCAACGCCCTCGGAAGCCCTGAGGTATTTAAAAAAATAAAACCACTAGAATGAAGCATTAGGCTATCCTCAAACTCATCGGACGTGCACTGAACAGATCAGAGGAACACGTTTTGACCATGTGAATAATAGCCTCAATAAGAATAATAGGCCATTTTAATGATGATGGAGGTTTGGCTTGTGGCTGGTTACTATGATAAAAGAAGGGCTTGCACGAATATGAAACATGCAAGATGTTCTACAGGAAGTAATTACGAAACAATATTTGAAACGTGTGCCGGCGAAGCGCGTGGAAAAACACCATTTTATTGTAATCTATTGGCTTTCTTTATTTTTTCGAATGCAATATTATCCATTACATCAAGGAACCTCCTACTTTCCCCAGTCACCTATTTCTTCTTGTCGATGGTCTCGGACAAGGCACCCACCAAGCTTTTCATTACTGTGAAAAATAAGTTTTGAGAAGACAGGTTAAAGCATAATTTTGTAAGGACGATGAAAGGTTGAGGGTTATTGTGTTTAATATCTTCCAAAATAAGTGAAATGTTATGAAGGGTAGTTCTTACAGAGACATGGCCATAGGCGTTCGCAGTAAAAAATGCCAGGAAAGCAAATTTTATTGGAGGCTGCATCTTCGTAAGGTGTGGCCGGCGAAGCCTTTAACCGCGGGTGCTGAAGGCGCAAAGCCGGAGACTGGGGAATGAGAGTCCTCCCGAGAATTTTTCCTAAATTTGATGGCTTTTGCGGTCATTCTGGACCATTTCTAGAGAAAATCCTGCACCCCAGGTATAACTTGAAATGCTATAATGAAATACTTTTCCTATCGTGACGTGACTGCAAATTTCAGATCATGAGTAACGGTCGGTCACTTTTGTGACGATAGTGCATGGTGGTTGGTGGGGAAAGTGAACATCAGGATGGGTTGAAAGAATTTTGAAATAGTAATTTACTCAAACACCGATTCTACAGAAAGTAATTACGTGACAACTCCACAAAAAATGTACTACGAACCAGTACTAACGAGACACATACTTCTATTGAGTTCACGCGAAGCACGCCGAAATATTTTATTTAATGAGAATCGCGATTCCCTATACACAGGTACGTTTCTGAATTGTACATGCAAGGACCGTGCATGGTGCGTGTAATGACGTACATTTACTACTCTGAGGGACCGTTATTTCAGGGCTTCACGTCATAAGAGTGAGGGGGGAAACCAACGCCCATACGTTGGAAGAAATTTTCGTTAAGCTATCTAACAAAGTTTCAATAACAATCATTGCCCTTTGCCTCCCCACCTTTAAGCTCTGCCACTGTAAAAGTAAGTATTCATTACAGGTGCGCGCAGCGCGCCGAGAAAAAATTTCTAGTTTTGTTTTGATATTTGAAATTATTGTTTTCATTCAGTTTAAAATAGCAAAATTTAACATAATATTAAAAATCCCTCTTAGTCTCTCTGGTCTCTCTTCCTTCTGTTCATATTTTTCATCATTTTTATTATTTTTTAAGGTCTGAAAAAAGTGGGGAGAAATGCTCCTTGCCCCCCGTAATTTCGCCTATGCTGACCGGTATGATAAAGAGGTTCTTCTTCCAGGGATAAAACAATATAAATTCGTGGGCAAAATCCTCCTTAATCCATCCCATCCCCTTGGCCAGCTGCCTGGAGAGATGTGACCCCAATATTTCACAAAATCATATAAACTGTTACATTTTTCGACATACCAGTGATTTCTGAAAATTTCCGTTATAAAAAATGAGCCCAAAAGGCGTTTAAGCTATTGATTTCTGTAGGGGGTGGATGAGCGATGGATCTATTTTAATCAATTTCTATCACAAGTCGTTCTGGAGCTTTCAAAATTTTCATAAATCCTTTCCAAACTATCAAACTTTTCCCAGCAACACCTCATAGCTCTGCTTACTATTAATACCGTCTCAGACTTATTCGCCCTATTCATCGGTAAGGGCTTTTAGGCCGATTGTTCGTATCCGTAGGAGTGATTACACAGGAGCACAGCATTGCAAGAATACGAGAGACGACAATTCAAAAAAAGACATAGTTCATGAAAACTGAAAGCTTTTACGAGGTACCAGGCAAGAGACTCGCCGTCTAATTGGCAGATAAATTTTATTAGTCAATTGAGAGTTTCCCCGTGCGTAGTCTGCATGGCATGGAATTTGTGTCACAGAAAATATTTCTAATGCAAAATTTCGGCGCGCTTCACGCGCTTTCGTCACGGTTCGCACTCCGCATCTCATGACCATATGGTAATAATTTTCGGACCAGTACGCTCCTCTGAAAAAAAAACATAGGTATATCTCCAAACCATGTAGGGACCCCACACCAAGGGATGATCCTAGAGCAATCTTATATCACGTGTAGCTTATTCAGTAACATTTGTAGCGTGATGTGAAAGATTTCAAGTTTGTATTTGTCGTTATACATTTTTGTAGAACGGGTGCCATGCTACGGCCAAATATCACTAATTAATGAGAATTTCTAAGGATGTAATTACTGTAGTTCAAACATTTGCCAAAGGTAGCACCATTTTTGCATCTAGATCACCTAACATAAACAAAAGTTTATCTTGGGGAGGAGTCGTCACCCCTCCACTTAGACAACACCCCCCTTACACCCAACCAAAAATAAAGTTCACGGAGAATCTTTCAACATATGATCGGTTGGAAAAATTGCCAAAAATAGCACCATTTTGCACCTAAGTCACCTTAAACGAACATAAATTTCTCAAAGGGGAGGGGGATCCTCCGCTTAGACCCCTCCCCAGGATGGAGCCTGTACGAGGGATCAAAGGAAGAATCCGCCGCGGGTGCAATCCATGGCAGATACCATATGCACAATTTACACTGACTTGTGGGGTACTTGGGGTGGGATTACAACATAATCTGTTGTGTCCCCCCAATCACCAACTTCTGGTGGCGCCACTGCTATTGTAAACCACGAAGTTTGCTGCAGTACATTAACCAGAATGCAAAACTGCATTGTGGTTTCGATGATTAGCACATGATACATGTGTAATCCCAAATAATTCCAAGATGTCCCGTTTCTTTCAGTCACTGGTTGGATGTGATCTTAATGTGCTGGAAAGATATAGTTTTGTGTTTATATTATAGGTACAAATAACAGTAACCTGTATGGTTTTGTCTAATATTTTCAATCTGACCGCTTATAATCGAAGTCACTCTGTGGTAAAAATAATATGAAAACCTTGTAAAAACTATTTTTCATGATAGTGGTGACGGATATACTTTTAATACTTAGTATATACATTTGTCATATTAAAGAGCAGAAAGAGAACCGTGTTGTTTTTGATGAGGGTCAGAGTTCATCTCAGGGAACCGGGGTGAAACTCCGGAAACCTTGAAAACTGCGTGTAAACACGATATCTTACAAAGGTCAATATTGAGGGATCCCTTACTTAGTATGTGGATGTCATTCATTTAGTAGGAAAACCCTATTGTTTTGGTTGAGGTCAGAGGCCATATAAAGTCACCAGAGGTCAAACGTTGAAAATTTGAACGAGATATTACATGAAGTTACAGGTCGTGTGACATGCCACCAAAAGAGCTGTTTCACTTGTCAGTTAAAGAATTAAGTCCTCCAATCAAAGATCCGTTGGAATTATTTCAATATCTTTTACCGTTCTCAAAATATACGTCTTCAAAATGTTATGGTTTCTGAAGAAACTAATTGCCTATGCAAAAATAATGATGTGGAGTGTTGCACAGTGTTATGATTTCCTTTGTTAACCGTATATATATTATCTCTTAATTACCGATCATATAGATTACAGTTTCATGAGTGATGTCAATATTTTTCAAGGAAAAAATTTTAACTTTTATAATAAACCCTCAGGGAATAACAATGCTACCAGTGTCCTTGAAATTAAGGTTGAAAAAACAAAGGCTAACATTAGCCATATATGGTATGTCCCTCTTTCGATGTCACATATTTACATATTTAGCTCATGTTTATTCATGATACAAGTGTGAAATAGAAATTTCCCTGTAGAATGGTCAATATTTGATGGATTTTAATGGTAATTTCAGCTATTTTCTGGATTTTTAATGCTTTTTACATTGAATATCCAACTATGTTATTTTCATGTCACACAACCTTTAATGGATCGAACAGTTACCATGTAGATGTCACACGTTTAGTTCGGAAAGTCCCTTTTTCATTTAGGTTAAAGAGTAGGCCTACATATGACCTAAGATCACATTCATTTGACCTCATTTCATAAGCAACTAAGTATTTTGAAATCATCACATTCTTGCTTTCTGTGAGGTTTCCATGACTGAAAAATAGATTATTTCCCTTAACGTTACAAGCCAATAACCTAGTTAAACAAATTTGACCTGTGACTTCTGACCATTGACCTTTAGTAACAGGTACGTCCGTCAGCGGAACACAACTCTCTACCACGGGGTCTTATCCGACTGAATTTGATGGAAATCGGTTGATCCTTGTAAGAAAACTTCTGACTCACAATTTTTGTAGAAACTGAAATTTGACCTTTAACCACGCGTTCTTTCACTTCAATTTCTAAAGCAACATCAAATTTTTGTAGTACTTGACATTTGAATTACACTTGTCAACAGGGGCGTCAATCCGTATTGAAATGTGGGAGGACATACATGACTTAGCACAAACCAAGCCCGTTGTTTTTGAACAGGGTGTGTCTTCTTATAGGTCCTTCCCTGTTCCCCTCTTATGATAACCGACTGACGTTGTCCTATTCTAATAAAATTAGGATTCCAAAGTTAACATGACCATCATAGAGATCTGCCAGTTGAAATACACGGAGTCTACGGAATTACTTCAAGATGTTATTGTCATCATGTCCCAAAAGACCTGAAACGGCGCTTCACAGCGTGGATCACTGTCAGAGATGATGGACCCCAACAGTGAAGTAAGGGCCATTGGCGTGAAAACCAGAACGGGAGGGGGCGGTACAGCTATCGAAAGTCGTGAAAGTCCCACCCAGGGCCGCAGCTATAAGGTCATATGTTTTGGGTGTGTGAAGGTCCCAAATTCCTACTGGGTGGATATTTTTTCCAATTGCATCTTTTTTACGCACCCTGCATTGTTTATAGCATTGGGGATTCTTCCTTTGTCGCTATATAAAGGCGCCGTTCTGGAGGAGGGGGTTCCCTTCCCCTCTGAGAAATTTATGCTAATTTAAGGTTGCTTAGATGCAAAATGGTGCTAACTGTTTGACATATTTTGAGCTGATCATATATCTGGAAAATGTCCATAATTTAGTGAAATTAGCAGTGGGGATTCTTCCTTTGTCACTGCATAAAGGTGCCGTCCTGGGGGAGGGGTCTAAGGGGAGGGGGTGTGAGAAATTTTGTTTATTTGAAGTTGCTTAGATGCAAAATGGTGTTATCTTTGGGACATTTTTGTAGCTGTTCATACGGCTGAAAAATGTGCATAATTTAGTGGATTCGGCAGTGGGGATCCTGCCTTTGTCACTGCATAAATGTGCCGTCCTGGGGGTCCCTCCTCTTTGAGAAATTTTTATAAATTTTTATTTATTTAGGTTGCTTACAGCCAAAATGGTGCTATCTTTGGGACAACTTTTGAGCTGATCATATGGCCGGAAAAGGTCCATAATTTAGTGAATTCTAAATTTGGTTAGGTGAAAAAAGAGAGTAAGTTGTCTAAGAGAAGAATAAGTTGTCAACAAACGTCCTGAAGCCTCCCCATCCCCCCTTCCTTAGCTACTTTACTGTCTTCTGTTCGGGGAAATTTTTACCCCAAAATACGTGGGTGGAGTTAACAGAAACATTCTTGGACTATACAGAAAATTTTCCTTTCCTTGTGCATTATAAAAGAGCATCTAAGGCTGGCAGATACCTGTAAAGGCCTCCTTGAAGCTCTAGATCAATTATATAAGATGGGGGCAATGACATCATAACGCTTATTACCTGACATCCACATGATAGTATATGGTATGACGCCAAGCACTTTACATCTATCGTAATTTTACTGATTTTGAACGAAAATCTAGACGCACAGCTCCCAGCAATGGGAAATGGGCAGGAGGTAGAGAGTATGTGCAGGAAGACGATATTAGAACTCCCTGATAGGTATGGCAAAACGGGTGAAAGGACTAACAAGCGCATTTCAGAATGCCTTTTCGTCGTAAGTGTATTTACAATCGTCATCCTTATATACCGATAATGGCTGCGCGCGGAGCGCTCGGTAATTTTTTTGAAAAATATATAACGGCAAATACCTATACTTTCAACTTTCCACATAATGCTGCAAATTAGATTTAATATATTGATGCGAGGCCCCTAAAGAAGTTTGGAGATGTATCTGTTTTTCGGAAAGTGTTGTGGTCAGAATAGTTTCATATACAATTACCCTCATAATGGTAATGAGATGGAGCGCAAGCCGTAAGGCATGCCCGCGAAGCGCGGCGAAATCTTTCATTAAATAAGACGGCAAAGGACAGTTTTGATTCGATTTCACGTGAGGAAAATAACGTTTGGCAGTATTCTTACCTATAGTTGGAAAATGCATACAAAGTTGGAACAGTCTCAGTCGGAAAATGTGCTAGACTATCGTCGTTCTGACGAACTGGGGGAGGGGGTGAGGCATCCCCCACATCCCTGTTCCCACCCTTAGTGGCATTAACAACAATATTGCATGGACAGACATCCTATCACCTTTTACTTTTGTTTTCGCTTGACTTGATCCCTTCCCCCTGTGTTACGTCGCTAAACACTGTTAAAAATTTCTGTAAATTCAGGGGCATAGCCTTTATTTGGTGTTGGGAGGCAAAGTCGACTCATCGTCCCGATTCTTGACCGCCGTCATAGGGGAGGGGTTGAAGGGAGGGGTCCCTCTCCCCTTTTTGAATTTTTTGCTGTCTCAAAGGGCTTAAATGCAAAATGGTGCTATATTTTTCTTCTTTTTATACTAGATCCCAGTGTTTCCCACAGGGGGTTTAGAGGGGCATCCCACCCTCCGAGTGAAAATGGTCGCCAGTCAAAAACAGTTGCCGCCCTCCAAAAAAATTAAGCTTCCATTTTCAAGTGCATTCCTTCATAACACATATACAAGTCATATAGTATGAAGGAAAACTTTCCCATCCCAAAGGCGTGGCACTAGGATTTGCCCAACGGGGGGGGGGGGGGAGGAGGACGACCCGAAGCCCCGACAGCCAGGATGCCGTCGAGGGGTTGGTGAGGGGATTTGAAGAAAACCTGTGTACTATACCAATTGCGGGGCATATATTGAATAAAATTTACATATGCTATGGGAAAATAGCTCTGCGCTGATTTAATGTCTCTCCCGGAATTTAAACTGTGGAAAAGCGCGAAGCACGCGATAAATTTTCGGGTTAGCCTACCCTAAAAAGAATTTGTACTTATTTAAAGCTTACGTAGGTCAATTGTCCTGGCATTGTCCGGGCAGTTCGTCCCTATCGGGCACATCTTACATTGTACTTCTCTCTTCGAGTCACTAGCCGTACCGCACTACAGACACAAGAG
The DNA here is from genome assembly GCA_029531755.1 of Holothuria leucospilota. NCBI lineage: Eukaryota > Metazoa > Echinodermata > Holothuroidea > Aspidochirotida > Holothuriidae > Holothuria > Holothuria leucospilota. Next base: position 23,787,966 of record CM055962.1, on the reverse strand, counting down.
AACCTTAACTAAGATTAGTGAAATGAGATGAAATTCCTGACGTTTACATAAATCCATGTATTTTACTTATTGACTTGTTACTTGAAAGGATGGTAAGGGTTTGTACTTTATTAGCTATAAGTAACGGAACTGAGGAAAAGTGGGCAAAGCGTACCGAAAATTTTGGGTTTTATTGCAGAAATGACCCTTCTGAAAGCCAAAGTAAGTAAACAGACCATGCCAGAGACCTAAAGTTCCCACAGCCCCTGTGTCGAGGGGGTGGTGAGAAAGGGATATTAAGGAGCCTACATATACCATACCATTGCAGGGTATATTTTGCACAATATCACTTAATGCTTCGAAAGCCGAGTTGCGCACTGATAGTGTTCTTTCGAGTCTGAATCCTGAAATTGCAAAGATCGCGAAAAGTTTTGGTAGGCTTACACAAAAAAACAAATGTAATCATTAAAACCAAACAGAAAAAAAAAACCATAGAAAATGTAGGGGTTGTAGACCGTTTCGGGGATAACATACATTATGTCAAACCACCTGGACAACCCAATGAAACAGCCAAACTTTGCTCCCTGAGTCGCTCACCAACTGACATACCCCATGACATACACAAGATAACAACAATTAGGCTTTGTGATATGGGATGAGATTTACGACCTCTACATAACCTGTGTACTGTGCCTACCTGTTACTTGGTAAGGTTGACAAGACTTACACTATCTAGTCATGTGGAATGGAATTATTGAAGAAAATGGAGTGACTCATTAGCGCGCGAAGCGCGCCGAAAATTTTGGGTTCGTATTAGAGAACTTGTTTCTTGAGAGCAAAAACAGCTGCCGTCGGGCACTCTTCATGGGACTGAACTTCTCATATATGATGATATGAATGCAGAATGCTGAAACACGTAGGCCCTAATCAAATAGAGCCACGACACTACTATTTTATGAAATGTGGGGGACATTTGATATTGTGTCCCCCACCCATCGAAATGTGGGGAAGGGGACGTGCCCCCGTTACCTCCAGGATTGACGCTCATACTTATCAAAGTGTAGTGCTAATTCAGTGTTTTCTCTTGAAGTGATCATAAAACGTTCGGTGTTTTCAAACCCTGACCTTTAGATTTGGCCTCCGGGATCCGCAAAACACAGTTTCCTATCAAGAAGTATATTTCCACCAAGTTTAAAGACAATCAGACTGGTCGTTAAGGAGAAATTTTGAGACAAAATAATGTGCCTTAAATATACATTTGACCTTTATTCACGTGACCTGTGACCTCGGTTTCTACGACCATCACATACTTTTGAAGTAAATGACATTTCCACTACAACTTTGAATTTTTCATGTTAATTTAATATTCTCCCTTGAAGTAATAACAATAAAAGAAATTTTTGCAAAACTTGAATTTTGACCTCTGACCTTTGCTTCCGGGGTCTGCAAGACAACTATTCCCACCCGGAGATCAAATGACCTTTGACCTCCACCAAAAATAAGAGTAACGTTCCTTCTCTGCGTTCTTTATGGCCAAAAACGTTTCATTTGAAAACTCCTAAAACATGTTTGAATCCCGTTGGGCTAGCAATCTGAAGGTCTTCACCAGACGTCTGTGGGGTAACCCTAGGGTGATCGGATATCAATGACTGAGGGAGGTTCAAATCATGTCCTTGTGTTTGTGTCGGTGGGTGAGATATTCGTACGACAAGCGAGCATCTCCGTAGGCAGTCAGTTTAGAGAGTCCGCTCGACTAGTCACTTGGGAAAATTAAAGATTACCTTACCATGTATACTACTGCTATAGAAAATGGCATTATTGTATATAGCTAAACTGGAAAAATATCTGTAATATCTCGTCCTTCCTACGTAGCAAATAAATATACTTTCAAGTTCAAAGATGGGGTAGTTTGCAAGTTTATACGTATTTTCATACCACAAAGTTCATACTTACCTGGCGCAGGAGTATCCGTGATCACGATGGCGGAGCTCCAAACTGGGACCTGTTCTATTCAGCCAGTCTAGAACGGGAACACTGTCGGGTGGGTCAGTTAAGTCAAAGTTTGTCCCTTGGGGACGTTGTCACTCCTTCAAGGAGCAGAACTCCCCCGGGAGTATTGTTTGGTTTTCGCCCCTGGCCCTTCGCCAGAGAGTCAGGGGACTTTTGGAGAAAAAATCATATTCACAGGTACCGGTACATTTAAAGAACTTTGTCTTGGTATTGATGTTTTATTATAAAGACTTAGTATAGAAACATCAGAAGGCACCACAAAGTGCTATACCTCACTGACGTGCTAAAGATTTGCACTCATGGGCGTCAATCCTGGGGAGGCGGATGGGAGAAAAGCCCCCCCCCCACATTTCGATGTGTTGGGGACACAATATCAAGCCCCCCCCCCCCACATATGCGTAAAAGAGTAGTCTCGTGGCTCTATTTGACTGGCTTTTTGAGTGTCATGTAGGTTTGCTGGGCAATTATTAAGTGTCTCGATGCAGATTCTGAATATAGATTTCGTCAGGGAAATCTTATTTAATGACAAAATTTCAATGTGCTTCGCGCGCATGCGTCACGGTTTGCACTCCTTCTCATGACCATTAAAAAGGCAATTATACATGGAACTATTCTGATCACAACACTTTCCGAAAACAGACATGTATACATATCCAAACATCTGTAGGGGCCTCGCATCAATATGGGATCATTCAATCAGTGGCAGACGGGAGGCCCATTCAGTTTTTTTAACACAAATTTACTCCAAAAGGTAACATATTTGGCAACAGATTGCATGTAAGGACACCATATTTTTCAAAATTTTTCAAAGGGGAGGGGGACAACCCATTAGGCTATGTCCCTCTCACTGATTCCGATTTTTTTTTTAAGTTTTTAAAAATACGTAAATTTTTTAACACAAATTTACTTCAAAAGGTAGCCTATTTGGCAACAGAATGCATGTAAGGACACCGAATTTTTCAAAACTTTTCAAAGGGGATGGGGACACCCCATTGGGCCATGCCTCCCTCACTGATGCCTATTTTTTAGCTCCTAAGAAATACGTATATTTTTTAACACAAATTTTACTTCAAAAGGTAACATATGTGGCACCAGATTGCATGTAAGGACACCTAGTTTTTCAAAAAATTCACAGACCCCTCCCCCAGGCCACAGGTCAGTAAATGTCACACTGAGAAAACGTCCAGGCTAAAACACTGGCGGGCCTCTTGATCCCAACCGCTTAAAACCATAGCGGTCTGACGAGAGGGATAGCCTAATAGCCTAATACATTAAAGTTAATGGAAATCTATGCATTTGATGATGCATTATGAAACAAAATATATCCATCCTGAGACTTAATTTTTCACCCAGAGATATACTTAACCCTCAGAGCTTCCGGGGGCTTCGCCGTCCGGAATCCACTAGGGGTCCTTAGGCGGTCCCAGTGTTTTAGCCAGCCCCTATTTGTGCGACAATGTCGCATAAAGGGCGACAAATGTCACACAAAAAATCTGACAAAGCAAATTCTACCAGGGTGTAAATTTTGAGGTTCTTCATTAGGGCAGAAATCCAGTCAAATATTGCACCATTTGCAATCTAGGCACCTTACAAATTCCAAATTCTAAAAGCCCCTCCCCCAGGCCACAGATCAGTAAATGTCGCATTGAGAAAATGTCGTAGATAAAGCACTGCATTATGAACCAAAATATATCCATCCTGAGACTTAATTTTTCACCCAGAGACATACTTAAACCTCAGAGCTTCTGGGGGCTGCGCCCCTGGACCCAACCAGGAGTCCTTAGGCGGGCCCCTGGACCCCACCTGCTAAAGCTCGTTTCCGCGCTACGCATTACCAGATTTGTCGGCAAAACATAGTCTCTGCACCCTCCCCCCAAAGAAAACACCTTCGCTACGCCCCTGACTCCGTGTATTTCACCTGGCAGATCATCTATGATGAACATGTTAACTTTGAAATGATAATTCTTATTAGAATAGGACAACGTCAGTCATCATAAGGGGGAGGAAAGGGCCTATAGGAAGACGCCCCCTCTTCAAAACCAAAGGGATTGGTTAGTGCTAAGCCATGTATGTCCCCCGTCCCCCCCCCCCCCACATTTGAATACGGATTGACGCCCCTGTTTGTACTCATGAGTTATCTCTCTGTATGGGTACGAGCACAGAGTCTTAAGTACGAGTACAAGTATGATCACAAACCCTTAGAGTGAAAAATGAGTACGAATTCAAACTTGTGAGTATGCTATCGAGCACACTTGATTTCAAGTTCTCCAAGTAGGAGCACAAGTTCAGAAAAATGAATTTTAGCACGAGTTCGAGTACGTATTCGAGTACTTCAAGTTTAGGAAAGCAGTACTTTTCCCAAGCGTTGCTTTGCATTTATCAAAAGAATTTTGTTGGTGTTGTCGTTGTTTACAGAACCAGAACTGAACCCTCTTGTCATATTTGTGCAACTTCCGGCGGACTGGTTCATACATCAACAGACGTTGCTCCATCCGATAATACAGTGCAGGAGACACTGAAAGCTAAATTGACAAGTGTTCTTGAAGATAAACTTACGTATATTCGTGGTGGTGGAAAAGAAGAAACATGTTCCAACAAAGATATGAATAAATCTTTCATGGAAGACAACTTTCCGGACGCTTTTGAAACACCTTATCGTTGGCCGTTACGGTTTGACTTTAAACATTCATCATATTCTACGAATGATCTACGCGACTCCAAGGAAGTTCATAGAGGGTGGTTTGATTCAAGGAGAGGTGATGAGGCCGAACACAAGACGTTTCATATGTTCGCAGAAATGTTTTACCAAAAAAACATACCATCATTTGTTATCAGTGGGTATACCTGGATGAAAATGTTTCCCAAAGAGCTCCTCCGTGTACTTAAGGAAGAATTACCAACGGATAAAATACGGGAAGGGGAAAGCGATCTTCTCATTTTCCTACCAAATAAAGGAGTTTTAGCACTTGAAGTCAAGTCAAGAGTCAATACAGAGGACAAGAGAAGCTTGAAAAGGGTGATTGAGAAAGGCTTTGGAGAACAATGTACCAAGGCTGTTGAATTTCTAGTTAATTCAAGTTATGATTTAACTGATAGTGTAAACTTTATTCTTATCAAAGTAATGTCCTTTCCAAATTGTTCAAGAACTAATATTAAAAGTCTTACTTGTCAGAATTGTTCAGAACATTTTATAACTCAAGATGATCTTCAGTCAACCAACAAGTTATATAAATGGTTTGAGTCACTTCTCGAAAAGCACACCACCCATCCTTCAGTTGTTCAATTTAATTCAAATGTATACACACGTATAATAAGTAGGTTACTTGGTTCTTATCTTCGTGTGAATATAAAAACGGTTATTAACGACACACACGAAGAGATTGGAAGAGAAGGGTTGATTGAATCAAACGAGAGAAAATGGGTTCAATTAAGTCGGAATCAAGGGGCCATTGCGTCCAAAAATCCACACTTTTTGTGGTTGACAGGGGTTCCAGGAAGTGGCAAAACAATACTTGCCTGTTGGAAGGTTCAAAACATTTTCCAAAACCCAACAGATTCAAAACATATTATTTACTTAATTGCTGGAAACAGAAATTTGTTATTCATTGAAAAGATGAAAATGTGGTTCACACCAAGTTTTGATGGAGATAAGAGTAAATTCGAACTTAAATTAGAGACAATTGAAGAGAGTTTTGGAAGATCACACCAGTACAAACTGAAAGGAATATTGAACGTCGTAGAAAAGTTGAAAAGGAAACATGAAGGTTGTGACCTATCAATCATTATAGATGAATTTCGTATTCTGAACCCAAAAGGTTCAGAGCAAAGAATGAAAAAGTTATCAAATTTGGGCTTAAAAAACCTGTGGGTCATCTTAAATCCCTTTTCTCCGTCTCCCGACAAATATGTTTTAGAAAGCCTCGGATTTGAAGTATTCCCTTTGGACTTCGTGATGAGAATGTCAGTGCCTAACCTTATGTTTGTCAATCATTGGCTAGGAAAAAACTACGAAATCGGACACAGTATCAGCGGACTAATTCCTAAAATGTACAAAATGGAATGCATTTGTGGTGATCTCAGAACTGCAGATGTTCACGATTGTACCCCTCTTCTTATCTCAAAGCTTACAGAATACGTCTGGGAGGAATTAGAGAGGGCTGATAAGGCAGATGATGGCAGTATCGAAATGAGGGATGTTGTCATAATGACTGGAGAACATGCAACAGTAAAGAAATTACTGTCAAAAAGCAAGATAAACGTCACTGTCCGCCCTGCCGCTTATTTTAACGGGTGCGAAGCAAAACTGGGTATAGTTGACTTTAGACACATTTGCGATATGAAAGACACTTTAACTGAAGCCTTAACTAGGGCTACAAGTAGATTGGTAATATTTGATGTGGATTGCATACACGACAAAAACCACGACAAAAACCACGACAAAAGCCACGACAAAAACCACGACAAAAACCACGACAAAAACCACGACAAAAGCCACGACAAAAACCACGACAAAAACCACGACAAAAGCCACGACAAAAACCACGACAAAAACCACGACAAAAACCACGACAAAAACCACGACAAAAACCACGACAAAAACCACGACAAAAACCACGACAAAAACCACGACAAAAACCACGACAAAAACCACGACAAAAACCACGACAAAAGCCACGACAAAAACCACGACAAAAGCCACGACAAAAACCACGACAAAAACCACGACAAAAACCACGACAAAATCCACGACAAAAACCACGACAAAAACCACGACAAAAACCACGACAAAAACCACGACAAAAACCACGACAAAAACCACGACAAAAACCACGACAAAAGCCACGACAAAAACCACGACAAAAACCACGACAAAAACCACGACAAAAACCCCAACAGTTTGGAACAATTGACGCAAAGTGCAAAAGATCGGGGTTTGCTGCAAATGGAGACAGCCCAACTTAAAGACAGTGAAAAAGAAGTATTACGATACGAGCTTAGTTTAGGATTATTCCGAGATGAAGACGAAGTTAAGCAAAACATGGCTGAAGTGATTACCGCCGGGAAGTTAAATTTGGCTCTAAATGCTAAGCTGGGACCAATTGAGGAGACCCTTTCAAATATAAATAAAAATAGCTATAGGTTGGATTCAATAGAGAAGACCCTTTCAAATATAAATGAAAATAGATTGGAACCAATGGAGAAGAGCATTTCAAATGTAAATAAAGTTCTCAATGAACTAAAATCAGAAATGCAAAGTTACAGGACAGGTTCGACCAATAATCAGAGAGCAGTAAGGCCGTAACAGCTCCCTCTACAAAATCAATGTAGTACTTCATATTAATTCTTTAGCAAGTTGTCACATACAAAGGTTCAATGAAAACACCCTATGAGGTTATCAGAGGTGAAATTACGAAAACCTTGTAAACTAATTAGACAGTGGGCGGTACATCGAAATTGTGTCTGACGTTTCGTGACCAACGAAAAGTTGGGGCTGAATTTTTGTACCGACTCCATAAATAAAGTTAGAGGGAACAACATTTATTTTTTCGCAAGCATAACCGTTGCAGTAATAACTCAAATTTTAATGACCTAATTTTGAACACGTGTAAAGGATGTTGTGACTATACCATGATTAGAAATACCAAACGCTGACCGAGTTATTTCATGGCGTAGTGGATTAGTGCTTAGTTTTGTCACACAGACTACCCGGGATCGATTCCCTTCTAAGACTCTTTTCTTCCATTTGGTACAAGGGAGGGATGAACCTCAGTGTAACGAAGCACCCTTTTCGGCAAGAAATGACTCAGCCTTTGGGCTTTCTGGTTCTGTTATTAATGCAACTGTCTGTGCAAAACTGTTATAAATTCTGCCCCTCACTAAGATAATTACTGTACTCATTTTGCTTTAAGATCTCGCTGACGAAGGTCCCAGGGGGACAGAAAATTTCGAAATACATTATGTAGATTTTGTACTCCTCAAATCAAGTATATGTATATGTATATGTATGTGTATATATATACATATATATATATATATATATATATATATATATATATATATATATATATATATATATATATATATATATATAAATATTTAAATATATGACAAGTTAAAATGTATACTACATTTGGGGATGTAAAAGTAACATGTTGTCTAATGTTAAAGCAGTTGCTGTTGGGTTGTAATGAAGAACCTAGAAGAGCTAGAGAGCCTCTCCCCTAATGGACTGAATTACTGATTTTTGTGTTTTTCATTTTGTTCTCTGAATTTTTGACTCATTTTATTTTGAAATACCTCAAAATTCGAACACATTATTTTGTAACAATTTTATTCTTTAATTGGAAACTTGGAATTTTTTAAAGTTTAGTAAGTTTCTTTATTTCTTCGTAATGTTAATAAATTTTTTGAAATATTTTCACTTGCTTGACTTAAAAATAAACAAATGTTTCTGATTTCTGTGTACTTGATTCCTTGCCTAGGGTGAAAGGAATGTATGCAATCACGTGAATAGGTGTATGTGTGTGTTTTTGTGACGCTTGGCTTGTAAACACGATATCTCAAGATAGCAATAATGGATAATTTTCATACTGAGTATATGGAATTATCATATTGAGAGGAAGATCCCTATTGTTTTTGGTGGAGGTCAAAGGTCATGTGAGATCAACAGAGGTCAAACCCCAAATGCAGTAAACACGATATCGCTAAGTAGTGAGCATGGATGCTTATCATACTTGGAATGTGGATGCCTTACAGTCAGAAAATGGTCGAATGCTATTGGTTTTGGTCACCGTGGTGAAAATATGAAATTTTTAAAAACTGCTTTTAAACAGTTCTCCACTGACCTGTTTTCTGTCCGGGGGCTCTTGTGATCGCCGTCCTGGGGAGGAGTCTAAGGGGAGGGGGTGTCCCCCTCCCCTTTGGGAAAATTTTGACAATTTAGGAGGGCTTAGATCGCAAATGGTGCAATCTACGGCCTTGTTCTTAGCCTTCCCTATGTGTTCAAATCTTGGCATTTTGTGGTCATTGTTTTATTTTTTTTTGGCAAATTGTATTTTCTAAATATCTTTGACTGTACTTGCGGATCTGAAGCTTCAGTTTCCACTTGAACGTATTCAATAATGAAGTAGTTCACTTTAATGGAAATTTCGGGTGAAAATCGGGAAACCTAGGGGACACTTCAATTGAATGGTTTCGGTTAGTGTATGAGTTTGATGGTAACGGATTCCTACTGTGGAAAAATATGAAAGAAATGCAGTAATAAGTGCATATTGAATGATACCGTATAAGAGCTCAGGTGCAAGTGAGATGGGTTTGCATCTCCGATGTTTTATTATACATTGCTTGTCATGAGTATTTGAAATCAAATATAAAAGGCAGTCAAATGACTTAGTTGTGGTGTTTGTGATTGAGTGTACAGACAACTTCTTGACCAGGCGGGTCAATTTTCTGTGCGGGCGGCAAAGTTTTGTCCGGGCGCTAAAGTAGTGTGGCAGATTTTGTACAGGCGGAGCCCCCGGACAAAACAGCTAGTGGAGAACACTGATCACACAACATCTCAAGATAGAAAGATGGACAATTTTCACACTTGATATAAGACTTTATCATATAAAGAGGAAGAATACTATTGTTTTCAGTGGAGGTCATTGAGATCATTGAGGTCATCAGAGGTCAAAAACCGAAAACCTTGAAGAAACGCGTAATTTTAAGACAAGGATGATGGATACTTTTCATATTTGGTATATAGATGTGCTACTTTAAGAGAGAGGGTACCCTATAGGTTTGTCAGAGGTCGGAGGTCATATGGGGTCATCAGAGCTGAAACTGCAAAACCTTGTAAACTAAATAGACAGTGGGCAATACCTCCACTGAAATTGTGTCCTGCGTTTCGTGACCAACGAAAAGTTAGGGCTGAATTTTTGTAACATGCCAAGATAAATTTATAGAGAACAACATTTATTTTTTTCACAAGCATAACTGTTACAGTAATAATTCGAAGTCGAATTACCTAATTTTGAACAAGTGTAAAGGTTTCTGTGACTATATGCTGTGAAATACCAAATGCTTACCGAGTTCGTTTGATGACGCAGTGGATTAGTGCTTGGTTTTCTCACACAAACGACCAGGGTTCGAATACCTTCTAAGACACGTTCTTTATTCACTTTTTGTTATTCATTTTTGGTAGAGTTCAAAGGTCAGTTGAGGTCAGCAGAGGTCAAATTGTGAAAACACCGTAAAAATGATACTGTCAAGTAGTATAAATATGAGGGATGAACCTCAGCGTAACAAAGCACCTTATTTTGTGATCTGAAATTTTCGACTCATTTCATTTTGAATTATTTCATAACTCGAACACATTATTTTGTAACAGTTTTATTTTTTTATTGGAAACTTAAAATTTGTATAGTTTATTTACTTTCTTTATTTCTTGGTAATATTAGTGACTTTCATTGAAATTTTCTCACTAGCTTGACTTTTGAATAATAAAATGACTTTAAAGCCCAAATGCTTTATGATTCCTTGTCGAAAGGAAGTGAAAGGCATCCATCTTTTGAATCTTGCGCTATTGCGTTTACCAGAAAATTTCTTCCTATTTTCGCTGTTTCACCTCCAGTGACCTCGTATAACCTTTGATCTCGATCAAAAACTATAGTGTCCTTCCTCTTAGTATGATAAAGTTTTATACTAAGTATGGAAAGTATCTACCATTCCTATCTTCGGATATTGTGCTGAATAGGGTTTTACTTTTTTCCTCTGGTGATCACACATGACGTTTGACCTCTACCAAACACAGTAGGATTCTTCCTCTTAATTTGATAAGTCCGTATACCAAATAATAAAAGTTTTGTATTCATTAATCCTACATTGAGGAAGGTGTTTACAAGTAATTTCCAACGTTTTCATAGTTTTAACCTCAGTGACCTCGGATAATCCTTGACCTCTACGGTAGAGGTCAAGGATTATACCAAAAACAATAGGGTTTATCTTCTTACTATAACCCTTCTACATGCCGCGTATAAAAAATATTCATGCTTTCTCTGTTGAGATAGTGTGTTTACAAGGTTTTTGTTATTTTGTGACCTCTGGTGACCTCATGTGACCCTTCATCTCTGCCCAAAACAGTAGGAGTTTCCCTCTAAAAATGATAAATCCGTATAAGAAATATGAAATACCCACCATTCCTACCTTGAGATATGGTGTTTACAATATATTTCCAAGGATTTTTAAAATTTACCTTAGTGACCTGTGCTGGCCTTTGACCTGACTTTTTTCTGACTATAACGATTCACATGACAAGTATGAAAAGTATCCATGCTTCCTTCCTTGAGATATCGTGCTTACAAGATTTTTTGGTTTTTGACCTCTGTGACCTTACGTGACCTCCGAATGCCACCAAAGAGAATAGGATTATTTCTCTCAATATGATACATAAATATATCAAGTGTGAAAAGTATCCATCATTCCTATCTTGAGATATGATGCTTACAAGCCAAGGGTCGCCAACGCACACACACACATACACACACATCTACATACACACGCCATCTTAACTGCATAGACACCTTTTGCCTTCCGCAAGGAATCAAAAATATTTCTGATTTTTAGTTTTCATTTTGTTCTCTGAGTTTTTCGACTCATTTCATTTTGAAATATTCCATAATTAGAACACATTATTTTGCAAAGTTTTATTCTGTAACTGAAAAATTGAATTGTTTATAGTTTATTTAGTTTGTTTAATTCTTCGTAATATCAATGGATTTTATTAAAATTTTCTCACTTGCTTGACTTTAAAATAGAGAAATGTTTCTGATTGTTGATTTGTTAATTTGTTCTCAGAATTTCTTCACTCATTTCATTTTAAAATATTTCATAATTCGAACACATTGTCTTGTAACAGTGTTATGCTGTAATTGAAAACTTGAAATTTCTATAGTTTATTGAGTTTCTTTACTTTTTCGTCACATTAATGACTTTTATTGAAATCTTCTCACTTGCTTGACTTAAAGATTAACAAATGTTTCTGATTTTTGTGGGTTTTTTTTTTTCATTTTTCTCTGAATTTTTCGGCTCACTTCATTTTGAAATATTTCATAATTTGAACACATTATTTTGAAATTGTTTTATTCTGTAAATGAAATCGTGAAATTTTTGAAGTTTATTTAGTTTCCTCTTTCTTCGTAGTATTAATAAATTGAATAAAATTATCTCACTTCCTTGACTTTTGAATAAGAAAATGTTTTTGCTTTTTTTGAGCCTTCATTTTTTTCTGTCTGAATTTTTCGATTCATTTCATCCTGAAATATTTCATAGTTCGAACACATTATTTTGTAACAGTTTTGTTCTGTAATTGAAAACTTGAAATTTTCATAGTTAATTTTTATTTCTTCTTAATGTTAATGAATTTGATTGAATTTCCTCTCCTACTTAACTGTGTAATAAAAAATGTTTGCAGCATTTCTAAGGAAAAACTTACGTTATGCTTAAAACTTTTCTGAATGCAATATGATCTTTTCTGGATATTGTACTTGTTGGTTTCAGTATGTTTCTTACACTTATAAAAATTTAGGTAGTACAGCAGATATCCAGTTTTTGTGTCATTTATTTTGCTCATTGGAATTTTCATTTTTAATGTCACATCATTTTTGAACATTTACCAAAATGCCTGTCTTTATGATACCATGAAATTTCGTAGAGCAATATGTCTGCATTCATTGACTGGAGGACATACCTTGTCATGCCATTTGCCATATTAGGGACCTTGAACATAATTTTAAAGTTGTTCTTTAAATTCTATAACCAATTAACTTGGCAGGGAGGGGTCATGCAGGCAGTAGTGATCATTATTTCCAAGACGGCCCTTCTAGTGGCGGCGAAAGCGAAGGGGATCAGGAAGTTCATCTGCCGAGTGTCAAGATGAACCCATAAAATACATTTCAGTTCAGTTCTGTTTATTTTCACATCAATAATCCTAAAAACATAAGATAGTGTAATGTAGTGTATACTTTAGGACTATCAACTTAATTGAGGGCCGCCGGTTTGTTGTTTACAAGATTGCAGCCTTATGGTGCTGTACACAATTTACATTTAATCCAGACGCCTACTCTACAAACAGTACCTTAGTTATGTCTGTTTTCCCATCCTCTGCTTTTGGTCAATTAATTCACGACAGTTTATTTTCGGCCAATCAAGACCCTCGGTCCCTATCCCATAATAGTAATTTACTTGTTACAGAGTCAAAGAACTTCCACACAACCTTCCACACACGTGCGTATGTTCCTGAAATAGTAAGCATGTAGCATCGCGTGTTCTAGGAGCGTGCTTCCACAAATCATTTTCGATTCTTTGTCTTAGGCGAAAGGAATCTATGCAATCACGCGGGCGATTGTGTATGTGGGTGCGTGTATGTATGTGTGCTTGTGACGCTTAGTTTTTAAACACGTTATCTCAAGAGAGCAATGATGGACACTTTTAATCCTTGGTATATAAATTTATCATATTTTTGATGGAGTTCAGAGGTCATTTGAAGTCAGTAAAGCTAAAAACAGAAAAAACCCAGTAGAAACACGATATTTCAAGACAGGATTGATGAATACTTTTCATACATAGCTTTGTCACTTTAAAGTGGGTATGACACGGCCAAAGTACGTTTCTAAGTAAATATTCTTTGGGTACAGCTTGAAATGAAGCGAATGTTTTCCTGACTCAACTACGTCCATAAACACAGTAATACGACCTTGTGAATTCCCAATTACAGGCCAGACTCAGCCATGTGAAATCCAAAAGCAAAAAAAAAGTATGTGAGAGCGTCTCAAGATCGTGACGTCATTGGAGGCACGGTTAGTAACACTGTACCAGGCAGCTCACCCATCGTTCTACACATCGAATCATGTGCATGCTTACGCGTGTTAGCAGGTACATCATTGCAAACACCTGTGCTACTATACTATACAGCAGCACGCGTGACCAGTGACCACATTGTGAACTATGCGTCGTTGCGCGGTGACTGCTTACCATTCACAATAGCAACGTTACTGAACAGCTCACTGAGTAAAGGCGCGCATGTTAGGGACTGTCCATACATGTTCATAGCTGTTCTGTACAGCGCGCCCGGACCGCGTTCTTTTTGCACAAAAACAAAGCTGTTTATTATATGCAGGGAAGCTAAAACACGGGCTCTTATGCACGCGAACATATTGGCCAATGATATGCTTCGAAGCCCCCAACATGTTCCGCGCTTTGCGCTCTGTATGTTGGGCGGGTATTGTGATGTAATCCTTTTCATGAAGTTTCTAAGATATAAAACATTTCCAAAGCGTTGTATTAGTTTAACATCTAGATACGCGTCCTTACATAGCGTAGTGCGGGGTGCTGCCAATTGCGTTTACTTATTTTGGCTTACAAAAGGGTGAATTCTGTGATAAAACCCAAAATTTTCGGTACGCTTTGTCCACTTTTTCTCAGTTCCGTTGTACTTATAGCTAAATAGGCTAGTACATACTCTTTCAAGTAGAATACACGGATTTATGTAAATATCATTTCGGTCAACGTTCTCTTGTGTCTGTCGTGCGGTACGGCTACTGACTCGAAGAGGAAAGTAGGCCTGCAATGAAAGTTATGCCCGAAAGGGCCCAACTGCCGGGACAATTGTCCTGTATAAGCTTTAAATAAATACAAATTCTTATGAGTGTAGGCTTACCCCCAAAAATTGTCGCGCGCTTTGCAATTCTTCGTATAGATCATTCCAGTTTTTGCATATTTCTTGGTTGACCCTTTCTTTGTCTGACGTTTATTAGAACCAAACTTTAAAAAAAAAAATGAATGTGCCCTTTTTTGTTGGACCCCCCCCCCCTCAAAAAAGACCCTAGATCCGCCCCACATGGCTCAGTGTCATTACATTCAGCAAGGAACCATAGTGCCCATTGGGCTGTTGTTGCCTATAGGGAAACACCGCAAGAAAGTACAGGTTTCACCCCCTTTGAACTTTTGTTCGGGAGGATAATCAGCAGCTATGTCACAGACCTTCGTGAAAGGTTAGAAGATACATGTAAACTAGCCACGAACTTGCAAAATCTAAGGGAAGATACAAAGTTTACTGTAATAAGAAAGCAAAACCCAGGAAGTACCAAGTAGGTGATGAAGTACTATTATTAATGCCGCACAGAACGCAACAAACTCTTTGCACAGTGCAAGGGACCTTTCAAAATTAAAGAAAAAGTTAGTGATACCGATACGGACTACAAAATGCAAGCGGGAGACAAAGAAAAGACTTTCACATACATTTGTTGAAGAGTACAAGGAACGTGTTGAAGGTAACCAGAGTATTCACCAGAGATTCCACAGAAGTATTAGAACGAGTATGTACAGCAGTAATTGTGGATGAAGTAGAAACAGATGGAGAAGAGGATGAACCCGAAATAAACATTATCTCTACAAAGAAGTTCATTCCCCTCCCAGAAAGAAAAAAGAAGAAAATTGTAGTGATGTTTTTATCAACCCGAAACCTCCAAGAGTTTCAAATTTCAAAGCTGAAGAGGTTAGTCATAATAAATATGGCGACATGCTAACTGATGTACCTCACAAAACTACATTAGGTGAGAATGATATGAAATTGACAGATGATAAACCCGCAAGACTAAAGCCATATCCTCCCTACGCCACTAGCGACTAGGGAGAACCTAAAGTAAGAAATTGAACGTATGATAGCCCATATTTGAGCCCACTCGTAATTGTCAAGAAAACTGGTGGAAGTGATAGGTATAATTGTGTACGTTATAGGAAACTAAACTCGGTTACCACATTCGACGCCGAATCCGTACCAGATCAAACCAAGTATTAAAAAAAAAATCGATCTTTCGAAGGGTTACTAGCCGAGTGTGTGTGTGCGTGTGCGTATATATGTGAACAAGAAAATGGGTAGAGAACTCCTCCTAAACCAAAACTCCGATAAACTTGAAACTTGTTGAGGAGGTGCCTGACCATTTATACATGCGTACTTGATGACATCAATGGTCAAAGGGCAGACATCATAGGTCAAATTAGCGAAAAAATGGCTTTTTGCCATATTTTCTGGTCATTATGGCATATAATTGCATTAAATCCCATGGTATGAAAAGAACGATGAAAAATTTTAAAACAGTGATTTTTGATTGTCAAGTGTCGAGGTCAATGGTCAAAATGTAGGTCAGAGGTTAAATTGGCCTAAGGTTTCCGACAAAGTCTGTCGCAAACTCCTCCTTAATCGTAAGCCCTTTCTAGTTGAAACTTGGTGGGTAGGTGTGGTACCTGACCATGAAAACTTGTGCAAGCGAGTTTGATGACGTCATAGCTCGAAGGTCAAGTTAACTAACTCCTGGTTTTGCCATTATATACTTGCTCATCAGTATGATAAAAAAGTCATTAAACCTCTTTATATTGGAGAACGATGAGACAAAATTTTGAAATAGTGCATTTGGTTTTTAAGTGTCGACGTTAATGTCAAATGAAGATCAAATGAAGATCAAATTGGCCTAACGTTTTCAAAAAAGTAAGTTAGGAACTCCTCTTTAAGCGTAAATCCTACCAAATTCATACGCATGTGGGTAGGTAACTGACCATAAATGCTTTTGCAAACGTCATTGTTAATGTCATAAGTAAATGGTCAGAGGTCAAGTTTAAATAAGCTAAAATTAGTTTTTTGCCACATGCTGTGCATCTTCTTTTACAGCTAAAATCCCGTGTTGGCAGGCACAACACGGGAAAGGGGGATTAGTCTGCTTTGTTTGTTTTGTGGTTTCCTTGCTGCTTTTGTTTTGGCAAGATAAGCAAACTCCTTCAAGATGTGCAAGCAGTATTTAGAATGCACGACATGCATGAGTGATTTCAACAATGGTCTAGTTTAGGGATGACAAAAGATGCAGTTTACACTAGCTAGATGGCAAGCACCAAGTAATTACTCACTTGGATGCACATTGCAGGCGCGGATCCAAGGGGGGGGGGGCTTTCCCGGGCTCAGCCCCCCCTTTCCGCCACATCAGCAATAACAAATACGCGAAAATTAGCATGATGTTAATCTAGAAGAATATTCAAGGGGGCTTTCAGCCCACCCCCTTTTCAAAATTTCTGGATCCGCGCCTGCATTGGGCTGATAGAGCTGAGATTCATTACCTTGTGTTGATGCAAGAGATAAGCTGTGGTCAGCTCCTTGATAACTTTGGGCTAAAAGAGGATTCATGTCGTGCATTATTTTGACAAATCTGAAGTGTGCTGAAGTTCAAGCATGGTGGCTAAGTACCAGGACTACCAACCTTGGTTAAAAGTTGGATGTAATTTTTAGACGGAACTAGGTGAAACATTGAATAGCTAGACACTTTTGGCACATTTTGAGTTTTGCACACCCCATCAAATGAAGGTGGGCACACATCTTTCAATTTCCCCCCTCCGAGAATCAATGTCATGCATGTTAATGAAGTGTTGTCCCAGTTAGAAGAATAATACTGTAATGTTGTAATGTTGCCCTGATACATGCTTGTTGTTAGCTCACCTGCACAACTTGCGTTAAAAATGAATATACTGTAAAAACGGCACGCAAATGTCACTCTTTGATGCTATTTTAGGGGTTTATTGGACCCTGTATGTAACATTCTGTCTACTCTGTCTAATAACTGTCTAACGATTGAATCAGAGTTGTATATTTATGGATGTGTCGTTCGAATAAAATCATCAAGAAATTTCCACACTTGGTGAAGCTAAATTTCTAAGTTGGTATTTACGTAGCCCCTAATCTCACCTGGAAGCATCACAATGACATACTGCCAGGGACGTAGCCAGGCCGGGGCACGAGGGGGCCGTGCCCCCCCCCCCGTGCGGACCACTGTGCCCCCCCCCTATACGGAAAATCGATCGAAAATAAAATTTTAGTACATGTAAACGGTGGCCCTGGTATGACACCAAACGATTTGTAACCAAAAATGATCCCAAAAGGAATTTAATAATGAACCTATTTTGTTCTCTGTGACATTTTTGTTCTAAAATTACAAAAATTTTCGCGCGCTTCGCGCGCTTTCATCTTCAGTTACATATAGCTTTAACACCCGTTTCAGATATGTTGGCTTAATTTACAAATGTACAGGTTCCACAATTAGGCTATTGTTTTTTCGTGTAGGTGTGATTCCCGGAAAAACACAAAACTGAATCCATAAAAAGTTCCATCCTCTTTCTCTTACGATCGGGAAGATTCTTAATTCAGACTCAACATCATGATAATCATTTTTGTATGAAACGTAAAGTGCCTCAATGTCCAGGGGTGGTGGAAGGGGGCATCCCCTCGCGGCCAGTCGCCCGGCGTCTTGCATTTGTTCTTAAAGACAGACACTCATCACCCCTGATACATTTTGGTTGGGAGAAAGCAAAATTCTCAATTGGTCATAGGCGAATGCTCTTTGATTAAAATCAAAGCTCACAATACACAGCATGCGCAGAGAATGTTCTGGTTACATATTATGGCCTTGTATGCCCAACAGGATATGCCCTTAAGCAATAAACTAGGTTTGTGTCTGCACAAGGAGGGGCTCAACACAGTTTTGGAAGGAGCAACTTAGTCGGGAGAATTGGAACTACCGTATCTAGGACGAAGAGGGGCATATTCTTCCATAGAAACCCAATTTTCTAACTTCCCTTAATGAGAAACAAATATTTTCAATTTTCTTCACCAGAACCCCAAATTCTTCGCCGGTCGCCCAAAATTTCGCGTTTGGTATCCAATCTGTAACCATTGCTTCTGACGGGGCTTCGGGTTGCTGGACCTCTTAGGGGAGCTTGGTATGTTCGTCGGGCTTATCTTTTCACCACCCCTTGCTGAGTCTGTATGCAGGTTTTACCGTGGTAAATAATTTTCCTGCAAAATTTCGGCGCGCTTCGCGTGCAATTCTCACAGGCGAAGTATATCACCCATGAACATTATTACAAAAATTCAAGTGAATTCTTCCAGCCAAAGCTAGGTGAAGGTTCAAAGTTAGATCCCGGACATCAAGGGGCTTTCATGTAGTAATCTAGTACCTTGAGTAACATTCGCTCCGCGACGACTATACGGTTTGAAGCTAAATTTACTCGTACCAAAAATTTATTCCAAAATTTACTTTTTCTGTTTTTTTTTCATGCAAAATTTCGTTCAAAGTAGAAATACGATAATGACCATCTGAATTGTGAACTGTGAAGACATTGGTGTGCTCTCACTGTCATTCAAAGTCCTGCTCAAAGCTCCATGCTGGTGTTCCCATATTGTTAATTCGCCACATATTCGGGGAATTTCCCTCTGGGTCCTAACAAAATCATACTGGATCACACCAAGCCTGCCTAATGGCAGCCCCTGGTCCCGCCTCGCCGTTCGCAAAGTACTTAACCGGCTTCACCTGCGCTTGCTGAGCTGAAGATATATCGTGATTATAGTCTTGTTCCTTTCACTTGTGGAGAATTTCTACGTCTCTCTATTGCAAGCGGAGGGAAAAATTTCCATCAGAAGAGTGAAATTTTCGCCCGCTTCGCTCGTATGTGCACACGTAAAACCGATATCTTTAAGCTATGTGTGGTAAGCTTGAGATATAATCCCCTGTAGTTCCGGCAAACTGTAATCATGTGGTGGCACTACTGACAACAAACATAATCTTCTTCGGTGCCCCTCCATGAGGTGTCGGTGCACCCCTGTATCAGAATTCCTGGCTACGGGCCTGGACGTAGCTAGGATGAAATTTTTAGGGGGGCCTAGGTACCAAATGGGGTCGCGGCATTGATCGCGGTCCTTAATTCTTACAAATTTTATTAGGACTCACACAATTTCTGGGGGCCTAGTAAACATCTGGGGGCCAGGCCCCCCGCCCCCGTAGGTACGCGCCTGCATACTACGCTTTAACATTTTAAAAGTGATAGGAATTCTGCACAAAGTTACCTGCTTTGTCCCTCCTTATATCATTAAACCTTTATATGATTCATATATTCATTTTCAATTATCCTATTGTAACATTATTTGGGGAAACACTTACTCATCCTACTAAAATTGTTAACATATTTTGCAAAAATGGCCGTTTGTATTTTATCACATTCTGATTATCTTGCTCCAACAAAACTCCTTTCCACCCATAAAACCATAAATGGCTTTGATGTTTACAAAATTCGTGTTGCAGGTTTCATGTACAAGTGTCACGTAAAGGGTCTCTTACCAGATACTATTGCTGATCATGTAAATGCCAATAATGTATTCTACTCCTATTACACCAGGTCATCTAACGAATTTGCCCTAATCTTTCCTGGAATGATATTTTCTACAGATTTGTTGCAAAGAGTGGTGTAAAAAATTTGCAATAGTCTATAGAAAATGATATTAAGACTGCAAAGAATACGCTCTCTTTCAAAAGAAGGTGAAAGGCTCATTTACCAAATCACTATAACTGCTTCTAGTCACTTGTTGCTTCCATCTGTTGTACTTTACTTTCCATTGTTAATTTTCCATAGTTGTATTGCCTATCTTATTTTAGTTAGTCCGTCATGGGGCTCATTGTACAAGCTTCTGCTTTTCCAGTCCTCCTCCATCTTTCTTCTTGCTATCCTGTAGTTAGAAAGGGTTGGGCCAATCGCTCCTGCGAAGGCTTCGTTACGGGGATCCACAAATTAACAAATGAGAACAGGTTTTTTGTGATTGTCCTTGATTTATTTCGTGATTATTCTCTCATCCAATTGAATTATATGCACTGATGATTTGGAATGTTTTATTGTTATTATACAGACCTACTTTAAAAAAACTAGTGCTCAATGATGCATTAGCTTAGCTGGGATGGGGTGAACAGCTTTTAGGACAATTGTTTTGTATGACTATATTCCTTGTTGCCGCAATCTGGCTTCTATGTTGAATATTTTGCTTCGATATATTTTAAATGGAATGTATTTAGTAACAGTATATGGCCTAGGCTTTATCATAAAACTAGCTCTTTAAAGAGGCCCCTTTTTAACCCCTTACATGACGACAAAATTTTTTGCCAGGAACAACTTTTGTTCACCACCTTTCAAACTGTACAAATCCAACAGTTTGGCACATTTCGCCATAAGATTTGGAAACAGGACTCTTTTACGTTTTCAGAAAATTAATTCTCGCAACCTCAAATAACCTTAAAATTTGTAACTAATTATTGCGTATATAAAGACTTAGCTTCGACAACCCACTGACAAAATTTGAGCCAAATCCAATAAGAAACGACGAAATGACAGCGGTTTATACACAGTCGCAAAAAGTGACAGAATTCTGGCTCTTCCATGCGATGGGTATAGCTCAGCTGACCGCTTACATCTGAGGTAATGGTTCGAGGGAGCTACACGCTCCTGGAACACGATATACGATGCTACATATTTCTCTTTCAGGGTCAGAAACACGTGTGTGGAAGGTTGAAGTCCTTCGACTCTGCAACAAGTAGCCTAAATTACTATTACGGGATAGGGACCGAGGGTCCTGATTGGCAGAGAATTACTTTCGTAAATTAATTGACCAATAACAGAGGAATAGGAAACCAGGAGAAACTAGGGTACCATGTTCAGAGTAGATGTCTGGTTTAAATGTAAATTGGGTATTGCACCATAAGGCTGCAATACTGTAAACAACAAAATGGCGGCCCTCAATTAAGTTGATGTATATCACCACACTATTGTATGTTTAAAGATTATTGAAAAAGGGAAAAATCTAAACTGAACTGAACTAAAAGTTATTTTTAGGGTTTATTTTGACACTCGACCAATGAAGTTCCTGGTCCCTCGCTTTCGCCGCCTTAAGAAGGGCCGTCTTGGAAATCATGATCACCACTGCCTACATCACCCCCACGTTAAGTGGTTATAGCCTGCATCAACCTCAGGTTAATGGGTTACAGAATTTAAAGAATAACTTTAAAATTATGTTCAAGGTCCCTAACATAACAAATGGTGACATAGTATTTCATCCAGTCAATAAATGCAGACATATTGCTCAATGAAATAACATGGTATCATAAAGATTAAAAATGAAATAAGTCAGAAAATTCCTTTAAAGGAGGTTTAAACAAAAAACTAATTTTCATATGTGAAAGAGGAACTAGTTCTACGCAGTTTGGTAAAACTTCCATTCAAATGAGACTTGTAGTACTCGAGACATCAGCAAATGAAGTTTCTACATTTGTGACCCAAAGTGAGCTTGAGGCAAGCAGGGGTTATATCACTTCCTCACATTGATGAAAAAAGTTTTTTTTCAGTCTGTTGTGTTGATCTTGAGGTTCATAAGGATAGGACCGCCCCATGGGGAATGTAAAGTTTGTAAAATTCCCATGCCTCTCATGCAATTACATTGTGATAACATGGGATTGTGGAGGAGAAAAGGGGTTGTAAAGTTTAAAGAAAAACAAAAGACTGCTCATTACTGTGAGGCTATGATTTCATATGTGCTTGCTTCAAGTTCACTTTGTGTTGAAATATGACAACTTAAACTGCTAATATCTTGAAAACCACATAGCAGATTTCAATGCAAATTTCACCAGAATGCTTAGAATAAGCACCTCTCTAACATATCAAAACTTGATTTGAGCTTAGAGTTATACTACCTAAATAATTTTTAGTGTAAAAATATACTAAAACCAACACGTAAAAAATCCAGAAAAAGTCATATTGCATTCAGAAAACTTTTAAGCATGTAGGAAAATACTTCAAACAGTTTTTATTTTAAAATCATGCAAGTGAAAGAAATTCAATAAAAGTCATTACAATTACGATACAAACTATAAAAATTTCTAAAACTTAATTACAAAATGAAACAGTTTCAAGATAGTGTGTTCGAAAGATGGAATATTTCAAAATGAAATTAGTCGAAAAATTTGGTAAACAAAATAAAAATCACAAACATCAGAAAATTCCTAAAGTGAAACTTTTGATAGTTGTAGACTACTGCATTGCATCTTTTGAAATCAATATGTGCAATAATACTTACAGAGGGCCAGTAATTGGCAGAAAAAGGCCTTCAAAAAGTTATGTGGGTATTTTTAGTACACACAGTCAGCCATGTTAGATCCAGTATACATATAGACCTTATGCACTGACGTCTCGCGGAGTTTATACATTTTCGAGGGCAATGAGGCACACTGTACACAGGACGTAGACTTCGCACGCGCTCGTAGTAGACTTTCGCGCGTATCCGACCGGTGCACACATGAGGTGCATGTGTACATGTTGGTGTAAAGCCGCGGTCACACTACAACGAATTCGGATCGGATTCCGATCCGATTTTTGTGAGTTTTTACTAAAATCTTCTCCATTTCGGGTCGGAAAGAACCCAAAATTTACCAACCTGTGTAATTATATGATTTTTATCGCAGGACTACGAAAATTAAATTTATACGAATAATTTCGTGACGTCACATCGACAGACAGCTTTTATCGGACTACGCGTGTCCGATGAAAGCTGTCCGTCGATGTGACGTCACGAAAAAAATCAGTTAACATTTCATTTTCATAGACCTCTGATGCAAATTATATATTTACACTGGTTGGCAAATTTTGGGCTCTTTCTGACCCGATATTGAGAAGATTTTAATAAAAACTCACAAAAATCGGATCGGAATCCGATCCGAATTCGTTGTAGTGTGACCGCGGCTTAAGTTGTAATGATACGCGCTTACCTCTATCTGTTCTGTGACATCATACGCATCAAGTCTGTAGTAAGGGTTAATTTTAGGAGGCTGACATTTTTGAAAATAAATCTTTGGGCCATTTTGAACAAAAATACGATTTTCGTAATGATGCTGAAATAAATTACTGGTTCATCAAGTAAATTACTTGTAATTTACTATCAGGCATCTCCAAGTATTCACTACAAATTTTACTCAATTTAAAACCTACTTTGGTGGATATTGACAAATTTAGTTACAAAAGCAATAAAAGTAAGGACTTTCTATAGCATAAAAAAACCCTAAATGCCGGATATCTCAAAGTAGTGTTACAAAGCTGTAATTAAATGCAAAGTTATAAATCTCCTCTTATGAGAACAAGAATAGTTCAATATTAACTTAAAATACCTTACAGTACATTTCTGTACTTTAGCCATCGTGACAAAGTGAATATTCTGTATTTGTATAGGATAGTACCAGTTAGCATAATTGAATTTGAGTTGATTTTGAATTGTCGTGCAGTTATTGTGTAGAAAAACAGAAGCCACTTCTAGCCCATTTCTTATCATTTTGGGGTAAAAATATGATTTCTGTGGTTTTCATGTATGTCACTTTTGCAAATTCATGATTTATGTTTTTTTTTTCTGTGACACAATGTTTTAGTTGTCTTATACTAATTTCTTTGAAACTGACTTGGAGTAAGTTCCATTCATGGGTGCAGGAATTGTTTTCATCCTCAAAACGGCCTTCTTTTGGTAAAAATATTTGTTTCAAGTGTACACCTTGGGACACCAAAATACTTTCTTCACATTTATACCATAAATGGATCTGTTTCGTGGCATTTAAGTGACAAGTTAAAATCTCCATTTTTTCTCATTCCATAGTTTTTATCTCAATTCTGAAGACTGGGAGACACCAAACTACGTTTCATGATATTTCAAAATTTAAAAAGTCAACAAAATTTTACAAAGTGCACGTCAAAAGCCATATTAAAAAATGTAATTTCACAAGATATTTCAAAATAGGAACTTTGGCAAATAAGTTTCTTTTAACTGCCAAGTTTCACGATGTAAACTTTTCAGGGGACACCAATCTACTCTGTCAAATTTAAAATGGCCTTATTTTTTATTTTCCAGTTGAAACTTTTCTGTAACTTAACTTAAATGCATGAAGCAGTGCCCAGGCCTTAAAGTATGTGTTTAGTTGTCACAATTCATATTGTAACGTCCGGCCCAGGGCTGCTGGAGTAGGAATAACTTGACAATAAAAGACAACCGGCCCCCAAACAATATCAGGGAATAAGAAAAAAAATCGACAAACAGGATATGTATAATTTACTAGCTATAATTCAAATGCCACAATAAAACAAACTATTTACATAACAAGAGCATATACTTCTTCCCAACTATCTACACTATAGATACAAACGATGAACTGTGTAGAGGGTGACGCACTGCGTAGAGGGTGGCGCACTGCGTAGAGGGTGACGCACTGTGTAGAGGGTGACGCACTTAAACAGCTTAGGGACCAGACAACCTATCTTCCAAAGAAAACAAAGAAAATACCCAAAGTCCGAAAAGCAAAAGCAAACGCTCACACATTCGCAGTCCATTTTATGACTACACTACATTGCAGCCAATCCCAATTGAGAATACGCGGTCTGATCGACTGCCAGACAGGTAACAGGACTATTTACATACAACCTCTATAAACGACATAGATAAACTTAAGCTCTACGCATCAAAGCAGTAAGGAAACCCTTTCAAAATAATCGCACAACCCAACACTTGTTGGTAAGCATAACCTAGGCTTTCATGTATGCCGCGGGCAAGGCCGTGCCCACGGGCCCCGAGGCGACATTGTTCTAGGAGCAAGATACGTAAATCTCTCCTTAATATCAATGAGGTAAAACAAAGCAGAGGGGTGAAACACTGAAGTATACGAACAAAGTAGATAAGGGTAATGCGTACAAGGTTAACTTAACAAAAACACATTTGGTTACATTAATTATAAACAGTTGTATATTAAAAATAATGCGTATTAATTCTAAAATCTAGAAAAAAATCCACCTTTTTAGATGATAACTTTAAATGTCACAATTTTTGGCCTAAAAACTACTACGTTTTCACCAAAATTTGGTAAGATTTATTCCCATGATACAAATTTTGTGGAAATAATGTAACTAACTTAAATGGTGGTGGCAAAACAAAAACAAAAGTATGACCATGGATGGGGATAAAACTTACATGGCATTAGCCTTGAAAGTGTACTTTTACCATTGGTACCCTAATTTATGGAATTACCTAAATATATATATATATAAATATACATATATATATATATATATATATATATATATATATATATATATATATATATATATATATATATATACAATAAAGAAGGGTGATAATCAATATCGGAAAGTTTTGAACTTGGTCCACTAAGTTAAATGCAAAAACACTAAACACTCTTGCTTTCATTTTTCCTGACAAAATATTGCAAAGATGCACAAGTTAATATACAGTTTCAATTTTAAATTAAAACATAAAAGTTTAAAAGTTACATAAAGTCATAAAGTTAAAGAGTTTAAGTTGGCAATTTTTTGTAATAAACTAAAAAAGTCATGTAGTTTTGCAGCATGATTTAGCATTGTAGAGACCGATGTTTTTTTTAGGAAGATGAATCCTTCACATGCATACAAACAACATCTTATAATCCATTACAAATCAATGACATTCTTTCATATTGCTAACACTTTTTTTTCAAAAACACTTGCGACTTGCCTGCTTTCCTCACTGATTCCTGTCCTTGTATTGGAAAGTTGCCCCCTTGTTTCTTCTAATTCTCTGTTTGGGTATTGTGATATGAGAGTCGGTTTTAGACACTACTCAGTGGTCCAGTTATGTCCACTGATTGTAAGAAAAGGTTGTTTTATTGAAACTTTGTGACAGCTTACGAATGAACAAGTATGGAGACAAGTACTACTGTTAATATCTGGAGGGAGCTGTTACGGTTTACCTGCTCTCTGATTGGTAGAACCGCTCCTGTAATTTTGCATTTCTGATTTTATTTCATTGAGCACATTGTTTATATTTGAAATGTCCTGCTTAATTGGTGCCAAGTTAGCATTCAGAGCCAAATCTAACTTCCCCACAGTAACCATTTCAGCCATATTTTGCTTAACTTCGTCTTCGTCTCGGAATAATCCTAAACTAAGCTCGTATCTCAATACTTTTTTTTCACTGTCTGTAAGTTGGACTGTCTCCATTTGCAGCAAACCCCGATCTTTTGCACTTTGCGTCTGATCATTTAATTCTTTCAACCTGCTGGGAAATTTTTCGTGGTTTTTGTCATGTATGCAATCCACATCAAATATTACCAACCTACTTGTAGCCCTAGTTAAGGCTTCAGTTAAAGTGTCTTCCATGTCGCAAATGTGTCTAAAGTCAACTATTGCCAGTTTTGCTTCGCACCCAGTAAAATAAGCGGCAGGGCGAACAGTGACGTTTATGTTGCTTTTTGACAGTAATTTTTTTACTGCGGCATGTTCCCCTGTCATTATGACAGCATCTTTCATTTCGATATGACTATCATCTGCCTTCTCAGCCCCCTCTTATTCTCTGCTGACGTATTCAGTAAGTTTAGAGATAAGAAGAGGGGTGCAACTGTGAACCTCTTTAACTGCGAGATCACCACAAATACATTCCATTTTGTATATTTTAGGAGTAAGTCCGTCAATACTGTGGCCAATTTTGTAACTTTTTCCAAGCCAATGATTGACAAAATTAAGGTTAGTCATTGACATTCTCATCACGCCATTTAAATGAAATATCTCAAATCCAAGGCTTAGCAAAACAGAATGTCCGGGAAACAAAGAAAATGGATTTAAAATGACCCACAGATTCTTTAAACCCAAATTTGAAAACTTTTTCATTGTTTGCTCGGACGTATTTTGCGCCAGAATCCGAAACTCATCTATAATAATTGATAGATCAGAATCTACATGTTTCTTTTTCAACTTTTCAACGACGGCCAAAAGTCCTCCCAGTTGATATTGGTGTGACCTACCAAAACTATCTTCAATTGCCTCTATTTTGAGTTCGAAATTCTTTTCCTCTCCTACCAATTTTGATGTGAACCACTTGTTCATCCATTCTTTGAACAGCATATCTCTATTTCCAGCAATCAGGTAAATAATATGCTTGGAACCTGTTTTTTTATGTAAAATGTTTGTAACTTTCCAATCAGCAAGTATTGTTTTGCCGCTGCCTGGGTCCCCTGTCAACCATAAAAAGTGTGGATTCTTGGACGCAATGACAACTTGTCTCCGATTTAGTTGAATCCATTTTGTCTCCTTTGACGTAATTGACCCTTCAATCTGATCAATTTGTTTATGTGTTTCCTTAATAACATCTTTTATCTCTACTCGAAGGTGGGGACCAAGTAACCTACTTATAATACTTGTGTATACCTTTGAATTAAATTGAATTACTGAAGGATGGGTGCTGTATTTTTCGAGAAGTAACTCAAACCATTTATATAACTTGTTGGTTGACTGAAGATCATCTTGAGTTATAAAATGTTCTGAACAATTCTGACAAATAAGACTTCCTATGTTAATTCTTGAACAATTTGGAAAGGACATTACTTTGATAAGAATATAGTTTACACCATCAGTTAAATCATAACTTGAATTAACTAAAAATTTAACGGCCTTGGTACACTGTTCTCTAAAGCCTTTCTCAATCACCCTTTTCAAGCTTCTCTTGTCCTCCGTATTGACTCTTGACTTGACTTCAAGTGCTAACACTCCTTTATTTGGTAGGAAAATGAGAAGATCGATTTCCCCTTCCCGTATTTTATCCGTTGGTAATTCTTCCTTAAGTACACGGAGGAGCTCTTTGGGAAACATTTTCATCCAGGTATACCCACTGATGATAAATGATGGTATGTTTTTCTGGTAAAACATTTCTGCCAACATATGAAACGTCTTGTGTTCGGCTTCATCACCTCTCCTTAAAGGTAACCACCCGCTTTTACCTTCCTTGGGTTCGCGTAGATCATCCGTAGAATATGATGAATGTTTAAAGTCAAACCGTAACGGCCAACGATAAGGTGTTTCAAAAGCGTCCGGAAAGTAATCTTCCATAAAAGATATGTTCATATCTTTGTTGGTACATGTTTTTTCTTTTCCACCACCACAAACATACGTAAGTTTATCTTCAAGAACACTTGTCAATTTAGCTCTTAGTGTCTCCTGTACTGTATTATCGGCTGGAGTAACGTCTGTTGATGTATGAACCAGTCCACCGGAAGTTGAACAAGTATGACAAGGGGACTCAGTTCTGTAAACAACGACAAAACCGACAAAATTGTTTTGATAAATGCAAAGCAACGCCGGAGGAAAGTATGCTGCTTTCCAAAACTTGAAGTACTCGAATACATACTCGAACTCGTGCTAAAATTCATTTTTCTGAACTTGTACTCAGGGGCGGCGCCAGGGTTTTTCGATAGGGGGGGGGGGGCAAAGCACGCTGGGTAGGACCCAGCTTTATTGTTTGGGGGTGCAGGCATTGAAGACTTCCGAGCCTCACCCTACCCCCCCCCCCCCCGGTCAGAACCTGCATTTTTGGCGTTTTCATTTTCTTGGACTGTGAGAAGGGTTTGTTGTCTGTCAGTGAAAGCCGCCCCCTCACTGAATGAGACACTGCAACTATGCAGATGGCGCGGCGGAACGGAAAAATATTGGGGGGGGGGCTGCGTGCAGCAAGACTATCTAAGCGGAGCGCCACCATCGGTTGGCGCGGAGCGTACAAGAAAATTTTTGGCTTCACAAACCCTCCAGATGGCCGGAAATGGCACTTCCCGAGTGTTCTAAGCTGCATGTACCCAGCCTTGAAATATGGATCATATGTCTGCAATTTCTCAATTAAGGAGAAAAGAATAAATCTATGAAAAATGGTAATACATATTTCTGAGCGGAGCGCCACCATCAGTTGGCGCGGAGCATTCAAGAACACTTTTTGCTTTGCAAACCCTCCAGATGGCCGGAAACGGCACTTCCTGAGTGTCCTAAACTGTATGTATTCATCCTTGAAATATGGATCTCATATCTGCAATTTCTTAATTAATGAGAAAAAAATTTATCCTCATCATGTGATTTTTTTCTTGCTTATAGAAAAGCCGAATCACTGAGGAAGGGTTATACGCAAAATTGAATTTTATAAAAGGGAGAGGAATCATAACTCTTATGAGATAACATTAAATTTTTACCTATAGTTCTTCGAGTTTTTGAACCAATGATGTGACCAAATTTGCAAGCTAAAGTAAACTTTACGCAAACAGGAGTGACGTCATTTCCTCACATTAATAGACTGATTTATGTATTCGTTAAATTTAAACCCGATTTAGTGTCCTTCATAATCGTATGGTATCATTTCGTAATATGCGTAGGAGATATTGAAATTTTGCAAATTGCACCCTTAAGAGTCTGTAAGTCAAAACGATTGAAAGGCACAGAAAACGGAGAACTGCTCATCAATGTGAGAATGTGAAATCACTTCAGCTTGCTTTAAGTTCACTTTGCTTTGAAAATACAGTTAAATTAACTTTTTATATTGAAAGAAACGCGCATAGAAAATGCATTTTTTTGGTCTAAATGGACTAACTGCCATCTTTACAGGAATTCCTGAGCTGACATATATGAAATGTTGGTGTTTATTCAATTTAAAATGGTAGATGGCGAAATAATTTGTGGTGTCATTCTTGTACTACTCAAATTAAATTCTTTGTTTTCTTTATTTTTTCGAAAGCCTCTGCACCTTGTGCCAAAATGTGATCACTTTCTCACTGTTATAAGGTGACTTGACTATACAAAACCTCTCCGTACAACAGTAATTTTCGCAAGGTTATATAAGCATTTCAATTTCAAAAGGAAACAAAAGCAAGTAATGTGAGTTTTACAAGAAGATCATCACAAATTATTGCGCAATCGACTATTTCGAAATAAAGTGAATAAGTTTTGACTTTTAATATCTCAGCAACAGGATGAGCTATGAAAATGAGAGTTGGATGAGTGAAATTCGTTTCCAACGTCTAAAATATATATTCTTATAATTCTACACTTTAGGTCCACTTTAAACTCCTAAAATGAAACGTGCATGTATGGGATAAGAGACAAAACTGATTGAAAATTGAAAGGGGTGGAGAGGGAGGAGGGAGGGACATACCGTACCATAACACACGTCAGTCTTTAAGCGCCTGTCACACCTCACCGGATTGCAATATCGGAGAGGAAACGACGACCCAAAATGGCACTCAGTTGATGTACGTTAGTATCCGTTTAGTCTCCTGTTCTCCTCCGCCGACTTCGTTTCATGACCGGGAACGTCCGGTATGAAGGGCGAGAGATTTTGAACATGCACAAAACTTGTACCGGACCTCGACCGAAAAAGGTCCCCCTTACGTATTCGTTACTTATCCGTTAAGCTTCCGTTTTATCATTTTCTCGTGCGTTTCTCATACTGGACTTCTCCGTTAGTATCCGTTCGTCTCCGGTGATTGCTAATTGCTCACCGGATTATTACCGGACAACAAACGGATGAAACGTAGAAGTACAGTACCTGTACCGAATGTTCGACGGACACTAACGCATAAGTAACGGAAGCGTAAAGGAATAGAACTAACAATGAACGGATAGGTAACGTACGTTTAACTGAAGAAACGAAAATACAGGCAAAGAAACGTATAGGGGACGGACATAGACCGAAGATGCAGCGTACTTGCATCCTGTCCCTTCCTCATACTATAGCTTAACAAACGTTTTTGCCATTTTTTCTTGAATTTTTTGGGTGCGACTGCATCCTTCCCCCTGCATCTGCCCCAGGCATGAGATGAGTGATCGCGGTTCTGAGGGAGGGGTTAAGGGGAGAGGTCGTGAAAGATTTTTCGACTACCGGGAAGCCTTAGACGCAATCTGGTACAATATTTTGCATCTTTTGAAGTCATAGTTTTTCTCGAGAAATCTAGTTTCTAGGTAAGTAATCCAACGTTCTTTGCTTTTGGCCGACTACAGTTTTCCAGTTTTGTTGCACTTATTATCAACGATTACACAACAAACGGGCAAGGGCGGCGATTTGTGTTGGCTGTTGGGGGAGAGGCGCAGAATGGAAGTTGCCATCGAAGCGGAGCGCCATCATAGTTTGGTGACGGAGCGTAGAAGAGAATTTTCGCCCTACAGACCCCCCCCCCCCGCATGAAATGGCACTTCTCGGGATCTTGGAGGTAGTTTTGAACCGTACGATACTTGATACGTGACGACTGACAGGCATGAGCGTGTGAACGGCGTTTGGTAGCGTTGGTATAGAAGCGGAGCACCACTAACGGTTGGTACGGAGCGTATCGTTTAAAATGTTGCCAAAATGGCTTCTATATATCGCAATTAAATGGTCCTTTCAGACCTTTCAAATTGCACTGAAGCCATCTTGATATGTTGCATGATTTCTATTGGCTGGCGCGGACTGCGCCGATAACATTTTTGCCAAAACATCTCCCAGATCGCAAGAATGGCCCTTCCCAGATCTTTCAAATTGCACTGAAGACATCTAGATATGTTACACGCCTTATATCATTACATTTTCCCACTTTCACGGAACTGTTACTCATCCTCTGATATAACCTTCCCTACGTACCAATTTAACCATTTTGTGATTGTTGTGACATGATTGAACAATGCACACGGAAGTGAAAATTCTCCCCCCCCCCCTCCCATGGTTGGATACGATACTGCACTACAGACATGCCACTGCATGTGTAGGGCAAGTGTACAACTAGAGCTGGTAGGTCCATGCGTACTGGATTTACACACTAAAATATGATGTAGGCCTACTTCTCCGTGAGCCACGGTCGTGAAGGTAGCCATGGAATTCGTAATAGATACCACATTCGCGCGTAGTCCGAGAATTTACAGAATATTGATAAATACGTCGGTCAAATACGGATTTGAATTAACTTTTAATCACTCAAATCAGTCAGTTTAGTGTTTAGTACTATGTTTTGCTTGTTTTCAAATAGACAGCAATTTTCACAGAATCTCGTCAGGGGATATACTGTATGCTACTAGGTATTAACCCTTAAACGACAAAAAAAAAAAAAAAAAAACTCAGAGAGAAATTCAATCATGGGTCTTCTGGGATGTAGAAGAGGCCTAAGTGTAAGCTCTGAGGTGGATGAAGATAGGCTATACAGCAAATGATGAATGCGTGTATACTCGAACATTCCAAATATTTGTACGAAGGACTATAGCAGTATGGGGCGGATGTACAATGAGTTAGAGAGAGAAGACAACGCGCGCGAAGCGCGCAAAATTTTCGAGGATTTACACCGAAAATGTCCTATATGCGACGGATAATGTATCACAATACTTTATTCCATGATACTGTTACACCTCACCCCACCCCCTACAAAAATTATGTGTCTTAAAACGTTATTTAGACGATTTTATTTTTTGGGTCAAAAACCATAGGGGGGGGGCAAATGCCTGCCCTGCCCCCCTGTGGCGCCGCCCCTGCTTGTACTCCTACTTAAAGAGTTTGAAATCAAGTGTACTCGTACTCACAACTTTGAATTCGTACTCATTCTTCACTCGTACTCAGGGCTTTATGATCATACTTGTACTCGTACTTAAGACCCTATGCTAGTACTCGTACAGAGAGACAGGTACTCGTGGGTACAAATATATTTAGCACGTCAATGAGGTATAGTACTTTGTGTTGCCTTCAAATGTGTCTATACTAAGTCTTGATATTAAAACATCACCAGGCGCGGATCGGGGGGTGGGCCCCCCTCGCCAAGAAAAAAAAAAAACGAAAGGAGAAAAAGAAAGAAAAAGAAAAAAGAAAAGGAGAAAGAAAAATTAAGAGCAAAAAATGAATAAAAGTGTCTAAGAACGTAATATTCAAAGTAAATATTTCTTTAGGGTTTCTGTAGGGTTGGGTGGAGCTATAGCTGGATTATCTCTTTAGGTATCTTTCAAAGTGGCAATTGGCGACGAAAGGAGAGCTACAATGTTCGAAAACAGGTGAATAGCTGAGTAATGATCTTTGACTTAAGATCTAAATAAGCAACTAGTAAACATCGTGACATATACAGTATGGGCCCGGCTAGCTGCACTGAAATTTAGTAACAATTTTGTGTTAAAGAGTGAAATTTTTTGTAATCTAGAGGCATTGAGAGGCAAAGTTTTCGCCATACAGACCCTGCAGAATGAATACAGACGACAAGCTGTCAGGTGACGTGCTATTGTGCACAGTGGTACCAGCTGTTGCAGGCAAAGTAGCGGTGTGCATACCCTATTCGATTTCGAAACTGTCTGAAAAGTTTTAAAATGAACTCAAAAGGCTTTTAAGCCACAGTCAGTGGCGTCGGTACAGTGGGCAATGGGTGACGTGTGTCCCCCCCCCCCTCTCATCGATTCTTGAAAATTTTTGTGAAATTTTTTGAAAATTTCTGTAGATGGTGTAGGGTGAGATGTATTTTTGATGATTGGTTTATTTGTTCTTACCATTTTCTTTCACAAACTGTTCTCAAACTATCATAAGATTTGGAAATGCTTGACGGATTCCAAATTTTCGCACGCTCCGCTAGCGTCAAGCCTTGTGCCAGAGTTGTCCTTATTATCAATAGTTTTCGGTAACTACTCACGGGGGAACAAAGGAGCAAAAGTGCTTTTTAATTAAGAATTCTCAGTCAGAAGATTCGTTTCTGAATACCATAGGTTGGTGGGAAAGTGACAGTTTCCGATGTAGGTTCTGAATTCAAGTTTTTCATGGACTAATATTTTATTCAAAATTTCTCGCTCGTGGTGCACCTTCGGTGCACATGAGATTTTCCATCTTGCCCCCCCCCCCCTCAAAATTTCTGGATCCGCGCCTGAACATCAATACCAAGACAAAGTTCTTGAATGTACCTGTGAAAATGTACTTTGTGGTATGAAAATGCATATAGACGTGCAAACGACCCCATCTTTGAAAGTGGAGATATATTTATTTAATTGCTCCGTTGGGAGGACGAGATGTTACAGTTATGTTTCCAGTTTAGCTTTCTACAATAATGTCCTTTGCTCTAGCAGCAGTTACATGGTAAGGTAATGGTTAACTTTAACGAGGGACTATTCGAGCGGACTAACCCATTGTAGGGTACCCTAGGGTGACCGGATATCAATGACTGAAGGAGTTCAGAACGCAGAACATGTAGTACGTGTGTTTGTGTCGGTGGGTGAGAAGTGCGTGTGTATTCAATTTTGGTTCAAACATTTCTCATAGACGACTAAGCTGGTTTTATTCACATGTGGTGTATAGGTACCACAGGGTGAACCTTTGTATCCCTTTTGTTTTGCTGACCCCGGAAGAAAAAGTCAAAGGTCAAAGGTAAACGGTCAATGTCTGCAAACTTCACTTCAAATGGTATAACTTTAAGATTACCAAAAGTACTAAAGGTCAAACGTTAAAGGTCAAATTTTGTGGAAATTATTTTGGCTTTATTACCAAGGGGGAAACAGTGCTCAGATATGAAACTTCACAAGGTAAAATGGAAATGTCAAGTACTTCTTTGTAGACACGTGATAAAAGGTCAAACGTTCATTTTAAGGGCACGATTGTGTCAACAATCCTCCTAAACAGCAGAGCTTATTTCTTCAAACTTGCATAGTAAAAACATCTCCGGGGGTGGGAATATTTGGTCTTAGAGACTCCGGTATCAAAGGTCAGGGGTCAAAATTCAAATTTTGCAAACTTTCCTTTTATTGTTTTAATTTCATGGGAAAATATTAAGTTAACTGGAAACTTCAAGTTTGTAATGGAAATGTCATTTTCTGCAAAGGTATGTGATGGCCGTAGAAACCGACGTCACAGGACACGTGAATTAAGGTCAAATGTATATTTAAGGCACATTATTTTGTCTTAAAATTTCTCCTTAAAGACCAGGCTAATAGTCTTCAAACTTGGTGGAAAGATACCTCTTGGTAGGAAATTGTGTTCTGCGGATCCGGGAGGCCAAAGATAAAGGTCAGAGTTTGAAAACATCGAATGTTTTGCGATGTCATGAAGAGGAAACATTGAATTTGCACTAGACTTTGACAGGTGTCTTTTAAGTGTCAAGTACTACAAAAATTTGATGTTGCCCTGGAAACTGAAGTGAAAGAACACGTAGTTAAAGGTCAAATTTCAATTTAAACAAAAGTCAAACGTTTTTGGTTTGATAAGACCCCGTGGTAAAGAGTTGTGTCTCGCAGACGGACCCTGTTACCAAAGGTAAATGGTCATAAGTCACAGGTCAAATTTGTTTAACTAGGTTATTGGCTTGTAAAGTGAAGGGAAATTAATTATTTTTCAGTCATGGAAACCGAACAGAAAGCAAGAACGTGAATGATTTCAAAGTACTTAGTTGCTAATGAAATGAGGTCAAATGAATGTGATCTATGGCCATATGTAGGCCTACTCTATAATCTCAATGAAAAGGGGGCTTTCCCAAGTTAACGTGTGACATCCGCATGCTAACTGTACGATCCAGTAATATCATGTAATATCTCGTTCACATTTGCAACGTTTGACCTATGGTGACTTTATATGGCCTCTGACAGATAACAAAACAATAGGGTTTTCATGCTTGATGAATGACATCCACATACTTAGTATGGGATCCCTCAATGTTGACCTTTGGGAGATATCGTGTTTACACGCAGTATTCAAGGTTTCTGCAGTTAGACCCCGGTTCCCTGAAATGAACTCTGACCCTCACCGAAAACAAAACGGTTCTCTTTCTTCTCCTTAATATGGGGAATATACATACTAAGTATTAAAAGTATATCTTTTACCCCTTTTCTGATTCATAGTTATTACAAGGTTTTCAGTTTCTTTTTTACCTCTGATGACCTCCATTAAAAGCGGTCAGCTTGAAAAAGTTAGACAAAACCATGCAACTTACACTTATTTGTACATCAATGAAAACGTTACATAATGTAAAGTTTCATTTTGTTCTTTTATTGTACAGTTAAGTGACCTATCAATTTGTTTATGATTGTTAATGTTAACTATCTTTACGATATTTATTTGAGCATTGTTATATTTAATAATGAAGGCAAAATTGGAGCCCGTTTCAAGTTCTTCCTAAACGAAGCTATTCATAAACTTATTTTGTCCCACTCATTGGGCTCACAATATGCTATTTTTTCAAATATTCAGGATTTAACGAACAATGACAATAGGATTATTTTCACTTTCATGAGAAGAGTTTTTACAAAGAAATTGAACAATTTTCGAGATTTATTTGACTGTACTGGTAGTAAATCACTCATACATCATAAAAAGTTATGTTCTCTCTGAAAGTATACTTGAAACCCTGAATGTGCTTTACCATTCAATCGACACTGTTACGCGAAATTAGCTCTTGGCAAACTTGGCAGGTATGGCCATTATTTAGTCAAAAATCCAATGTTAGTACAACGACTTATTCATGAATGAAGAATTTCATGAGCCATTTATGACGGGCAAACTAAATTTCCAAATGGCGTTCATTTAATGATTATAACATGCGTAACTTGTTTGGGATGAGCAACAATAATGATGATGATGATGATGATGATGATGATGATGATGATGATGATGATGATGATGATGATGATGATGATGATGATGATGATGATGATGGTACTAGGCTATTGGACACATTCAGAGTTCAAACAAGAGCAACAACAACGTGGTATTTACAGGTATGGTTAACAGTGGCATCATGGTCGGTACCAATGGTACAGATGTGAATATATATCCTAAAATTTATTAAGGCAATGGTAGCCTACTTTTTGATCTTCGAGGGAGGCGAAAATTTTTCAAGGGGCTTTGCCCCCTGTCCCCCGGCTACGGGCTTACTTGACATGAGGCAAAATGGACCGCCTGATGTAGCAACAAGATTAAATACGGTACAGCTTAATGATATGGACTCAGTGTACGCTGAACTATGTGTACATTCAGTACATACAAGGTGTTGCCAACAAGACATATACAGGGTACATACATACAAGAAAGAGATGGCCCTCGTCTCCTCTAATTGGGGGAATGGTTGGCGGGCTGTTGCAATGGGGGGAAATATAGTCCTACATGAATGTCTACACCAGTAGGTCTAATTGGTGGGAATTCACAGGTGACGCTTCTCGACTTCAAGCCACTAAACAAATATATCACATTAAATCGCAATGTTAAGAATATGAACCTTAGCGCTCATCCTGCCAGCCTTCGGAAGGATATATGGGTGGCTATTTTTAGACGCGAAACATATTCATAACCACGGCATCTCAGAGCGTCTCCCCAACGAATGCGAAGACACATTCAAAAAGCTCACAGACCTTTCCATCGGACCCTCCATGTCCTGTCGTTCCAAACCCGCTTGAGAGGGGTGCACCCATCAGTCCGACACGTCTTCAGTCCGCCATATTTTTCAGTCCGACACGTTTTCATTCCGAAAATAAAATACACGTTTTCATTCCGAAAAATAAAATACACGCTTTCATTCCGAAAAAACGAGTTTTCATTCCGAAAATAAAATACACATTTTCATTCTGAAAA
Source organism: Holothuria leucospilota (assembly GCA_029531755.1). Classification (NCBI taxonomy): domain Eukaryota; kingdom Metazoa; phylum Echinodermata; class Holothuroidea; order Aspidochirotida; family Holothuriidae; genus Holothuria; species Holothuria leucospilota. The sequence goes on along the minus strand of CM055962.1, from coordinate 23,749,715 downwards.
AACGAGTTTTCATTCCGACACGTTTTCATTCCGAAAATAAAATGCACGTTTTCATTACGAAAAAACAAGCTTTCAATCCGACACGTTTTCATTCCGAAAAGTAAAATACACGTTTTCATTCCGAAAATAAAATACACGTTTTCATTCCGAAAAAACGAGTTTTCATTCCGAAAATGGAATACAGCATAACCATAGGAATAGGAAGCGGGAGGCTTGGGGGCTTTAGCCCCCCAGTCAAAAATTTGGAAGTATGATGTGAAGTATGCTTTCGCTCCCCTCAATCCAAGGATGAAAACCCCTTATTTGTTGCCTGTGTAAAAATGTCAAACTTTGCAGTAATTTTTTTTTAAAATTCACCCAATTTGTTGCATCAAATTGCATATAAAGACCCCCAAATACCCAAAAAATTTCCTAAGGGTAGGGGGCCCCTCCTAAAAGGACGGCTCTCCGAAACAAAGTTCAGCCTCCCCCCTCAATCTCGAACAGCTTCCTACGCCTATAAGCATAACAACGTACCATTGAAGTATTGGTTTCTAAAAGTCTTTTGGTTTCGATGAAAGAGAATCCTATGCCATGATGGCGTGTATGTGTATGTGTGTGTAGCCTATGTGTGTATGTGTGTGTGGATGTATGTGTGAGTTTGTGGCACTTTGCTCTTTAACACGATATCTCAAGAAGGGAAGCTTTGACAGTTCTCAAATTTGGTACACAGGTGCCCCATATAAAGAGGAGGAACCCATTGTTTTTGATGAGGGTCAAAAGTCATCTAGGGTCACCAGGAGTCAAACTCTAAAACCTTGTTAACACGATTTTGGAGATAGGAAGCTTGGATTTAAAAAACTTTTTTCCAACACTTTGTGTTAGCATTTTACCTATGGTGACTATAATAAATGGTACATCATGTTATAATTTCCAATGAAACATTTCATCGAAACCTCAATGCATTTTTTGCATTCTGGTTAAATTAATAAATTTATTTTTACATGGGTACCCAATGAATACAAAATTTAAAAAATCTCACCGAACCCTTCAGAATTACCATGCAGTAACACCATATTATAGTGATTCGACCCCGCTGATCACAAGGCCGTAATCCTTATCTCTATCGGACTTTCTGTTGTTGAGATATAAGATAAAACCAACGTCCCTTTTGCCAACTTTTTAAATTATTCTCATAAAATGTTTACATGTTCTTAACTTCAAACGACAACTTTAGGCGATTTTTTATTCATTCATAGTAATCTTTACTTTACAAGAAACCACATAGTTGCATCATGCATCTTCTTTAAGAAAAACATTTTTAAAGTGACCCCTGCATGATATTTTCCATTAAATTGCTTTTTGAAAATTTATATAACTTTTTGGAAATGTTCGATCGCCTTTGAACTCTAAAATCTCGAGATATTTGGCTAAGCTATAGGATTGCACTTTCGAGATCTGTAACATATGCAAAGAAAGGGGTGATGTCCGATGACTAACCTAGAAGATATGAAGGCGTACTTCAGGTAACTCAATTTCGACTTTATTTTTACCATCACAATGTCCGATCTAGCTGAAACCTGCACCATTGAACTCAGCGTCTATCTGTAAGTTAACGGACGGGGTGACCCCACCGGCATTGCATTTTGCAGGTTAATTAGTAAAGATATCGAAACGAAATACCGAAGTATGGCCAACTATTAGATTGGGCTAAACAAGTGATCTTTAATGTATTGTTGGATAGTACTGAAAACACACAACACATTTTAAGCAGGTCAATTTACCGCCAGCGTGCCACGCAGACTTGTTTGCCTTCCTTGCTCTTTTCAAATAGTATCCTTTCCGGCTTCTTTCCTGTTTCCTGTCATGTGTTATATCAGTGTACGTGTCCTTGACATCGCAGCTTCCACGGATTAGTTCTGAGACCCCCACAACCCCCTCAACCCCCACAACCCATAACCTGTGTTGACATCATGTTACTTTCGATTGTGGCTTGTGTCGGTTTTAGTAATCCTATGGTTATTACTAAAACCGACACAAGCCAGAGCAATTGAGGGATAAACTCATTCCATATCTTATTCAAGGTCCATGGGTCGCCGGGGTTTAAATTATCCTATATATCGAGTGTTTGGGATTCAAACACGTTAAGCTTTTGATTTTGAGAACTGATCACACTAATGGGAAAATAGGGTGCCTTTATTGTTCTGACCAATACCTCATCATCAGGGTGAAAAGTTGAAAACTACATTAAAAACGCCTAAAGGATGCAACTTTTGCTATCTTATTTGATGCAAAAACGCGATCATTCACTTAAATGGTACCTTTTTTTCAAATAGAGTGGTCTTAATGCATTATTGGAATTTACATTTTCATTTAGTTTTGTGTCTTTACAAAGCCCGTATCCCTGCTTAAGCTGGGAATACAAAACATTTACTTTCAACTCTTAAGGAATTGCAAGGTGTTTGATAACAAATAAGGATTATGCTAGACCATTTCCTGTTTACCTTGTTCTTCTTTCTGTGTTCTGTCTTCTATGGTTCATGCCATTTCAGCTCAAAAATATGCACTTTTATTAAGCCGATGTAATTTGCCAAATAGTTGCTCTCACTCCCAGTGGTAAGTTAATTTTCTCTACTTCTAGGGCTTTAGGAGGCTTTCATGTCGGCAAAGTAGACCAGTGTATGACCCTGTATAATCCCGCTTGCTTTTTTCCATTGCAAAATTCGGAAGACGCAAAGCCACAACCACCGACAATTAACCGATGTCAGGCAATTCAATAGGAATAATATGCCTTGGTTTTCAGAGGCCCCACTGTAAAAAGAGACGTCTTCATTTTTTAACACATTATGGCGATAAAAAATAAGAAAATGAACAACAAAATGGATAAGCACAGTAAATGACTGAACGAATTATTAACAAATGATAAAGATAATGACGTCAATTAAAGCGCACTCCGCAAACACGTTTATATATATATATATATATATATATATATATGTTAATTTGTCTTTATTAAAAACAACTTGATGTTCACAGTAATCATGAAATAAACGCATAAACGTGTTTACGAGATGGCGTTAAAGTGGCGTCAGTGTGTTAAAGTTGGCGTTTTAGACGTTTCATTTCCTTATGTATTTTATTGTTTTGGAGGGCACATAAACGCCAAGACGCGTTTATTATCTGTTACAAAAAAGTGTTAATCATTTTTTACAGTGGGCCTCTGTGTGTCCTTTCTGCCCTTTTCAAAAGATGGTTTAACACACTGCCTTTTCATTTTCTGTCGCAGTTTTTAAACATTTGACGTAAAAAGGGGTGTTAACAAAACTGCAATACAGTGCAAGGTGCAGGTGAGCCCATCTTAATCTGGTATGCCGGGGACCATCCTTTCTTAAGATATATTTCTAAAAGTACTGATGTTTGATGATACTATACAGTATCAATTTCAGCTTTGTTCTCAGAAGTGTAATTGAGGCGCCCTCTTTTTGGGACCCGAATTGGACCCTTCTTAAACGACCACTGCCCCGATTTTTTGCTTGAGTTTTATTTTTGAAACTTACGATGTAAGTGAATCAATTGCTGTTCATATCGGCATTGTTCATAAAGGTGAAATTGGGCCCTATATGGGCTCTTGTGGTCCACTAAAGCCCTTCTTAAGCTGTAATGCTCCGGACCATCCTTTCTTAAGTTATATTTTTATAATCAGTTATGTGTGAAGATATTACAGTAGGAGTTTCATCCTTGTTCTCAAAAGTGTAAATGAGACCCTATTTTGGGTACACTTTGGGCCCTTCTTAAGTAAAGAATGTCTAGGATTTTGTTTTCTTTAGTTGCATTTTTCAATCGACTGGTTTTAGTACTTTAAATTGTTATGAATATCAGTGTTGTTCTCAAAAGTGTAAATGAAGGTCATTTTGGGGGCCGTTTAGCGCCCACCTGGCCCCAAATGCTGCACTTAAAGAAATGGGTTTTATTCTTTCCCACTATGTCCTTGACACAACGAGAGCACCAAGCCTTTCGTTCCCAATAGTGTAAATGATTAGGGGTCTAGCTCCCTAATTACAATTCTTCTCATGAGGTATCGGATATTAAGTTCATTATCATAGAGCAGACTTACAGATAGTCTAGTATTAACACAGTTCTCACGGTATGTTAAACAAAAGTTCTAGTCTTTGTCTTCCATTGGATTTGATCAATTACTTTTACCCGTTTATGTGAAATCTGGAGGTTTGAAGACCTAAAACAAATAGAGAATTTTCATAGTAAATTTCGTGAGTCTATCCTAAAGCTTGGTAAGAATACTCCAAATTGTATGGTGTATGGTATTCTTGGGCGTCACAAATTACTTAAAACAATTGAAATTAGGGTGATTAACATTTTCGTATCGAATTATTACTAGTAGTAAACATAAGCTGTCATACGTGATGTATCAATTCTTAAGAGCTCTTGATAATAATGGTTTTTACAGTTCCCCTTGGATAGTTAAGGTCAAATTAAATATGTCTGGAACGTCTTTTGTAACCAGAACATTTAGGCGTGAGCCAAATAGACAGTATGCAAGTCTCTTCTCGAAAATCCTGGTTAAATAACACAATAAGTAGGGGACTAAGTGATATTTATAAACAAGAATGGTTTACAGAGGAAAATAATCTCTAATTGTAAAATATATACGATATTCAAACAGAGACTTAATTTCGAGAATTATTTAGTAAGCCTGAGTCCTCCTTGATCTGTAAATCTTTGTTTATACAGATGTAGTAATACCAACATTCTTTCCATTTGTGGTAAATACCAAGGTTTGATTTACATGAGTTTGTTTTCCTGTTCTGAGAACCAAATCGGTGACGAATTGCACTATATTTTTTAATGCCCCCTTTCCAATGAGCGTAGTATGTATTTCAAAATATTTAGATCCAGAGCAAGTGCCACTCAAATGGAATTACTTTTTCAGTCAAGTAATAAAGCTGCCCTTACATTTTTTTTGGTTGAAAAATCATGGAAAAGTTTCGCTAGTTGCAAACAGTGCATTACCTATTCTTTCTTTTCAAAACTGGTGCCAGTATTTTGGTCACATGACAGTTAACTATGTCATTGTATTATAATGTGTTTTTTCTTTTCTTTCTTTTACAAATATATATATATATATATATTTTCTTTTGTCTTAGTGCTATAATTTTTGACATGTATGTATTTTTCATATTAAGTTCTGATACCTCTTTGGAGGACAAACAGAACAGAACACTTTGTTTTCTCTAGGCCTAAATGAAAGGAAGGAGTTTTTTCTACTCCTTTTGGCGGTTTGTTTTATGAATCGTTCTTGCTCGATTACTCCTCCTATTCCTCTTAAGCTACGTTGGTCTAAGATAGTTTTCTTAACTACAATGCAACAGATTTACATGCTAGTTTTAAGAATCCAATTTTATCTTCTTGTTTTGTTGCATCCTCCTAAAGATTTTTAGAGCAAGGTATCTACGGCACAGTTCAGGGTTACTTCTTCTACCCCTTTCTGTGTTTTCTAATGTGAAATGGTCTAGACTGATACCACTTCCTGGTCCCTATTAGCTACCATTGTTTTTAACTATTTCAGTATTATCTTAACTTCAATGAGACGCACTTACAGCTGGTTTTAAATATCCTATTTTGTTGCTTTACTGCTGCTTATTTTAAGCTTTATGTTTAAAGTACTACTACTGTCCAAAGTTTGTGCTGATTGTGCTGATTAATCAGCACAAATTTTGAAAAGTAGTTGCTTTAATTCTTTATTGCTCTTTGCATGTGTTTTAGAAACTTTATAGGTAGACATTTGAACGCACTTTATCGTTTTTCATTAGAGCTAAGGAAGGCTGAATAAATAGCTGGAAGCTTCTCGGCTCAGGGTGACTTTTATCTTAGTATATGTAGTTGCAATTTTATTTTTAACATTGTAAGTTATTATACACTCTGAAGAACGTGTTCACCAATGAAACACTTATTTTGCCTCACTTTATAAACACGTTAAAATCATAAAATGCGTGTCTAGCGATTGTGCACTTACTGTGATATTTAGCAGGTGTTTTAAAACGATTTTTTTGGGGGGGGGGGGGGAATTAATCATACGTGGTTAGCATCTAAACATGATTACAAAGTGCGGGGATGAAAGTGCTTAGAAAAGTGTTCAAAATGATCAATTCCTAAACACCGTTTTTAGATTGTACAGTAAACTAGAATATTATTAATGTTAATGATAATGATAAAGATGAAGATAGTGACAGTGACTGAAAACTCGTTTTTCGGATTGAAAACGTGAAATTTTATTTTCGGAATGAAAACGTGTTTTCCGTTTTCGGAATGAAAACGTGTCGGACTGAAAACTCGTTTTTTCGGAATGAAGACGTGCATTTCATTTTCGGAATGAAAACGTGTCGGACTGAAAACTCTTTTTTTCGGAATGTAGACGTGTATTTCATTTTCGGAATGAAAACGTGTCGGACTGAAAAGGTGTACCCGCTTGAGATACTGCTTCCTCAAGCAATCTGAGAGGTTATATCCTGTACTCTGGGACTGAGAACACAAAGCTCATCTCTACCTATCTTCGCTTGGAAGGTTGGTCAGGGTTTGTGTCTAAGAGAGAAACCTGCATGATCACTCTGATCTCCTCCAGCAGGTCGCGTGAGTGATCAGTGGAGAAAAGTTCACCTTAGTACACCGCGAGACTAGACCTGAATAGAGAGTAAAGCTTTGTCCATACTGTACTTCTCCGCCGACCTCACTCGCCGCACACTCGCAGAGGGTAGTCGGCGCAGAATTTGTCAATCGCTCATATTTACCCGCTTTGCGTGTACCAGTCGCCGAGTGCAAAACGTCCGGAAACTTCTCACTCGCACATCGAGGATTCAATTCATACTTTGCTACCCAGTCGCGTAAAGCTGTTCTGCACAAGCAGATCCAAGATAGATCCGATGAGGATGTTTCAATCCTACGTTTGAATTATTCGCAAGGGGAAGAGAAAAACGGCAGGGCGGTGTTACGTAATGCCACTAAATATTTCCCGGACGTACACGGGGGCGAATTTCATTCTACCGTGGCTGATAACGCCCAGGCGTCATAATGACTCAATTCACTTCATACAGTTTCAAATAAGCCCAACCGGATTTGACCAGTATAACCATCATGTCCCCGTTGGTCATTCATCAAAGCATGTCCGTAGCCAAAGGGGGGGGGGAGTTATAAGACCCCAGAAAATTCAAAAGTACCATTTCCTTAATGCATTTTAGTTTGTCTCTCCCCAAGAAAATTTCTCCTCCTGGCAGCTTTGCGCCCCCTTCAGTGCTTTGCAGGGGCGTAGGCTGGTCTGGGCCTGGGTGGGTGCGACAATTGAGAAGATGGAACTCAGTTCCAACTTAAGAAACGAGAACAGGCCTATGGTTAGGCAGCAGAATAATGGGGGAGGGGGAAGTGAACGAGCTTTTCAGAAAAGTTTTAATCAGCTGAAATATTCCAAAGATTGATAGTAAGCTTGTTGGCATCCTCAAATTGCCGGTTCCTACACTGGAAAAGTTGCCACCCATCCCATGTCTGTCCCATTGGGTTGTGAAATAGAAAAACTAGTGGGTAATCACTGATTGGTCTTTAGTGCTTCGACCTGATATACCGGCAAGATTACTCCGCGTTCGGTAGGACAGAATCTCATGCTCCTAAAGGAAAATAAGAATAAGAATGATCTTATTGTAAGAATAAGAATGTACTTTTGGTAGCCACGAACCCCCAAAACCTATTAAGAGGCGAACCAGTTCTTCTACAGTTCGATCAGTATACTACAAGAATGAGGTCTCGGTAACAATAATAATTAAGATTTATAACCAGGCTTATCAAAATAAGGCCCGAAATAATAACGTTCATAACTTAACGCCTTATGAGATCCCTTCCGAGAATGTCGCTTCCAGCTCTCATATAAAAGTTTCAAAGGTATGCTTTTGAGAACGACACTTAACCCTTGCTTAAATTGCGAAAGGGAATGTACTTTTGGGAGCGACACTCTAGACCTCCTGCAAATAAGCTAAGGGAATTTAACTTTAAGGTAGCAAAACATATACCTGTAAGAAAGAGTTTTTCATGTAAACCAACATTAGCTTAGGAGGGAATACAAGATACTGCCGCTAAAATCTCTTCAACGCAACCAGGAGTGGAGCCAGAATTTCACTCCCCGACGGGGGGGGGGGGGGCGGCTACCCGAAGCCCCGACAGCCCCGATGCCGTCGAGGGTTGGTAAGGTGAGATTTGAAGAAAAACTGTGCACTAGACCATGCAATTGCGGGGCATATATTTCGTAAAACTTACTCAAGGCACATTGTTCCTCGCTAATTTAATGTTTTCCCCGTAATCTAAACTGTAAAATTTTGGGGGTAAGCCTATGTACATAAAAAGAATCTTTACTTATGTAAAGCTTATGTAGGTCATTTGTCCAGGCAGGCGGGTCCTATCGGGACGTAACTTTCATTGTACTTCCATCCTCTAGTCACTAATCGTACCATGCGGCAGACAAAAAAGAAAATAAACTAGGTTTTGCGACATGAAATGAAATTCGGACATTTACATTAATTCATGTATTCTACTTATTAACTTATTTGAAAAGGTAGAAAGGGTTTGTTGCCTATTTAGGCCTAAATAAGCTTTAAGTAACGGAACTGAGAAAGAAATTTTTTTTTTTAAGTTTGTCGCAGAAATGACCTTTTTGAAGGACAAAATAAGTATTCAGACCATGGGTGGCTAGAGAAATGGCCCCTGCCCCCACCTGGTGCCACCTCTGAACGCGACTGGAAACAGAGGCAACCCCCCAAGATTTGTCACAATCCACGACATTAAGGAACTGCGGAAAACTCTGTACAATATGAACTTGTCATAAATATGAATGGCATCTGCTCATACCGGTCCCTCAGAGACATATATTACCCAAGATCTTGCCACGGCCAAAGAGTAGGCTTCTTTGGTAAGCGTGAAATGCGCTACCAAAGCGAAACTGAATGGGCTTTACTAGAAGTTTTTCAGATGAAACTTTTTTTGTTATTTTTCTGTCATGGGAAAATTTTGATTAAAGACCCAGACCTTTTTAAGGGTTTACTACTTATGACGTTTGGCCATCATATACTTGAGTCAAAGTAACCGAAACCTGTCTACAATCGCCGCCAAAAGTAAATAAAATAAACCTAGTTCCCCCGTTTCAATGTTGGCAAGTTGTTTTAGCCACAAGCAATCACTTCAGACTAACCAAAATGGACCAACATTGATGGAGGGGATGAGAAGGAAAATGCAACTCGATCATGTCAGCTTGTTTCACTTGTTTAGGTGGCAATTGTAGCCTGGTCACAGGGACCAAGCCAACAATATTCAAGCCCGACACAAACTCTTGAAAAATTCCTATAAAATTTTCCTTTTTCCTTCAAATATGCAAGGTTGACCGACTACCCATATGACGTAAGATAGTACCCTTACTCAAAATTTACTATGGTTCTTATGGACATTTACATGCCAAACTCTGCGGTAGCGTCGCAGCTAAAAGATTCATAATCCTTAATTACACAAGCCCGATGGGTTGAATTACTCCTACCACTACTGCCTAGTCATCCCCAATATAAATATAATGCATTCGTGTCGTTGCGTATAAGAAAGCTGTTGTCACAACCGATAATGTAAAAATCAACCGATAATTTAAAAACGACCGATAATGTAAAAAAAAATTACCGATAATGTAAAAACAACCGATAATGTAAAAAAAATTACCGATAATGTAAAAAAAAAATTACCGATAATGTTAAAATTGATCTAAGGACGTTTTCATATGGAATTGGAAACGTGGAATTTTATCCAAAAAGTCATACGTTAATTCAGAAAGCTCGTAAGTCATACCCCAGGGCTCAGGGGAAGGGGCTCTCACCCCTATTTTACAGCGCCCTCTTGCAGGTATATTTCCCTTTAAAAGGTACATTGAAAGACAGCAGAACAATTAAAGGCAACATTTTCTCAATTGTCAAGGCCAAATACATAATGCTATCATATTTCTCCTTCATATACTTAAAGCGCCCTCACTCCCCTGTTGTTCCGCAAGCTCACCAAAAAAGAACATATCTACGATAAAAAATATCATGAAAGGACTGCAACTATTTTATTACTTAAAGGTGGGTCATATTGAAGACACAGCTTATTTGCATAGGTCTATGGCCCAATAGAGGGCGCCCTCTAATAAAAACCAGATATTTCAAAAACTAAAGGACTGAAAATTATTTTTTTGAAATGAAATGAGCATGTCAGAAAACCCAGGAGTGTTATTATCGTTATTCTGAAGCTGAAGGAAGGTTATTCCCTCTCACCTCTTCCCCACCCCAGGGGAAGAAGGGAATGAAATCGAAGCTACTCACGCTTGATAAGAATTGCGTCCTAGAGGTTATATTATCGACCACGCTGATCACAGATCCGAAGTCAGTCGTCCCGTCTCTCGGTCGTAGTGGGATGTGCGGGCCGTCAAAAGGCCAATTTTTTAGGGTCAGTGTCCCCAAGAGCAGATTTTAGGCATTTCAAAACACCCAGTTTTCATACTAGATGGTTACCCCTGGGGTGGGGAACGGGTGAGAGGGAATAACCTTCCTTCAGCTTCAGAATAACGATAATAACACTCCTGGGTTTTCTGACATGCTCATTTCAAAAAAATTAATTTTCAGTCCTTTAGTGACTTTCTGGATAAAATTCCACGTTTCCATATCCATATGAAAACGTCTTTAGAACAGTTTTGACATTATCGGTAAATTTTTTACAGTATCGGTAGACGAGCGTTTTTACATTATCGGTAATTTTTTTTTTACATTATCGGTTCAAAGAGTTTTTTTCATTATCGGTAATTTTTTTACATTATCGGTTGTTTTTACATTATCGGTATTTTTTTTTTTTTTTACATTATCGGACGTTTTTACATTATCGGTTGATTTTTACATTATCGGTTGTAACAGCTGTCAGGTAAATTTATATTTGCCGACTTATATGCATCCTTTTGTAGGCACAGGACTAGTGTGTGGGGACAGCGGTCAGGGAGTAACACAGTAGTCTTGAGCTTCTTTTTCGCCAAATGTGTTTCTCGGAACTTTTTGTCTCATTTGAGCGGAACTCCGCACCCCCGCACCCCCTCAGCTTACGCCCTGCCTTGTCCGGCGACGGACTTGCATCAAATGCTGGGGAGGGGGATTCGACGGAGCGTGTTTTGAATTGCTCATTATACGGTCTATAGTTAAGTGGCCAAATGGTGTAATATTTTCCACCGTTTTACCCCATGTGTATTCATTTCTTTATGTGTTTATAAGTCCAGTGATTGACAAAGCTGGCAAGGTTTGCGCTCCCGTATGTCACCTCCCTCATTATGGTTAAAGGACGTCGCATTTCATTTTTTGTGAATAGATCTCTCAAGTATTAATACCAATTTTTGCCCTTTGGTCAATCATAGGCGAAGGAAGCGAGGTGGGGGGGGGGGTGGGGAAGCCCCTAAACACACATGTGGGGGCGTAAGAGTATTTCTGCCACCCTAAGCATGACATTGTGTCTAAGGACCTTGAAATGGTAAATAAGATTCCTTCCCTTGTAGACACATCCCAAGGACGGGGGCTCTAAAACGGTCAGCTTCCTCCCAGCCGAGAACAGTCTATGTGGTCATGCAGTCACAGTATACAAGTGGCCTATGGCAAGCCACGACTTCGCTCCATTTTGGGTCTCTATGATCACTTGAGCTTCAATTGCATATGCAAATTCGGGTACTCTCTCATTTCTTCGATCAATTTCTCATCCTCCTGTGAGGAAATGCCTTCATCTTGGCAGTCGCAATTGTCTCTCGAACCAGTTTATTGGCTGCTGTAGTCTGCTGTCTATTGCAGTGTAGAAATACTAGTCAACCCGTTTCTCATGGGGAGGGCAAAGCGGAAAAAGATAAAAATCAGTTCATTTCGAACGGATCGGGGACGAGTTGTACGCGCGTAAATTGGAAACGGGTTGTTCCGGGCTTCCGCACTCAAAGCGAATCCAAAGCGCACAGTTAAAGTTTGTTGACCCTACTCGCCTCACAAGTTGCGGACAAAATTTCCATTCCGCACGGAGGTCGCCGAGTAAGTTAGAATTGGGCTTTACGGCTTTTCATTCACGGAAAGGGTTACCACCGTCAAAGAAACCACCTTCGAACTTGCAGTCACTCCAGCGAGCTTTGCTTCCAGTAGAATGCTTATCAACCAGTCTGCTCGACCACCGTCTCCAGTGCCGCCTGCACCTTTGTACACCTGGTACAGTACTCCTTCCCGTTTTTAGCGACCCCAGTTCCTGTTGTAGATGTGTCCCCGTGCCCGGCCTTATCTAAAGTGGTAGCTGAAAGATGTATATCTCTAAGGAAACCATTCGGCCTGTGGGAGCCTGGCCTGATAAGCTACACAAACTTCAATTGCCAGGTGGGGACGAATCAAGACCCTAGTGGAGATGGACACAGCAGACGAAGTAGGAGCTGCACAGCAACGTAGTGGAGCTCAAAGCAGTCTAGAGGGTCTAGAGGGCCAGCTACATCTCTTGAAACCATGTACAAGGCAAAGATTTAACGGTCTTATCTGACAACCACTGCTGTAATATCAGACATTAAATGTAGGATGGGACTCTTTCCTCAAGCCTTGTCTGAAGGTATGGTCTCTCCTCTTTTAATGCCACCAGTATAAAATCTCGCTAAAACTTACATGGGTGGTAGTGGTGTCGAGGAAAGACATCGCGTTCTCAGAGAGTGGGAGCTGGCGTTGAGGTGGCCAGGATTGTTGTTCAGCAAACTGGCACTGCTCAGCCTAGGCCTGCTTCCAATGACAGAGAATGCTGGACTTCCGGTCTTTTGCAACAGGTCCTTCCATTCACGGACCAGGGCATTCCACGTTCTATCCTCCACTAAGACGGAATGGACGCTTGTGAATTCCATTCACCATATCCAACCGTCCCTTCTGAACCATCTAGGATCTGAGCATTGTTGCCGACTTCCATATGACAGCATGGCTCTGATATCTCCACAGCCTCTTGATGGATATTCTGACCGTGTTGCCGTCCCATGCAGACCCGGTTCTCAGCACGAGCAAAGAGAACTCCCCCATAGGTCCGAAACACTTACCTGTTTACTACGTGGAGACTGTTCTGTATTTCCTAGAAGCACATGGAATTTCTAATGACATTGTCACCATGGCAGATGCACCGAGGAGACTTTCCACCCCACCCGTGTGATTCCGGAGTGAGCTAATTTGGAGGGCGGTGTGGAGAAAACTAGGCTAAGAGTATTTATTGACTAGAGACTAAGGTCTAATACATGCCCTGTACAAAATTTCGGCCAATTTGAAAGCAAGAGTTAGGTCAAAAACGGTTTAGTCTCCAACTTTCAGTCGTGGCCCTGAATGCATCAAGTGCACAAAATGGCGACAACATTTTGGTGCTATTCGTGACTTACGAAGACATATATTCTCCCTCATATTTCTTGAAGAGTCAAGGAACAGCAGTAGGCTACTTTTGTTGCTGAAGGAACACTATTTTACCTTTAGTTCGATTGTGGAAAGGTTGGCGCTACAAACTGGTGGCTTGTCGCTTATATCTGAGATTTACTTTCTACATTCAGAGCCGCAATGCGAAGGTTAGAGATACTAACTTTCCCCACTTTGCTGCCTCGCTTACGCATAGACAGTGCATTTCTTACTACTGTCTACGTTTCAGACATTACTAAAAGCTGTCATGATAAAGTTCCATGTCCCCACCCAACCACATCCTTTTCAAGGTGAATATTACCGCTGAATCTAGAATGAGTTTATTATCCGCTCTGCATGGCGCAGGATTTTCGTTATTGCCCAAAGTAATGGTCAAATTGTAATACTTCCGTTTCGTTTCGTTTATTTTTCAATTGCAGTACATACACTTGTTTAGACAAAATGAAGTTCACAAAAAATTGACGTACGTGACAAAAGGAAAAACGGAACCAGATGAAGCTGAAAGCTTTTCTAGTCTGGTCCAATCCAGAGGTTTTTATATTAAAAAGAACAAAACATCATGCAGCTATGTGCGTAGGCTATATAGAAAGTACAACAATGAATCGTAAGGAATTTAAGGCTCATGATACCTGGATACACAAGAACAGATCAAGCAAGATATAAAGAAAACAGGTGTTTTTTAAAGTACTCTTGAACAAATTAATATTAGGGGAATTTCGTAATTTAGTGTCAAGGGAATTCCAGAGGTGTACACCATAACTTCTCACTTGAGAGTGGGCAAAGATTGTTCGTGTGAAAGGTTGTACCAGATTTTCTCTTCCCCTGGTAGGATATTTATGATGAGTGCTGTTTGGGTAGAAAAACGTATTCAAGTCATGAGGAAGTTGATCATTGTTGTGTCTATATAGGAAGATGCCTACCTGATATTTATAGTGATCCTTTAAGTAAGAATATTAAGGTTACAGAAATAGAAATACTCATCTGTTCAGTGCACCTCCAATGGAATTAAGGGATAATTGCAGCTTTCAGCCATACAGTGTTTCACTTATACATGAGAGCTTCTGGGGTTTCGCCCCATTGTTCCACATGAGTGTTGTCCCGGACCTCTCTGGGGCTCTTCGAAGGACCCCTAGACACCACACTGTTAAGTGGGAGGCTTCGCGTTCACTTGGCGTCGTTTAGACATGTCAAAATGGGACTTCCCCTCACGGGCAAACTTACGGGCCTGTTTATGGCCCGCGAGATTTTCATGATAAAAATGTGGCCCGCCAACGAAAGTAATTAAGAACCCCTTATATAGAGTATGACGCCAAGCACTTTACTACATTTACCGTATTTTCACTAATTTTAAACGAAAATCCAGGCAAAAAGCTTCCAGCAATGAGAAATGGGCGGTAGGGAGAGTATAGGACCGGTGCAGGAAGGTGATATTATACCTCCCTGATAAGTATAACAAAAGGGGTGAATGACTAACCAGCGCCTTTCAGAATGCTTTTTCGTGGTAAGTGTATTAAAGAAAAGCATCATCTATACAGATAACGCTGCGCGCGAGGCGCTCCGTAAAAAGAACCCCGGCAAATTCGTACTTAATCTTCCACATAATGCTACAAATTAGATTGAAAGATCCCATATTGATGCGATGGGCTGCTATGGGCTACCATAAGGTCCCGAGGATGATTCAGTACAAGATTACACCTTGTTTATGCTAGAAAAGTTTACTGGTACTTTTGTGCTAATAATGTTGACAAGTGATAAGAAAAAATGTCTACCTCCCACCGGGACCTCTCAAAAAGGGAAATTTAGGCTCACATCTCACGGGTTGCTGCAGCGATTGTATCCTCCACGAATCAGTGGATGGTCTGGAAAAGCTAGTCGGGAACATCCAGAGGCAGTTCAGTATTGCACCTAGCTATGCCGCTGCTACCATTTCATCAAACATTTCCGTTTCCTTATCCTCTTTATTTTCCCTCTCTTTCTTCCTTCTCTTCTTCCTTTCTCTCTTTTCCTCCTCGCCTCTCCTTATTTCTCTTCTTTCCTCTTCCTTTTCCTTTTTGCTTATTGCTTTTCTCCCTCTTATTTTTCTACTCCTCCTATCCGGAGGAACGTGCCCCAGTGCTTCTCCTGGATATGCGCCTGGTATGACTACAATCTTGGACAAAACTGTTGGGACGCTTTGCCATAATATTCTTGAATCTCCGTTTCCAGGTTTACATGAGACCCCCGCCTCCCCTTCCAAAGTTGCGCAGAGAGAATGACTGTATGCCGCGAACAGGATAACTATGGTCAACTTTGTGAAGGGGAGCGGGGGTGTCCCAACGAGTTTTGTCCAAGATTGTAGGCTATTATCATTTTAGTATGTCAACCGGTCGCTACCCAACTGCTTTGTTGACTATCTGCAGGCAGTTATTATTACGTCAGTAATATCATTCAGTGTGCATGTGCACTGCCTTTCATTACTAATTATTTCTGCCAATGATACGTAGGCTACTGTGTCACCCACCTTGCAGAGACCATGGAAGTACTACCATGCAGAGACACTAGTCCGAGACTGATAACACTGGACTAGGTTGATACAAAGCTTTTCTTTGCATTGTTTTTTTGTGAAGCTAGCAATTCTTGGCAAAAGCAAACTTAAGTTTAACGTTCTGTAGAGAGTTTCATTGTTCCTATAAGTAGGCCTCGACAAGGTAGGCAGTTGTGGGATCTACAGCAGCCTAGTGTAGACTAGACCGCGGTACGCTTCAGGTAAGGTCAAGATAGTATATAGGCCAGCTAGCCTACTAACTCTACAAGACTTGATTCATAATTTCATCGCAAATTTAATCTAGAGCGACTCCCTCACCTTAAGTTAAAACGTTAACAGGGTAGATTCACTCTTTTACACCTTATGTTGTAGGGATAGGTACGAAAGCCGAGAACATCACGGTGGTGGGAAATCTGACACGCCCGTTCTCCCACCCCTTTCTTCGGTAAAAATGGATATGATTTTATTAATTGCTTCATTGAAGGTGCTCAGATATTTAAGGCCACTCTTTATCAAGTGGTAATTTTGAATCATGAAACCACTGCTTATAATCACCTTCGTTACCCAACACACATCTCGAGGTACCAGAACACATTTGGGTCTCTTGAAAAAAGAAGCTCGGGTTCTCTTCAACACTTCACAAAAAGTCGAGAGTCCTCACTCTTCCGCACTTTTTGGTTTTAACCCTTATTTTGAAAACATTGTAACATGAGTATTTTTACCCATTAAAGGGGAAAGTTCTGTAGGCCCTTCGCACATTGTACTGTACTTCACAGCAGTTAAAAGCCACTTAGCCTATGAAACTTTCGTACTTCTAGGACAACAAAATATTGGGAAATTGTTTCTCCAGTAGACAAACACTTGAAACTTCTTGAATTATACACTGGTGAAATTGTTTATGATCTCCCGAAAGGGAAAACTGCGGATCCTCTCTCGCCGACCTTGCAAAACCTCAAGGGAAACCGTGTATTGTAAAGTCAGAAATGACCACCGTACCCACGCGGATCACGAATTTGCAACTAATATCAGTACGGATCATGAGTAAGCACTGCTCCATTCATCGTTTTCCTGTGATAAAAGCCAACGACGTAAATAGATTTATAACCCTCACAGCAACTGCCAAATATATTTCCTCTTTTGGATATACTTTCTAACAAGTGCAGCCAAGTGTAGGAACAGGAGTAATACACGTCCGCCGAGCGGGCAAATAACTCTTTTGAATTACAGGGTCATAGAATGTTATACAAATTGCAAATTCGGAAATGCCTACCAACTTGATTACCATTACTACTGGCGATTACTGTGTGCTTTTACATGTCGCACGGGAAACTGTAAAACATGGGGCAGGCTGCGTTAACTCGAAGAAGATAGTAGTATGATTAGGCTAGTATCATATAAGTGTGTCAGCCGGTCGCGAAACAACTGCTTTGTTGACTGTCTGCAGGCAGTAATTATTACGTCAGTAATCTCTGTCAGTGTGCATGTGCACTGCCTTTCATTGTTAGTTATTTCTGCTAATGATACATAGACTATAATGTACCTAGTTGCAGCAGGGAGCTGTTATTTGGAAGGAGGTTTAACGGAAAGTTTAATTTATGCTAATACGCTACGATCCACTAAATACCGAGGAGATTATTAATGATAAGCTACTTATTCCGTTGATGGGGAATTCTTTCTTTTATTCGTTCGCTTCAATGTGACATCGATATGTTAGCAACATCATTTAGGTCTAGTAATCCTATCACAATTGGCTTACTCTGGACAATGCTTTGATGAGTAGGTTTACGCCGCCACCAATTTAGGGGCAGGTGCTACAAAACTCGAAACGACTGTTTCATTGAAATAAACCAATGAGGTCTGCCCCTTACTAAAGAAAGAACGTCATGCAAATGAGCTGCAGAGGTAGAAGTCTAAATTTTGTTGCAACGATTTGGAAAGTTTCCGGAAGCTTCCTGAAATAACCAAGTATACAATCAGATTCAGATTTTTACATAAACCCTTAGTGGTATACTCTGATCCGCGTCACCGAGCGTCCAAAGATGCAATAATTTTTACTTTTCCAGCGACTGGCAATGCTATGGCAGTAGCGACAAACCCCCAGTTTTACTGTTGATGTAGCAGACGACAAATCCCCTTTGTTTGAATTACGTAATCCAGTGTAAGCCTTATAGAAATGCCAAGAAGGATACAAGAGACAGATTACTGTGTGACCTTGGCGGTGTAAACTTCACTTCAATGCGATGTATCTCCTTCCAAATAACAGCTCCCTGGTTGCAGAGACCATGGAAGTACTACCATGCAGAGACTAGTCCGAGACTGATAACGCTGGGCTAGGTTGAAACAGCACTTTTCCGTGCATTGTTTTTTGTTAGGCTAGCAGTTCTTGGCAAAAGCACACTTAGGTTTAACTGTAGAAAGTTTGATTAAGAACATTGTTCCATTAGGTAGGCCTTCACAAAGGTAGGCGATTTGTGGGATCTACAGTAGCCTAGTTTTGACTATACGGTACGCTCCAGGTAACGTCACGAAAGTATAGGCCAGCTAGCCTACTTACTCTACAAGACTTGATTCATAATTTCATCCCACCTTTAATCTAGGGCGACGCCCTCACCTTAATTTAAAACTATAAAAAGTGTAGATTTACGCTTTTACCACTTTTTTTTGTAGGGATAGGACAAGAATTGTATAGGGATCATGTACTATACTAGTACTAACTACCTGTGTGCAGCCTAATTGAGTGTAGCCTGCAAGCTATATGCTTCCTTGGTGACTGTAACATTTTTCCTACTCACACTCTTGGGCTAATTCTTCGAGTTGCTTATCCCTTCTTGTGAAATGCAGAGATGGGAACTTCTTGCATTACGTTTCACGGAGACTTGTTATTTTTACAACTTTGATGCAGAATTGTCACAGGTGAAAAATGGCTCCAATGAAAACTTGTGTCAGTACTTTTTGTAGAGAAATATACTGGGACAACGCTCTTAATCCACACCCTTATAATCCATACCACCTGCGTGTTCGCCTCAAAGTGTAGGCCTGAAGCAAAACTTTAAATTGTCAAAGGGCAACTTTGCAGCTATATTCTGTAATTATTTGTCCAATTTTTCTTCTGTAATTTAGAATTTCTGACAAGTTTTGAACAGTACACCCTTTCGGGAAACACCTCATAATATACATTTGATTACAATATTACATCTTTCATTTAAATATTTTCATGTCTTCGTCACTTTGATTGCAATGTGTTTAAAGCTTCAGATGTAATCTTGAAATTTATTGAAAATATATCGATTTAACTGATTATGCCAGAACAATGCATTGAAAACTTAACATCAGTTGTGCGAATTATCTTTTATTTCTTGATAAATCTGTGATGTCTTCACAACATTAGAGAACGTGTAATAGGGTAGAAAGCTTTTTTGTGTTTACGTGACCTCTCTGCTGCATTCGACACTGTTATCACTAGGTACTTTACTGCAACGCCTCCGTTTTGATTCGCCTATGGGTGTTTCCGAAACTGCTCTTAATTGTTTTAGCTTCTCGAATGCCAGATTAAGTTGTGTTTGCATTGATAACGTTTTCTCTTTACAGTCTAAACTCTTCCATGATGTTCCTCAAGGTTTTGTCATTGGACCAATTCTTTTCACAATTTATACACAAACAGTGGGTGATATAACACGTAGTCATAATGTTACCTTTCGTTCTTACTCTGATGATTCTCAGTTATACGTTTCGTTTAACCTTAAGACGAAACTAAAATAAAATAGTACTAAAACTGAATTTTTATTGCTGGAACTAGGCATAGCTTTTTCCAAAGCTTCCGAAGTTAAATCTAACAGTAGGTGACAGCCAAATTGAACCATTCTGTAACATACATAACCCAAGACCTTTCTTTGATTCTAGCATGTCCATGACCAAGCAAGTTAACAGATGCATGTCAGCCAGAATTTTTCATCTCCGCAGTATCCTTGCAGTTGCCGCTTTCTCGATCAGGCCACACGCCATCCCTTTGACTCGCACTCTTGAGATTAGATTATGGAAATGCACACCTATGTGGTGCTAAATCTTGTGACCTCGACCGTTTCCAGTCACTCCAATGCAGCTGCTAAATTTATTGTTTTTCTCTAGAATCGATAGTCCTTTACCTTCTATGAAAAATTTTACTGGCTTCTTATCAGGAAGCAAACTTAATATTACATATGGGTTAACGTTTATAAATGCCATTAAATGACCTCTGACCGTCAAAAACAATAGGAACTTTTCTTCGTTATATGACGAATATTTATACAAAGTATTAAAGGTAGGCCTACCCATCCTTGCTATTTTGAGATATCGTATTTACAAGGCAAGCGTCACAATCACACACATACACACATGCAATTACACACATACATACACTCGCCAGCTCGTGATATGGATTTCTTTTGCCTTCGGCATGGAATAAAAAACGTTCCACCGCTATTCGGCCCTCAGTGTTCGCAACAGGCAGCGGGATCGCGCAATTCCCGCACTGTTCTCAACAATCCCTCAAGTGGTTTAATCGCGTGCGGGAATTTCCCGCACCTGTTGTTGAAGTTGACGTTTCATGTCGCAACTGATTGAGATTTCCCCTTTTGAACCAGCATCCCCACTTATTTTGGAAGGGGGAATTCTTTCCTCCCCAAAATCCAAGAGCTAGTACCAACACTTTGGGACAGACCAATTTTGGAATACAAGATTGCATTTGCATTTGGGATCAGGACCTGATTAAGGACAACACTTTTTTCTTTCTTTCAAAAATGCACCAAAATACTATTACTAAGAATAGCTGTTGGTATTTATTAAAAGTGAAACTAGCTGTCGGTACCTGAGCTCTATTCTTTATCAAATTTTGGCTCTGTATCTTTGGATCTAACTCTGCGCCACAGGTGGAGATTTCTTCAAGCAGGCTGTGTCATACAAAATTTTAAAACAAATGACCTTTGCCTGGATGATATATGATATAGGGACGGGGATATAGGGACGGTTGTCATGTAATGATTTGTCACGTACTGTAATTTTTCCCTTCAAAAGGAATTTACGATATTTTTCTCTCAATGTAACATCGCCAGCATGAGGAAGGGGTGTAACCATGGAGCTCAAACGAAGCTCCATGGTGTAACAAAGACTTACAAGAGCAGTATGTTACAGACTTCAAAGTTTCGTTAATAACAATAACCTACGTGCCAAGGACCAGACATGCTCGCACGATAGTTTTTCATCGGTTTAACAAATGTAGCATGTACATGATTAAAGCTAAGATAGTCAAGTGCCTTTTTACAACCCTATCACACATGCATTCTCTATAACTGTTTTATTAATTCTATGTAGATTACTATAGGTATTTATCACGTAACGGTACTTGAAGTAACTCAACCACTGCATTTTTGGAATTTGCGTGCCTGCATCGTACATGTAATATTTTTTGCTGTGCATGTAACTTTTTGATTATTTGCCAAAGGCAAATGGATTCCATGCAGTAACGAGGTCACCGGAGGTAAACAATGAAAAACTTGGAAATTGCTATTAAATACGATATCTCAAGGTACAAAAAAATGACCGTTTCTATACTAGTCATGTGGATGCAGCTATAATCAAAAAATGTGGCCTGGCCTTTTGCTTTTGGTAGCGGTAGAATTAGGCTATCTGAGGTCACCAGACGTGAGACTACGAAACACAACACATGTGATTCTCCTACTGCCGTGTTCCTCAAATTATATCGTATTAAAGTAGTACTTCACTTATCTGTTTTGGTGTCATCATGTCACACACTATCATCCCCTATCCTCTAGGGTCAGGGGCAGACTAAGGGAAATTTTCAGGGTGTTTTGGAAACCCCGCTCAGAAGAAAATCAGCACCCATCGTGTGTTTGATCCGAAAAATGTTTAAAAGTTACCCTCTTGATGCATCAGATTACATCATTTAATGTGGCTGCTATTACAACTCTCTTGACAAATCATTTTTCATATCCCGAAGCTTACCCCGGAAATATATTTACATACTTCTTTCAGCAGAGGCCCTGATTTCCGGGAGTCTGAGAAGTATTTACTACACAAAAAAGTCTAGGTAAATAAGGCGCTGACGGTGACGTTTTGCTTACATAGTGTGACATACTATACCCCAGTAAGATTCCCACTCAGTGGCGGTTGGCAAAGGTGACTTGGGTGTGTCACTAACCAACATTTGTTTTTGCATATTGAAGTACTACCTCGGAGGTTGTACTTCCATGGTTTGTGGGATGAGGATACCCTCAGAAAGGTGCTTTGGGGTATGTAGAAATGTGGACATGACGCTCCTGCGATGTAAAATGATACATAACCAAGACCTCTGTCAACATAACAATTCGATTGTCACGGCCCCCAGTCTCCCATATGATTCCATATTAGGCGAAATTGGCCCACAGGTCTCTTTTTGGCATGAGTGCATTGATTGAATTGAGTGAATTGCTACGACTAGTTTACACCTTCATAAAGTACCGTATGTACCATCCCTGACGGCGATCAGTCTACACGACGGTTTATTGGTTTCGATGATAAAAGAAACCTACGCAGTCTTGATGTGTGTATGCGTGCGTGTGCGTGTATGTGTTTGTGACACTTAGCTTGTTTACACGATATCTCAAGAAGGGTTGATGGGAAAGTTCTCATACTTAGTATGTGGCTGTAACTTAATGAGAGGCAGAACCCTATTGTTTTTGGAGGTCACCAGAGGTCAAACACTGGAAATTTGTTTACGTAATACCTCAAGTTAGGAATCATAGATACTTTTCATACGAAACAGGTAGATGCAGTGCACTGAGCAAATGAACCATTTTGTTTTTGGTGGAGATCAAGTTAATCTGAGGTCACCGAAGGGTAAACACTAAAAATCTTTGTACGCGATATCTGAAGATAATAATAAACACTTAATATTTGACATATAGGTGCATTATATCAAGAAGTTTAAGCCTACTGTTTTGATGGGTGTGAAGGTCATTTGAGGTCAGCAGAGGTCAAACTCGGAAAATCTTGTTCACGCAATATCTGAACATGGGAATGCTGGTTTTTGTGATATGCGGCGTGTTGATGCATTATATTTAGTAGATGAACACAATTATCTTTGGTGGAAGTCAAGGTCATCTGAGGTTACCAGAGATCCTGAATTTTTTTAATGCGGTATCTCAAGATAGGAATTGTGGATACTTGTCATACCTGGCATTTAGATACATTATATTGAGTAGATGGAGCCTGTTGTATTTGGTGGAGGTCAAATTTCATTTACGGTCACTAGAGGGGAAGCACTGAAATTCCTATTTACGTGATATCTGAAGTAAGGAAACCATGGATACTTTTGATATGTAACATACAAGTGCACTTTATTGCATAGATGAAACCTACTTTTTGGTGGGTTCAAAGGCCACCGGTGGTCACCGGAGGTAATTAGAGGTCGAAAACTGAAAAATTTGTTTATGCAGCATCTGGAGATGAGAACCGTGGTTTCTTTCTCATATGGGGTATGTTGATGCATTATTTTCAGTAGATTCAAGTTGTTTTTGGTGGAGGTCAAAGTTCGTGTGCGGTCACCAGAGGTCAGGTACTGAAAATCAAGTTTACACAATATGTCAAGTTAGGAATCATAGATACTTGTCATACATGTAGATGCGTTATATTGAATCCTATTGTTTTGGTGGAGGATGAAAGGTCATTTGAGGTCACAAGTAGTCAAACACTGAAAATTTTGTTTGTGCGATGTCTGCAGATAGGAATAATAGATACTTTTCATACTTGATATGTTAATGCATTGTATTTAATAGATGAACCCTATTGTTTTGGTGGAAACCAAAGGCCATCTGGGTTCACTATAAGCAAAAAACCTTTTAAAGGTATTCAGTATCCCAAGGTAGAAAAATAGATAGTTGCGGTACGTTGCATATAATGCTGCACATATTATACATGAATAGCAGTTTTCAGTGGGCGTCAAATGTCAGGTAATGTCACCTGAGGTAAACTTGTTTACATCATATTTCAAGGACAATTTTCATATTTTGGATGTAGATGTATGTTGTTTATTGAAAAAGTTTACACCTAGATCGAGAAATTCATCAAAACCTGAATGGATTTTTGCATTCTGATCTTATATGTGTTTTTACTGTTTTTTTAGGAGGGTACATTCTTCAGTAGGACCCAAAATGCTTGGCGTGTTTTACGTGCTGTAAAATTATGTTATGCTACATTCTTCAGAAATTTCGTTCATGCAGTTGAACTGTACAACCAACCTACCGTATTACAAAACAACCTACAGCCATAAGTAGCCTGGGTGAGTAAGAAAAGTGTCGAAATAACGCTTAAAAGACAAAAGTTATGTTTTATTCCAACAAATATTGCAAAATATTTTATCATTCTCGTCAGAGTGAAACAAGTGGTGACATCAACTGAAAGTCCCACATAATTGAAAATTGTAGGTATTAGAAGAAAGAATGTTTCTCTCTCCTACGTATCCTCCTTTATTTTTTTTTGTAATAACAATAAATTCGGCATGATATCCGGGATGGTGCTATGGGGATATCTGAATCATATCCCACCTACTTATTTTGTTGAGGGGTAACGTCCCACCAATATCTCTCCTTCCCCTTGGCAGCTGAAAATGCTGATAGGCTAATAAGCATTTACCTAGTTATTTAATAAGGCCCCCAGAACCCAGTACATCGCATGTAATGCTTATTTTGAACAAGTCTTTAAGGCATCCTTGAACAATGGCACACCTATGTGATGTTTTTCCCTGATAAAAGATCTGCCTTCCAAAGCACTTTTCCAAACCCATCACTTGTGACTCCGGCACAGTATGGACCTTTATGGAGCCAATCCTATCCGTGTGAAGCAGATATCGAAAATTTCAGTGATTCCTTGCCACGTGGATATAATTTTGGTACTGTGGTTTCCAGTTGGCACAATTTTACTATGGAGTTACTGGGCTTAAGGTAAAATAGTCTTATAGAAGGTTAACAATCCGTTGGCATAGGTCAAACAGATTGACATCACGTCTACATGATAATAAACCAGTTTCGTTCTAGTTTTGGGTATTATATGCAAGGTGAAAGATCCAAACATGTTTGATGCCTGAAAAAACATGATTACATAGTTTTCACATTTATATCTTTAAACATGCCAAGATTGAGATTAATGTAGCATTTCTTCCTCGGGTATCATGGTACAAAGTTTACAGTGCAACCTCTAGTAACCTCAAATGGCCTTTGATCTCCACCAACATTAAAAAGACCCCATGCTCTATATTGAGTGACCACCTGTAAAGTATGAGATTCATATACATTTTCCTTCTTGAAATAAAACATTTACAAGATATTTTCCGTTAGACGTACGATGATCTCAAATGACCTTTGACCCTACAAAGTCATACTCAACATGGGGCATCTGTATACCAAAGAATAAGGTCCCGCACTGTTGTCTATTTGAGTTACAGGCAGATTTCAGTGTTACCACTGTTTGACTTCTGGTGACCCAAATAACATTTGGCTATAACGAATTTTTAAGTTGTTTTTATTGAAGTTTACCCTCTTGACATATGATGTTTACAAAGTTTCACAGTTTGATATCTGATGACCTTAAGTGAGATTTGACCTCCGCAAAACTACTCGGGATCGTCTTCTCAATAAAGGGTATCCACATGACAAGTTTGAGATCCCCAAAGCGTAAGCGTCTTGAGATAATTTCGTTTACAAGCAAATTTGTATGGTTTTTACAGTTTGATCTCTGGTTACCCAAAATTACCTTTTACCTACACCAAATACAACAAAAACAATTGGGATCATCTTCTTAATATATTGTTTTTACATGCCAGGTATGAAACCCCTCAAGCTTACCCGCCTTGAGATATCGTGTTCACCAGCAATTCTCAAGGTTTCCACCATTTGACATCTGGTGACCCTAAATGACCTCTGACCTCCACCAAAATCAATAGAAAATATTAACTTACAAATATTTTCAAGGCTTCCACCAAAATTTACAAGGATTATCTACACAATATGGGATGCCATCATGTCAAGTATAAAGTATCTCACATTTACCCTCCTTGCGATATCGTGTTTAAAAGTAAGTGTACCATACACACATCCATACAAACACCTACACTGTTTTAAAAAATCACTCACACACATACATGGTATCACCACTGCATAGATTTCTTCTGCCTTCGGTAAGGAATCTAAGATCCGCACATCAAACTTTCAAGCCCTCGGATGATGTCCACCTTTTCTTTCCCCTATAATGTGAAATACCAAGTACGGCAAAATGCAAATATGCGGCAGAGTGAATGCAATTTTTTCATGAGGCTATTCTTCTTACCCGGATCACTAGTGTGATCAAATACTGTTTATCACTGTCACAGATCAAATCTTACACCGTCAGATCCCATTCCTTATCATAGGTCAATGACGAGGGGGCTAAAGGACTTAAGTCCCCATTCAAAAATGTGTAAGATGAATTGTGCTTCCACCCCATTTTCAAGGACAAAAACCCATTTTTTGTCACCTTAGTGAAATGTATCAATCTTTGTGTATACAATAGCAACTTTTTAATGAGTGTACTCCAAAAACTGCTCATAATGTAACATTAAATGGCACTTGCGGACACTGAAATATTAAATTTTCAAAAAAGGGGCTCTTAGAGCTCTGCCCCAGGACTTTTGGGCTTCAATGTTTAGCCCGCTGTATTACATCAGTTCCTTTCGCCTGTGTTCTCTATACCCAGATTCATGTTAGCACGATGTGCATCACCAGAAAACATTTGAAGCAGTGATGATCTGTATTAAGGCCACAACAATCTATACCTTTGGGTGACATAAGTCCGCTTCCTCAAAAAGAGTGATCAGTCCCATCCCCAGTTAAATTGACCCTGCACATTAAGGCATACAAAAATTATCAATTTATTTGCTAAGGTTTCTTGATCCCGTAACGACACGACTATAAAGTAGAAGTAAGTTTATAGTACAGGTACATTGTTCGCGGATATGTAGTTTATTGAAACATCTGAAAGTCAAAATCAGTATAAGATAGGGGTATACAGCGGAGTAGGGATTTCACTTTACTTTGTAAGAGTATTCTAGGGTAGTCACACTCTACAGGGATATTTTTTGTCCTGAAAAATGATATGTCAATAAACGCAAACAGTTTGATTATCTGAAATATTGTGAAACATTCTCCAGGCGGCTGGATACATGGGCCAATGAGAGAGGGTAAGGGAAGATTTGACCCAAGAATTGAATTATTTTATATCTGGAAGAGGACCTGTTTTGATCCTTGCCGGAGACAAAGGAATCTATGCTATTGTGATGTCGTGTATGAGTACGTACGTACGTACGTATGTATGTATGTATGTATGCATGTATGCATGTATGTACCTACGTATGTATGCATGCATGTATGTACCTACGTATGTATGCATGCATGTATGCATATGACGCTTACTTGTAAACACGGTATCTCAAGAAGTGTACCTTTGAGGGATGTCATACTTAGCAAGTAAATGGCCATATTAAGTAAATGACTCCTACTGTTTTTGGTGGAGGTCAAAGGTCATTTGGGTTAAACAGAGGTCAAAATATTTTAAACACGATATCTCAAGAAGATTAACTGTGAGGGCTAAAGATCATTTGGGGTCAACTGAGATCAAACAATAAAAACCCCACAAAACTGCTTGCTAACATGGTATTTCAACAGTGGTAACTGTGAGGGATCATACATTTAGCATGTAATTGGCCCAGTATCTAGAAAATGATCCCTATTGCTTTCGGTGGAGGTCAAAAGTTTTTTTTTTGACCATTAGAGGTCAAAACCTTGTAAACAGGATATCCCAAGAAGGGTGTGACCTTTGACTTTCACCAAAATATTTAATTTTTTATTTTTGGGAATCCTCTAACTTAGTGTAGGCCTGTGAGAGATTTCATACATGAGTATGTAAATGGCCCACACTAAGTAGATGATTCCCCCAAATTAAATTTTTGGTAAAGGTCAAAGGTCATTTGGGGAGGTCAAAACCTTATACACAGGATATCTCAAGAAGGGTAACTATGAGGGATCTCATGGGTATCATGTATATGGCAGTTATTCAATAGATGAAGCTTATAATTTTTGATGGAGGTCAAAGATCATATGGGGTCATGAGAGGTCAAAAGTGAAACCTTTTAAACAGGATATCTCAAGAAATGCAGTTGTGAGATATCTCATGCTCGGTATGTCGATGGCCTATATTCAGTAGATGAAGCTTATAATTTGTAAATACAACACCTCAAGAAGGGTTCCTGTTGGGATCTCATACTTGTCACGTAGATGGCCTTATAGATAATTTCTATCATTTTGATGAAGGTCAAAGGCCATGTGGGGTCAACAGATGTCAAACAGGAAATCTTTGAAAGCTGCTGATAAACATGGTGTCTCAAGGGTAGTAAGCGTTTGGGATTTCATACTTGACATGTGGGTACTCCGTATTGAGTAGATGATTTCTGTTGTTTGTGGTGGAGGTCAAACGTCTTTTGGGTTATGAGAGGTCAAAAGTTCAGAACCTTGTAAAATGATATCTCAAGAAGAGGGATAGTAATTGATTTTTAAAGTTAAAATGTAGATGGCTCGTATTTAGTAGATGGTCTCGGTTATTTTTAGTGTATATCAATGGTCATGTCATAACATTTTAAGAACGGAAACTCTTTGAACCTCATACTAGATATGTCAGTGCCCTATAGTAAGGTGAAAAATCCTATTGACTTTGATGGGAGTGAAAGGTCATTTGAGGCTACCATAGGTCAAATCTTGTATTTACCTTAAAAATTGCTTGTAACCAGGGAGCTGTAAGCCGAATGGAGGTAGCACGAGAAGTTCAGTTTACGCTAATACTTTAAGACCTATTTAAGTGTTAAAAGATTACCAACTATTAGATGGTGAAAAGACTTATAAGGACTTGGGTCCTTTGCTCAATGTTTTCAACTTGATTTCTTTCTCCTTGCCACATCATTCACCTTTATTAATACTTTAACAAAGGGCTTAAAATGAATAATGATTTGATGTGTAGGTCTGTTTACCGCCATCATAGTAATGGCAGGGTTATTAAACTCAAAACGGCTGTTTAGTAGATCTATACAAATGCCCCTACTTCATCTACAGAAACCATATGCAAATGGGCTAAAGGGAAAGAAGCCTAATTCTTTTACTGCATTCTGAAAAGTTTCCTAAAATAAACGGACATAAACCTATGTTCACAATTTTACATAGAATCAAGCCGTTGTAGTCTCATTTGCGACACCAAGCGACACCAGAGAGAAAATTTACTTATTTTTCGGGCGACTGGCAATGCTATGGCAATGGGTAAACTCGCCATAGTTCTACTCCAGATGTAGCAGACGACAAGCCTCTTTGTGTTAACTTTTAATCCACCTTACTGCTTATAGAAATCTCAACAGCAAGATAGTCGAATGATTACTAGATAACCTTGAATGCACAACCTTAATTTCAAAGGAAGTTTGGGCTAGCTATCTCCATTCGGATAAGAAACCCTGTTGTAATCATAAAATTTCAAGACGAGTAATAGTGAGGGACCTCATATTTGGTAAAAAAAAACTCTTAAACATGATTTGTTAAGTATAACACATGTTTGGATCTTAAATCTGGCACGTAGTGCCCAATGGATGAACAGGGAGCTGGAAGACAACATGTTAATATGAATCAATCTAATCTTTACATTTGGAATTTTAACTTTTGATACTTAAATTTAAGCACAGTAAATTAACAATGAAACTGTGTCAACTTTATACCAGAGTTCTTATATTATATCTGCATGGAAAGGAACCACTAAGCCGTTTGGCTTTCTGGTTATAATAAAATAAAACAGGTCGTCGGTCGGGTTCAGTTTGTCGTGTATTAACAGTGTCCCCACACAAAGGAGTCATCCCTCTCCCTTCCTCAAATTCGGGAACCGAACCATTAAGCTCATGTATTAATGGATGTAATCATGTGATTGAGGTAATATATGATTTTGAAGAAAAAGTGTAGATTGTGGTGTATGAAAAATGGAAAATTCTTACATATAAATTCCCTTTGATACAAGTATGATACTATTTTGTCTGGAGGCTTCAATTTTATAATTCTCAAAAGGGGTAGCTCCCGTCCTGCAACTTCCTATTTTAGCAGCGCTTAGACTGTTATACAAGTGATAAGCTTTTTAGAAATAAAATATTGGCTCCTTTTATACCTGTTTGCTCCATGCACCATGCTCCCACCCGAAACTCCAAAACCAGAGCACTTTTGCTTTTTGATTCATTGCCCATAGGCAGCCAAGGAATCTATGCAATGGTGATGTCGTGTGTGTGTATGGGTGGGTGTGTGTGTGGGTGTGTATGTGTGTTTGTGACGCTGCTTGTAATCGCGATATCTCAAGATAGGAACGACCGACACTTTTCATATTTGGTATATAGATTTGTCGTGTTAACAGAAAGAACCCTGTTGTTTTTTGAGGAGGTCAAAGGTCATCCGAGGTCACCAAAGGTCAAAAACCGAAAACCTTGTAATCGCAATATCTCAAGATAGGGATGACCGACACTTTTCAAATTTGGTATATAGATTTGTAATGTTAAGAAAAAGAATGCTATTGTTTTTGGTAGATGTCAAAGTTCATCTGAGGTCACCATAGGTTAAACTGCGAAAACCTCGTAAATGGCTTGTAATCGCGCTATCTCGAGATAGCGATGACCAACACTTTTCATATTTGGTATATAGATTTGTCATGTTGAGAGGAGGAGCCGTATTGTTTTTGGTAAAGGTTAAAGGTCATTTGAGGTCACAGGAGGAAAAAGCCGAAAAACTTGTAATCGCGATATCTCAAGATAGGAATGACCGACATTTTTCATATTTGGTAAATAGGCTTGTCTTTTTGAGAGACAGAATCCTATTGTTTCTTGTGGAGGTTAAAGGTCAGAGGTGAAACTGCGAAAACGCCGTAAATGGCTTGTAAACAGGATATCTCAAGGTAGCAATGACCAACACTTTTCTTATGTGGTACATAGATTTGTCATGTTGAGGGAAAGCCTTTTGTTTTTGGTGAAGGTCAAAGGTCATTTGAGGTCTATGGAGGTAAAAAGCTGAAGAGCTTGCAATCAAGATATCACAAGATAGGAATAACCGACACTTTTCATATTTGGTATATAGATTTGTCATGATGTTAGAAAGAACCCTATTGTTTTTGGTGGAGGTCAAAGGTCATCATGGATTACCAAAGGTCAAAAAGTGGAATCTCCCAAGAATTCCCAAGATTGTCATCTGGGGTCACTGGGGTCAAAAGCAACATTTTCCCAAGAATTCCCAAGATGGTCATCTGGGGTTATCAGAGGTCAAAAAACAAAATTTCCCAAGATCGTCATCTGGGGTCATCAAGGGTCAAAAAGCAAAATTTCCCAAGAATTCCCAAGATAGTCGACTACCAGAGGTCAGACAGCAAAATATCCCAAGTATTCCCACGATCGTCATCTGGGGTCACCAGAGGTCAAAAAGCAAAATTTCCCAAGAATTTTCAAGATCCAAGATCCATTGGAGTTGAATCCCTTTCAAGGCACTTTAGATTTTTTTGGTATATTTGGTGGGGTTCAAAGGTCATGTGAGGTCAGCAGAGGTCAAATTGTTAAAACATCGTAAAATGATGTAGTCCAGAAAGCCAGACTTGTAGTGGAGTACAAAATTGAGAGGACGAGTACGAGTACATAGGCCAGAGTACGAGTATGAGTGCAACTACACGATACATGAGTACGAGTACGAGTGCACAATTTTGTGAGGACAAGAGTACGAGTACAAAATACCGGAGTACATGCACGAGTACGAGTACACAGCTACGAGTCTGGCACAGGCTGTTTATTATGAATTGACCACAGCTTTATTATCACCCTATTGTTGCGTATGCGGAGCAACAAGGACTGCATGTATACACAGTGTTAGATGCCTCTGTTACAGGTAGGTTTTCACCTCAGACTCCACAACCTCCAACTAGAGCACCGACTGACACAGATCATGATAGCAAACATAGTCCAGAGATCGCAGAAACTGCATATCTACAGTGAACCCACATTTATCTGATTTGATGGATATCTTTTTGACTTGAGGCTGCAACTTTCCCGAAAGCATGGTGAAGAAATTAATCCACCCGCCAAGCCTGACTATCACAACAGCCTGCATGATCTTGTTTGTTCCCCTAAAAAGTGGAAGCATTCTCTGAGTCAACCTCTGTAGAGGTGGAGGGTTACCAGTTTGATAAAATTGAATTTTTGGCGAATGAATAAGACCAATTAATAGTAACAAATTAATGTATATTATGATTGAATAATTGAAATAAAATGCAGCAGTTAATATGCGTGAGAATCATTGTTCTCGAGTACGAGTACAGACATATCGAGTACGAGTATGAGTACGAGTGCGCGGTACCGGAGTACGGAGTACTGAGGCCAGGTACTTGAGTACAAGGACTAGTACAGAAATTTGCACTCTAGTACGTAGTACGAGTACTACAAGTCTGCTGTTAGCACAGCTTAAACTCTAGTGGCAACTCCCTGTTTAAATCAGATACAAAGCTTACAAATGTTACAAAATCAGCCAATTCCATAGCATGTACAGTAAATACTGTACATGGTGGATAACCATTTCCAGTTTTAAACTGTGCCATGTTATAATTTTGTAACACGAAGAACGTTTAAATATCACCAATTTTCCCCTAACCCTAACACTAAGAATAACCCTAACCCTCATAAAAATAAGAGTAAATTTACAAAATAGATTATCGGAAGAAGGGTACCTGTGTTTCTTCTGAGTTGCAGATGAAGTTGGTGATCCTTTTCTTTTACTGCCAGATTTTATTCCAAAGCCCCCAATCTCGGAGTCTGGATATGTCTTCGTCATTTTAAACAACAGAATGAAATGACAAACTATCAGACTATCAGAAATGCGTTATTATGAAGTCAACATTTCATCAAAAGGTTAAAAGTATGGAATCTTATAAAGGCCATTGTGCTTTTACCACCGTACTAAAGTATTACGACATTACAGCAACTTCGCTTATAAACAACCAATACAATCTTGTATTTTACATGATATGAAATAGTTAACTAGTGCAGATCTTGTAATATAGTGGTTTCATTATAGTATTCAAGGGCTTCAGTAATTAACCTGGCCGCCATAGTCTGCATGCACACGTTCAATGGAAGGGGGGGGGGGGGCTAATATATACTGAGAAATGCCGTAGAATAAAGAATTATTTTAGTCCAACCTAGAAGTAACAAAGGTATGCACAAGTCTTTTAGTTTCAGTGCGGGTAAGCACATTACGAATAGCCCCGATATTCTTTAAATGAAAGTAGGACGTTGTACAGACGGTATTAATAGTCCGTTCCATGGAAAGGGTACTATCAAATACAACACCGATATTACGTGCATATGGAGATGTGGGGACATTAGTGTCACCAACATTAACAGACTGAACCAAATTACGATGTTTGTATTAAGAAAATGTAATGTTAAATACCTCAGTCTTATCTTCATATAACTTCAATTTGTTGTCTGCCATTCACTGCTTTATGTCCAAAAGACACAACTTCATTTGACTGACAGCACGCTTAGCATCTACTACGTTGTAAGGCGGATAGTTGTGTGTCGTCCGCATACCAATGCAGATTATTCCATGTTTCCTTCAAATATCGGCCAAAGGCTTTGTACATAGGATAAACAAGATGGGTCCAAAAACAGATCCTTGTGGACAATAAAAGGAAGCATGGGGATTTTTGACAATTTATTCCTTGTGATGTCAAATTGTGATCTGGATTCCATATACGAACGAAACCAGACGAGGGCAGCACCATTAATTCCAAAGCTATTCAGACGTTGAATCAGAATATTATGATCGACGGTGTCAAAGGCTGCGCTAAGATCTAATAATACTAGGATGACACCATTTTGACGATCAGTGCTTGGAGGAAATCAGAATGGACCTTTAATAAAGCAGTTTCAGTGCTATGGTACCTTTCAACGACAGATTGCATCTTTTCATTAAGATTAATTTCCATTTGGCGGTCATTTAACCGAGCTGTAGCTATCTTTTCAATAACCTTTGTAAGGAATGCTAAGTTAGGGATAGGAAGGTAGTTCCTCATACTTTCCTTATCTTGGAAGGCTTTCTTCAAGAGTGGTTTAACAATCGCTGTCTTCAGACTAGATGGAAAATGCTTGTAGCGAAAGAAGAATTAACAATTTCAGTAATGACTGGGGCTAGTTGCATATCACATTCCTTTAGAAGAAAAGTTGGAATTGGATCCAAGTCACATGTGGAATTTCAACAACGAGAAATAGCTGTAAGCTCTTCATCAACACAAGTTGGTATAAACTCTTTAAGAGATGAAATTAAGTTATCACATTCTACCTGTGGCACAATTTCCTGAGCAGTCTGCGTATGAAATCTAACCCTGATGCTGCAAACTTTTGTACTGAAAAAAATAAGCAAAAAACGAAGCGAGTTCTAAATTCGAATCACACTTTGGCAGGGCGGGTTCAGTTTTTGTATGGAGAAGCTCACCGACAACAGAAAACAGAGTTTTATTTGAACTACTATCATCAGTCCTGCTTCTATAGTAGGAGAGCTTAAGAGAAGCAACAAGGTTATATATACTTTTACTTTTATTTTTATTTTTGTTTTGCGGAGTGAGTCACGATGTTCCTGGGAGCGAGTACGCTTCCACAACTTTTCTGCCTTTCGCCTTTTTATCTTGGCAATCCGCAAATCATCGGTATACCAAAGGGCAAGTAGACGTGGCGTAAAACTTTATATGTCACGGGAGCATGCTGGTTTATGAGGATACGTATCACGTTGTTGTAATCATATACAAATCTTCAGTTTTCTTACATGGGACTTGGTCATGGGACAATAATGAGTGAATGCCGCATTTAAGAAGATACTTATTTATCGCTTTATACTTGTGATATGTGATCACCTTCTTCTGAGGTAGTAGTTTTTGAAGATTTAACTTGAAATGAATGGCGCAGTGATCAGTTAACATGTTGCGTACCTCAGTATCATTCACTACGTCGTCACGATCACTACCACAGACGATGTCGATAGTATGGCCATTAACATGTGTACACTCATTTACATAGTGAGTGAGGTCTTGAACAATTCGTTGAGTTTACCAGACTGAGTGTATGTATCAGTAGTTACATCCATATGGGTGTTAATATCACCAGCTTTAATAACCCGCCCTGATTTTGTTTGCAGGAAGCTGAGATAATCAGAAAAATCGGACATAAATGATGATGAGGAGCAGTTTGATGGACGGTATATGACAATAACAAGCATATTCATGCCAGCTGAAGTTAGATGCACCTCAAAGCTCTCAAATGAGGTCGCAGGATAATGATCCTCGATCTGAAGTTGGTATTGACTCTAGTACAAAAATCCACAACCGCCTCCCTTAGCAGGTCGGAGCGGTGAAGAAACGTATGGGGTAAGATTGCCAATTACCATGGTATTGTCAGCGTCATCAGTACTGAGCCAGGTTTCAGTTAATAAAACAAAGTAAAAATTCATGTTCTGTAACATAGTCTCTTATGATGTCCGTTTTATTTCCGAGTGATCGACAGTTGAGTAGGCATGCAGTAGCCTTTGGCAGGGAGGTATCGGGACGTCATGATTAGTGGTAATGCTTATAATGTTGTCTGGGTAAACTCCTTGATGTTTGTAGCGACGATCTGGTCCCAGACTAGACTATCGAAGGTTACTCGAGGACCGTCGTACAGTTTTGAGCACGTTCAAAACTTTTTCATCTTTAGCAGGGAACACATGGTGCGATTTGCTTACGATTAACTACTGTGCGAGACATGCCTCAATACGACACGATCACGTTCAGTGGCGTGTGTAGGATATCAGAGGGGGTGAGGTACTACCTGTGATTTCCCATACTGCTATGGAGGAGTGTCACAAGTGCACCGACGATGCACCACTGATACACCACTAGGGCAAAGCGCTACTTTGCACAAACGGGGGTCAAGGGGCGGCTCTAAGGCCCTCGCGCAGTCCAGGTGCAGACCCTCGGTGAGGGTCCACGGAGCAAATCCCCCGGAAGCTCCTGCAATATAAGGCAAAAAGACCGCCGTAAAAAAGGTTCTAGGGGCTTTATTGATGAAGTTTTTTCTTTTCAGATTTTGTGAAATTCTATGCCAACGACTGAGAATTCAGGCCAATTAGAAGCCAGCTAATGAACTTCAAAGTATTTCCTTAAGTACAAAGCTGAGACACACTTTGCATGAATTCCTTAACAACGAATAAACCGGACATAATCCTTATATGAGGACGGGTTCAAGAATTTCATAGGTGTGATTCCTAAATTGGTGGGGGTTGTGTGGGACCAAAGCGAACCTCAGCGCGATCTAGGTTAAGGCTGAGGCCAGACAAGTTGTCATTCTGAATGACCCAGATTGCAGGAAACTCGACTCTACAACACGACTGACTGGAATGTGTCTAGTACCATGCGTGGGTCGCCAGTGTCAGAAAACTTTTGTCATCCCAAACCCCCAGATTGTAGAAAATTGTACTCTGAGCCACTAAGACGAATTTGTGTACAGTTCTCCCAGTGAGATTCTTCAACCTGGTAGCCTACAATGCTGTCATCTCTGACTACCGGGAGAAAATCTGATAATATCCCCATATCCCAAGATTGCAGGAAATCGCTTTCTAAATTTCTAAAACACAAACTTGATACTTCAATCGTACATCTAACTGGACTGCAGAGTGTGTTCAGAGAAGCTTATATTATTCCCTCTGTGATAAGATCTACACTTGTTGCTGTTCCATGAAATTGTTCAATCCGAGGGAAGACCGTTGCAAATCAGGGCGGTAGGCTATACTTCCAAGGTAAGGCGCAAAATGGAGGCCGCCAGCAAAGTCAGTGACAAAAAGGAGGAATAAGAGTATCACATGGACAGAACGCTCTTATAGAAGATATTTGGCATAGTCGCAATACATAAAATCGCACTCTCCACCATCTTAACAAAAATGTATGGCAGCTGTGCTTTGTCTCATCCTGTATCCTACCTTCCCTGTATCCTACCTACCGCGTGTTTGGTCTAGCGGTAGAGCATCCGCCTCTCACGCGGAAGGCCCGGGTTCGATTCCCAGGTCGAGTCATACCAAAGACTTTAAAAATGGAACCTACTGCCGTTGTGCGTGATGCTCCGCATAAGCAATGGAGTGGGGAAAACAAGCCAGTGAGCCACAACTGGAAAAAAGGCCGTGGCCGGCTCGACTTGAACCAATGGGTTGTAAACTGGGCCGTAAAACTCCATCTAACTAACTAACTAACCTACCTTCCCTGGCTATAAAGTTTGCTATTATGTACAGGCTACCAAAACCCGAACGAAGCGCGAAAGAAAATTAACAGTACTTGGGTCTTGGGGTGGATATAAATATAAACTAATGTAATACGGGAGGGGACGATGAACTTTACTTACTCATTGCTGTACGGAAAAGTTAAGAGTTAACTACAAAATCATGACTTGGATAATTTAAGTTTGGGGTATTTCTTGTCTCTCCAATTATTTTTTCTCTGTC